>OX336390.1:309776651-310301651 GCA_946902985.2 Meconema thalassinum
CGGTTTTGTACCGAAAATAAGGTCCTGTTAACATCAGCCTACACATATGGGGTACCAACAGGTTCCGCATAACCCCATGTGTGCCCAAAAAGCACTCACTTCCTCTTTAAATGCCTCACAATTAAATAAATACCTTAAAAATGTACATTTAAAATGGGAGCACTGTAACCTTTCGAGCCTGCCGCTAGAGTGCAGGGCAGCGCGGAGGCGGCAGCCATCTGGCGGGAGCGTGGCGTACTGCTAGCTGAGGAGTCTCTCAGCAGATGGCTACGGTATGGTCTCGCCAAGACTCTCTCTAGGGTTCAATCCTTTGCAAATGTAAAAATTGCTGTAGAAGAAACTCCCGAGCAAACAATAACCGATGAATTCGTTGTAACATCGAATATTGTCTACAAAGAGGTGCTGTGACAAGTACAAAACACTGTTCTACATAATTCTTTGTTTTCTTCTCATGTACGTATGCCGTTTAACAACAATAAATACATTTCTTTAATATTTAATACTTCGTTCTCCCACATTCTTCCCTACTACCCCATAAACCTACATTCACGTTGCGAAAGCTCATTAGTAATTTATTATTTCCAAAGAGAGAATTGCAGAGTCCCTCTATGACTTAGTGGTCAGAGTATCGTCGTACATAGCCAGAGGTTGAGGGTTTGCATCCTGCTGGGGTCACGCGTTTTATTTCTCAAACTTCCATCTACGCTGCATACCGGTACTGTAGTTTGCTCCACATGTGTCCTCACTGCATAGCCGTGATCGTTGAATCGGCGGCGAGGGCAGCTGCAGCAAGTCTGGAGATTGCAGGTTCGAATAACGGCGCTGACAGTGGCTCTCCTGTATGTGGTTTTTCTCCGAGCTTTTCCACACTCTCTCCAGACAAATGCCGGGAAAGTACCTTACTTCAAGTCCGGGGTATATATCCTATCCCTGTCCCTAATACTGTTTTCACACACTAATACAGTCATCACAGGAATACAGGTTATCGAACAAGTTCAACACACACCAAGCTACGTGGGGCTGATGACCATTATGTCCCAAGCTCCTCAAATGAATTAACAACAACAACGAGCTCTATTTGTGCATTACACGACCTAATAGCTGTAAGTTTCATTTGTAACAATCACCTACTTCTTAAAGTAAGAGTAAGAAACAAGTTCGTTCAGTTCAGCGCAGCATTCAACTGTAGACTAGAGTAACTTCTGAAAGGAATAAAATTACAGCTAACCTGCTGAATGGCAGTGAACCGGAACTGGCTGACATGTCTTTACGCCTAAGGAAACTTACTCCAGTGAGGTCTTTGTTATCGTAACCGATGTACTTCAAAGTGATCAACGAGCACAAAGATAAACATGAGTACAGGGCTACAGGCTGTGTCTGTCGTCTATCTGTCTGCTTGTCCCTTACCGCAGGCCAATTACGATGTTAAGCAAGCTGTGGTACGCGCACCTCTGTGAAGATTTCTAGCAAAGGCACCAAGCAAACGTGACCTCTCCTGTCTTAATTAAACTTTGCATATATGCTAGTCAAACCACTGGGAAAACATCTCTGATGAAAAGTTGGCCCCAAAGTCACCAATTCCTAGATATAGCAAAAATTACGCCAGTTTAAATAAGCGCGTAAGCAGTTGCGTGGCGGAACCGTTTTCCTTGTGTTGTTCGCTTCAACTCAAATAAGTTACTAACGAACTTGCCATTTGTCCCCCATCACTACAAGCATGGTGATTTATAGTAGCGTTCTTGTCTGTCACCCCGGAAGTACGGGTTCAATTCCCGGCCATTGGCTGCAATACATAAATTATTATTCCCGGCTCTACCAAGGAATATTAATTCTGGTGTGAGGGCTGGAGCGTGGTACACTCAGCCTCGTGAAGCAAATCTGAGAAGAGAAGGGTTCGATTCCCACCTCAGCCATGCTGGAAGAGGTTTTCCGTGGTTTCCTCCACTTCTACTCCAGGCAATGCTGGGATGGTTCCTAACTTGAAGCCACGGCCGCTTCCTTCCCAATACTATCCCCAATTTACAAATACACACACTAGTACATCCATCACAATAACGCAGGTTATCACACAAATTCCATACACACCCTAATACACGGGGCTATACTGTGCCCAACTCTAGGAATGGGTATTCCAAGATTCAGACACCTAGATATCAAGGGAAAGGCTACAGCCACTTTTGAAAGTTGAGATATTTGAATATCGCGCTACATTGCTTCGAGAAGGAATTAGAAAGAATATACCGCTAAGAGCATGTCAAGTGACGTAGCGAGTAATAGCAGAGGTCGAGGCTATTTATTGATTAAATAGTTAACCATGGAGTAGAGACTTGAGACGTGGATCAGATTACTGGCACGGCCAAATTAAAGAGAATGCAATTAGTATCAAGTACATCGGACCAGGGATACCAGAGATATGAGGATTTCCAGATATCAGCTGATACAGCGTGACCCTGACCGTTTTGAATAAATGCCGGCTGGCCGAAGCATCAGTAGCTCATTTCAACACAAGCACTTGCCTAGTAAGGTGCCACTACGCTGAGCCAAGGCACATGGTTGCCGGATCTACGCAGAAGTTATTTTCAAAGTTGTGATAGTCACAAAAGTGCTGCGCTACGAAGTGGAACTTAGTAAGTTTCCGGCAAGGAGAATCACTGAGGTGATTGAAATTTTCTACAGACACTGGAGAAATATTTTTATTTCTACATGGACATATGCTAGACTTTGTCTAGAATTAGTACTTTGTCACAGTCCAGTAATAACCTAATACTTGGATATTTTAAGTCCAACTTCAGTCAGTTTTCATATTTGTAACTTAATAACCACTCCGATCTATCAGTACACTGAAGACCAGTCTATCACGGTGGTGTTCATTAGTCAACGCAAGGGAAACTACAGGTTGCTTCGCGCATGGTAGATGGTGTGAAGCCATGCCCAGGGAACGATCTTCAGAACAGCCGTTGATTGGTTAGACTGTCAGTGTTTTCTTGTACTGATAAGATTACCGTGAGTTATGTTACAACTGACATATCTAAGAATAGATCACTTAGATCTGACCCCATTTAAGCAAACTGTTATGGAGTTAACAGAAACCAATATTAAAATGGAACAACAGTTAATTAAAACGTCAAGAGATATTACCACTATGTCTTACTAGACGGATTGTGGGTATATAATGGCGGCCGATACAAGGATTATACATGCTTGTCCGATAGGGCATGTTTATGGATAAATCTGGTACAGACCAGGTTAGCTACGCTTCAAGACCATCAAGAAATGTAAGCCACGTTTGAATTATATTATGCCTAGCTAATTGGAACAAACTATTTTTCTGCAGATGACCAACACATTTATTTTTCTTCGTATTTAAATCTTGCAATGATTTACGCAAGACTTGTTAGAGATATTCTGAGTATTTTCAGCACTCAGAACAGTTTAGGATCGATGACCGAGCATTTCGAGCATTTATTTGAATATTTCATATTTTAGGGATATCACGGAAAACCGTCGATGTAAAGGTTGAGTTAAATTATTTTTGTTGAGGAATGGATATTTTATCCATATTCGAAGGTTCGAACATGTGGATTCTCACATAATGAGATGATACTTAAACACATTTAAAATGATATAACCAATAATAATAATAATAATCCACTGATAATAATAATAATAATAATTTTTATAATTTTTCTAAATAATTCTTGGATATTATATTTTCTAATAATCATATGTATTGAGAGAGAGCCTATGAAGTAGTTTAATCATTTCTAGTTTGGAACAGGAGATTTTCCGAAGGAGAGTGGTTAGCGCAAGCCCGCATTCAACCAACATTTCAGTTCTGGTTGAACAGTTGATATTTGCATTGAGCAAAGTATATTTTTCAGATAACACGGAGAGGCATGAAACGGGAAGCAAATGATATTTGTATCAAATAGGATATTTTTGTATTTATATAAAATCATGACGTAAATACACTCGAAAGTGAAATGAAGATTTTCATAAGTATGGTAAATTCACGGGTTGAACTGAATGGTAAAATAAAATAAACTTGTAAGTTTATTAATCTTCCAGTGTTGATAACAAGCAGAGGCTTGATTTATTGTATAAATTTTGGGAAGAAAATTTATATGTGTGGAGTAGTTGAAATGCCATTCCCAGGTGCGCATGTTTAAGTCGCAGGAATGAAGAGGTTTTTTCGAGCATCAATCAAATAGCAGGTTCGATGGCTCAAGTTTATAGAAGGAGTATTGGAACTACACATTTCGTCGTATGAATGACCCGAAGGTTATTTCTTAAAACCATCAGTTCTTATTTCAACCTTGTTTACGAATTCCATTTAGACTTTGATTTTGCTAGAACCCGGATTTGTCATGATAGTAGTTTATTCTTCTTCAGAGGAAGACCTTTGCCGTTGTTGTTGTAATATTGTGTTCTTACACAAATAATAGAATGGGCCACTGCCAATTAAAAATAATTCTTTAACCACGAATAATTTGAAGGATATTTTCAATCCTAGTGCCATGAACTAAATGAATTTATTATGAAGCTACAATTCTTATTTCCGCATTCTGTCGAAGAATTGCAAGTTGTGAAAATTACTAAAATGGCCATGAATATAAATATTTTTTCATAATAATGATTCCAAGTGGAAAATTGAATAGTTGAATGGTTCAACAATTTATTGATCAAGTTGATGATTCAGAAATCATGTATTTTGTTAGGAACTTGAAATTCATAATCGAGTCACTTCTCGAAACGTTTAATGTCAGAAGAACAATTAATTTTTGTTGTGCTTCGCACAGTTCTTCGATGCTATGCTCAAGGTCAAATACTTTTCAGATGTTATTAATATGTGTAAATAATTTGTGTTGATTCAGAATAATAATATTTTTCGAATATATTTTTGAAACTGGAAAAATAAGTGAAAGTTAAAAATTCTATGAACATTTATTCTACGAGTGTTAATATTATGTAAAAATTCAAACAGTAAACTACGATATTTCCAGTAGAGACAATTAAATTTGAACTGGATTTAATCATAAATAATTTTGGAACACAGTCTACAGGACTAACAATCAGACTTGTGTTTCCAAAAAATAATTGTCAAATGTGTTTGGAAAATTTCTGTATATTGTGTAAATAGGAGTGTGGGTCGCCACACGTGAGTGATGCTGCTTTGAGCATTTTTGCAGTCAATTTTAAATTCAAAATAAACTGAGATAATTTTACGTGATGTGTTATACCCAGTTGAATCTCCTTCTATCCTTATTGTTGCATTGAGCCAAAAATCAGTAAAGCATTTTTTTCATTTGATGTCGTTTTTGCGATTAGCTTTAACCCATCTGGCGCTCCGGGATATTTTGACTCTCGTGCTGACTGATTATTGGTAAAATGCATATGTGGTCGTGCGGACTCCGGTCTAAACGGGCACATAAAATAAGATAGAGAGAGAAATGGTTTCGAACGTGGGGTTCGAGTTAGACAAGGTCAATCGCATGCCGATTTAAATTGTGATAATTTTTATAGAAATATTTTGGGAGTTGAGAGATGTCTGGTTTGGATGAATAAATTAGTAGGAATCCCAATTAGTGGGGAAAATTAAAAATTTAACTTGGTTAATAATTAGAATGGGTTTGATTATTTTTGATAATGGCTTAACCATTAGGGCGTCAAGTAAATTCAGTAGTAAACGTTCGATGACTGGACATACGCATTATTAGAATCCAGGTGGAGGATATTTGAGAACTTGCATATTTTTCTTGTGATATTGTGGTAAATGTAATTCGTAAAAGTAGAGAATTTTGTTTTTCCATCACGTCGACATTAGGACAAATCTCATTTTATTAGAGTGTTCCAATTAGCTATTCATATTTCTTGTTCTAGTTATAAGCTTGTGTTTGCCAATATTGTATACCCCTAAGTTTTGAATAATAATTGAAAAGTATGGAAGAAATGATGAGGATGATGAGGAGTTTGGAAGAGAGTTCCAAAGAAGCTGGACGGCGTGTAGCCGCCATTATGAAAGAAAATACAGAGGCTTTAGAAAAGAAACTTAAAGAAAATTCTGATTCTTTAGAAAATAAACTTAAGGAAAATTCTGATTCTTTAGAAAATAAACTTAGAGAAAATTTGAATGATAAACTTAAAGAAAATTCTGATTCTTTAGAAAGCAGGTTAAAAGATAACTTGAAAGAAAGTTTAGATGAAAAACTTAAAGAAAGTTCTGATTCTTTAAAAGGTAACTTGAAAGAAAATTTAAATAGTAAATTTAATTCAATGGAAAGTAAATTTAAAGAGAATTCTGAAATTTTGAAAATGTCACTTGAGAGTAAAATGAATAAATTATGCGAAAAAACACATGAGCTCGAAACTTCATTAGCTACTAACGCAAGTTTAATGGACGATAAATTTCGCGATGCCGATCTTAGATCTCAAAGCTTAGCTGATAGGATAGAACATGGTCTTAGGAAAGTTGGTGAAGACATGATCAACCTAGAAGTCAGAGTGAAGAAAGAGAGTAATGAGATGGGAATTCTAGTTGTTCAACGGTTGACAGAACAATTCAAAGAACTTGTAATGGGAGAAATAAGAGAAGGTGTGATTAATGAATTGCAAACTGAAATTAAAACCACAGTTGTCAATGAAATTAAAGACACACTCAAGCTGGAGAACCAAGAGGGAATCAAGGAGTTTAGGGAATCTTTGTCATCCCATATTCAAGTAATTTCCAAAGATATCCAAGCAACTCAGAAGGACATATCAGATATGACAGGGTCATTGAAAAGTCACGAGGCTGTTATGAACCAGATATCCACTGATGTCAAGGAGAATTGTAAAGAAACTGAAGCAATTAAGAAAATGACAAAAGAAAACCATAAGGAACTTGAGGCTATGAAAACCCAAATCAAGGATGAGAAACAGTCTGATCATCTGTTGAAAATGCCAAGTGTAAGAGGAAAGGAACAGATACAGATAAATCTAGGAGCAGCTAGAGAAACGGATAGTCAAAGACAGGATGAGGTCAGGACAGTATTTCAATCCAACCTCATAACTGTATTCAAGAATGTAGAGGATAAGCCTTCTAAATTTTCAGGGCGAGATTCTGTGACACCCGTGGAATTTTTGAGAGAAGCAGGGGATTACCTGAAAGATTCCAAGATCCCTAAAGAAAGACAGATCCGAGTGATAGGGAAGTTTTTGGAAGGTCCTGCATTTCTTTGGTTTAGAGCTTTTAGATCCACTCTAACCACTTTTGAGGAGTTTTCTCGTGGGTTATTGAAAAAGTTTTGGTCCCCGGAAACCCAACAGCAAGTCAGAGCAGAATTATATTCTAAGAGATTCTCGACGTCACAACCTACTCGATACTCTACGTACTTTTCTGGACAGCTTTCTAAACTTCAACATTTAGATCCGCCGATGCCAGATAACGAATTAATTACTGCATTGATACGTCAGTTTCCAGCAGACGTCCAAAGGACTTTGATCGCTGCTGATATCTATAACATGGAGCAATTTGACGAGGTATTACAGAAGCTGGATCATACGAACGCTCAATTCTTCCATCAGAAGGGAGGAAAGAATAACAACGCTGTGTACGCTGTCATGGCCGATAGTTATTCTCAAACACCTCGAGAGATTCGAGAGGGGCGAGAAGAGAAAACGCCGAGGGAAGATCCAAATAAAAGAGGATGGAATCAGTACAGTAACAGATACAGTTACAAGCTTTATGCGAGACCGGATGGTGGAAATCGATATAATACTCGATGGAGAAGGCCACGGGATAATCAAGGAAGGTACCAGGAAAGAAGATACTATAGTAGAAACATCTACAATAACAGAGGGAGTGTGGATACTCGTCAGTCCAATGAAGAGTTCAACAAGGAGACGAGGAAAAACTTGGAAGCAAGACACCAAGATAACGTGCAATTTTTGGAGCAGAGGCCCAATGAACCAGGTCCATCGGGAACACAACAATCCCGGGGGAATGGTAACGAAAAAAAAACCTTCCAATTCACAGTAGAAGATAGAATTTTGAACACTTTCACTTCCAGAATTATTAAATGGCAAGCAGAGGATGATGACTTAATTCAACAGAATGACGAACGGAAAGAAATGGGTACAAGAATTAGAATGCCAATCATATCATGCGAAGTATTCGGTATGCCTGTCGATACTTTGATTGATACTGGGGCTATGCTTTGTCTTGTGAGTGAGAAGCTTTATATTCTGTGGAAGCTCAAAGAGAATTTAGAGGAGATTCCAGTATCAGGAATTAAGATCCAAGGAATAATACCCAATAAAATATCTCTGTGTAAAACACAATTATACTTATGTATTACGATTGGAGGACATGCTTTCCGACATGTGTTTGTAGTAATGAAGGACATGGTTTTTGACATGATATTGGGAGCGGATTTCATTCAGAAATATCAAGCAGTGATAGATATGAAGACAGAGACAATCAGATTCAAGAATACCGAAGAGATTAACTTCGAGGGAAAGGAAGAGGAAGACATCGAGGGAGATGCTCAATGGTCTCTGATTTTTCATGAAGCTGAAGGAAGAGAAGTCTACACTGAGGAGTCCCCAGAGCTAGGGAAAATTTTGGAAGAGTATCACGATATTTTTGATATTAAACCTGGTTAAATTAAAGATTTTGAATATTGTGGAAGTAAACAACAATGGAAGCTATGAAGTAGCCAATACCCGAACTGGTAACATCGTGGGAACTTATAATGCATCGAATTTGAAGATTTATTATTCAAGAACCAGATGATTTAATGTGTAGATAGGAAAAATATTTTTTTTTCAATTTTTAGCCTACTTTTCACATTTTGCAAAAATGAGGAAAAAGTAGACTTATGAGATCGATCCGGGAAAATGTGTGTGTGTCTGTCTGTCTGTCTGTCCTTCTGTCTGTCTGTCTGTCTGTCTGGCTGTGTGTGTGTGTCCCCCCCTATCAACTCCTAAACGGCTGCAGCAATCAAAACCAAATTTAGTATGAGTAAAGATGTGCACCGGAATATCACACGTCCATATTTGAAAATGATGTCAGTGCTACCAACTGCTGAAAAAACGCACTAGAAATTTGAGCTCCATGTTGGATATCTTCCAAGGTATGCATGGGAGCTATTCCAAAATTGGCATACATGTAGATAAGACTATTTCATTTTAATTTCCAGGAGGCCAACCATGACAATGTTGCCAAAATAATGTTAAGCCTTCTGATAAGTCCAATGTTGAAATGCATATAACTTCTACACTATCAATTGGATTTCAACCAAATTTTGTATGTAATATCTGTACATAAACAGATATGACTGAGCGTATTCTTAAGGCCACCAGGGCTGCCAACTGTTAATAATTGCTCTCTCTATTTTTTTCATCCAAATACCTATATATGAGAAAGTATGCAAGCCAACAGCTTTAAACTATGCACACGTATATTCTGACATTTTAGATTAATTTGGAGTAACTTATATACGTCAGTTCTAAAAACATGATTATAAACCTGCTGATAGTTCCAATTTTTAAATACATGTAACTTCTATACTATCAGTTGGATTTCAACCAAATTTCATACGTGCTATGTGTACCATAACAGATATTACTATTAGTATTGTTAAGAGCAATCAGGACTGCCAACTGTTAATAAATGCTGTCTATATTTTTTTACCCTAATATCAATATATCAGAAAGTATGCAAGCCAAGAGCTCTATACTTTGCACACGTATAGCACCTGACATTCTAGATTAATTTGGAGTAATTAATACAAGACAGTGCTGCCAACATGATTCTATGCCTGCTGATATGTCCAATTTTAAAATACATGTAACTTCTATACTAACAAATGTATTTCATCCAAAATTGGCACAAAAAGATATCATAATATTTCAGATTATTTCTGACCAGCACACGCATGACATTGTTGCCAACATGCTTTTACGCGTGCTGATAGATCCAATGTCTAACTGCATGTAACGTCCATTGGACTTAAACCAAATTTTGTATTCTGTACCTTAAGAGATGGAACTAAGAATATATTCAGTCACCAGGGCTGCCAACTGTAGTGCTCTATTAGGCTACATTATACCAGGTATATTTTGAACTAATTAGATATTTTGATATTACCAACTTAATTTCGTCATTATTCTAGATAGGTTCATATTCTGTAGAATAATCATTGGCATGAAAAGTAGGCTGTATAGTTCTTCACGGAACTTCTTGTTATTTTTTGCTAGGTGTGGGGTAGATGTGCCCAACTCTAGGAATGGGTATTCCAAGATTCAGACACCTAGATTTCAAGGGAAAGGCTACAGCCGCTTTTGAAAGTTGAGATATTTGAATATCGCGCTACATTGCTTCGAGAAGGAATTAGAAAGAATATACCGCTAAGAGCATGTCAAGTGACGTAGCGAGTAATAGCAGAGGTCGAGGCTATTTATTGATTAAATAGTTAACCATGGAGTAGAGACTTGAGACGTGGATCAGATTACTGGCACGGCCAAATTAAAGAGAATGCAATTAGTATCAAGTACATCGGACCAGGGATACCAGAGATATGAGGATTTCCAGATATCAGCTGATGCAGCGTGACCCTGACCGTTTTGAATAAAAGCCGGCTGGCCGAAGCATCAGTAGCTCATTTCAACACAAGCACTTGCCTAGCAAGGTGCCGCTACGCTGAGCCAAGGCACATGGTTGCCGGATCTACGCAGAAGTTATTTTCAAAGTTGTGATAGTCACAAAAGTGCTGCGCTACGAAGTGGAACTTAGTAAGTTTCCGGCAAGGAGAATCACTGAGGTGATTGAAATTTTCTACAGACACTGATGAAATATTTTTATTTCTACATGGACATATGCTAGACTTTGTCTAGAATTAGTACTTTGTCACAGTCCAGTAATAACCTAATACTTGGATATTTTAAGTCCAACTTCAGTCAGTTTTCATATTTGTAACTTAATAACCACTCCGATCTATCAGTACACTGAAGACCAGTCTATCACGGTGGTGTTCATTAGTCAACGCAAGGGAAACTACAGGTTGCTTCGCGCATGGTAGATGGTGTGAAGCCATGCCCAAGGAACGATCTTCAGAACAGCCGTTGATTGGTTAGACTGTCAGTGTTTTCTTGTACTGATAAGATTACCGTGAGTTATGTTACAACTGACATATCTAAGAATAGATCACTTAGATCTGACCCCATTTAAGCAAACTGTTATGGAGTTAACAGAAACCAATATTAAAATGGAACAACAGTTAATTAAAACGTCAAGAGATATTACCACTATGACTTACTAGACGGATTGTGGGTATATAATGGCGGCCGATACAAGGATTATACATGCTTGTCCGATAGGGCATGTTTATGGATAAATCTGGTACAGACCAGGTTAGCTACGCTTCAAGACCATCAAGAAATGTAAGCCACGTTTGAATTATATTATGCCTAGCTAATTGGAACAAACTATTTTTCTGCAGATGACCAACACATTTATTTTTCTTCGTATTTAAATCTTGCAATGATTTACGCAAGACTTGTTAGAGTTATTCTGAGTATTTTCAGCACTCAGAACAGTTTAGGATCGATGACCGAGCATTTCGAGCATTTATTTGAATATTTCATATTTAAGGGATATCACGGAAAACCGTCGATGTAAAGGTTGAGTTAAATTATTTTTGTTGAGGAATGGATATTTTATCCATATTCGAAGGTTCGAACATGTGGATTCTCACATAATGAGATGATAATTAAACACATTTAAAATGATATAACCAATAATAATAATAATAATCCACTGATAATAATAATAATAATAATTTTTATAATTTTTCTAAATAATTCTTGGATATTATATTTTCTAATAATCATATGTATTGAGAGAGAGCCTATGAAGTAGTTTAATCATTTCTAGTTTGGAACAGGAGATTTTCCGAAGGAGAGTGGTTAGCGCAAGCCCGCATTCAACCAACATTTCAGTTCTGGTTGAACAGTTGATATTTGCATTGAGCAAAGTATATTTTTCAGATAACACGGAGAGGCATGAAACGGGAAGCAAATGATATTTGTATCAAATAGGATATTTTTGTATTTATATAAAATCATGACGTAAATACACTCGAAAGTGAAATGAAGATTTTCATAAGTATGGTAAATTCACGGGTTGAACTGAATGGTAAAATAAAATAAACTTGTAAGTTTATTAATCTTCCAGTGTTGATAACAAGCAGAGGCTTGATTTATTGTATAAATTTTGGGAAGAAAATTTATATGTGTGGAGTAGTTGAAATGCCATTCCCAGGTGCGCATGTTTAAGTCGCAGGAATGAAGAGGTTTTTTCGAGCATCAATCAAATAGCAGGTTCGATGGCTCAAGTTTATAGAAGGAGTATTGGAACTACACATTTCGTCGTATGAATGACCCGAAGGTTATTTCTTAAAACCATCAGTTCTTATTTCAACCTTGTTTACGAATTCCATTTAGACTTTGATTTTGCTAGAACCCGGATTTGTCATGATAGTAGTTTATTCTTCTTCAGAGGAAGACCTTTGCTGTTGTTGTTGTAATATTGTGTTCTTACACAAATAATAGAATGGGCCACTGCCAATTAAAAATAATTCTTTAACCACGAATAATTTGAAGGATATTTTCAATCCTAGTGCCATGAACTAAATGAATTTATTATGAAGCTACAATTCTTATTTCCGCATTCTGTCGAAGAATTGCAAGTTATGAAAATTACTAAAATGGCCATGAATATAAATATTTTTTCATAATAATGATTCCAAGTGGAAAATTGAATAGTTGAATGGTTCAACAATTTATTGATCAAGTTGATGATTCAGAAATCATGTATTTTGTTAGGAACTTGAAATTCATAATCGAGTCACTTCTCGAAACGTTTAATGTCAGAACAACAATTAATTTTTGTTGTGCTTCGCACAGTTCTTCGATGCTATGCTCAAGGTCAAATACTTTTCAGATGTTATTAATATGTGTAAATAATTTGTGTTGATTCAGAATAATAATATTTTTCGAATATATTTTTGAAACTGGAAAAATAAGTGAAAGTTAAAAATTCTATGAACATTTATTCTACGAGTGTTAATATTATGTAAAAATTCAAACAGTAAACTACGATATTTCCAGTAGAGACAATTAAATTTGAACTGGATTTAATCATAAATAATTTTGGAACACAGTCTACAGGACTAACAATCAGACTTGTGTTTCCAAAAAATAATTGTCAAATGTGTTTGGAAAATTTCTGTATATTGTGTAAATAGGAGTGTGGGTCGCCACACGTGAGTGATGCTGCTTTGAGCATTTTTGCAGTCAATTTTAAATTCAAAATAAACTGAGATAATTTTACGTGATGTGTTATACCCAGTTGAATCTCCTTCTATCCTTATTGTTGCATTGAGCCAAAAATCAGTAAAGCATTTTTTTCATTTGATGTCGTTTTTGCGATTAGCTTTAACCCATCTGGCGCTCCGGGATATTTTGACTCTCGTGCTGACTGATTATTGGTAAAATGCATATGTGGTCTTGCGGACTCCGGTCTAAACGGGCACAATACGACCACTGGAACGCAACACCTAAAATAAGCAACAACAACATTTAATATTTTACTATAGGATTGAATCAGGTTTAGATTCATTGCTGCCACGGTTGTTTCATAAGAATAATGTTATTGGTTTTACGTCCATTTTAACTACTGTAGTAGGAATAAAAGAGCGGTTCTGGCGCAGGAGCTAATGGTCAAGATGGCCACCGCGCGCAACCAGCCCTATGCTATTATTATGGAGGGGTCAGTCAGAGCTGGCGCAGTGGCTAATGGGCAAGATGGCCGACACGCCTGAGACCGTGCATGACGTCACAGAGAGAGGTCGGCCGTGTAGTTGCTAAATGGAATATTTATTATTATTATTATTATTATTAGGTAATTATTGATTGATCGTGTACAATCAATACCAGCCTTATATTGTCCACCTCTTGGAGTGGTGGCAAGCATTCTTGGCGGTCATTCCTGAGGTTCGAATCCCGGCTCTGCCAAGAAATTTAATTTCTGGTCTCAGGAGTGGAACAGGGTACACTCAGCCTTGTGAGGCAAAACTGACAGGAGCTGGCTTTTGATTCATACCTCAACGATTCTGCCTAACCCAACTTCACCTAACTTAACCTAACCTAACTTCAAAGTCAGAGCAAATATGAGAGCAAATGTGAGAGCTCACATAAAAAACTAAGTTATAACCTAACCTAACGTAACCTAACTTAACCTAACCTAACCTAACTTCTAAGTCAGAGCAAATGTGAGAGCACACATAATAAACTAAGTTATAACCTAATCTAACCTAACCTAACTTAACCTAACCTAACCTAACTTAAAAGTGCGAGCAAAAAAATAAAAGTGAGACCAAAATGTGTGAGCAAAAAATTAAGAGCAAATGTGAGAGCACAAATAATAAACGTAGTTATAACCTAACCACACCTAACCTAACTTCGCCTAACCTAACCTAACATAACCTAACTTCAAAGTGAGAGCAATTATGGGAGCAAAAAGTAAGAGCTAAAAGTGGGAGCAAAAAGTGGGAGCAAAAAGTGGGAGAAAAAAGTGGGAGCAAAAAAGTGGAAGCAAAAAAGTGGGAGCAAAAAAGTGGGAGCAAAAAAGTGGGAGCAAAAAGCTGGGGGCAAAAAAGTGGGAGCAAAAAGGTGGGAGCAAAAAAGTGGGAGCAAAAAGGTGAGAGCAAAAAAGTGGAAGCAAAAAGTGGGAGCAAAAAAGTGAGAGCAAAAAGTGAGAGCAAAAAGGTGGGGAGCAAAATAGTAAGAGCAAATGGGAGAGCACAAATAATAAACTTATTTATAACCTAACCTAACCTAACCCACAGAAACCTCATTTAAAGATTTTAGATTTTACATTTTAACATTTTACAATTTAACATTTTAGATTCTTGATTTTTCAGTTTACATTTTTCAGATTTTACATTTTACATTTTTGATTTTTTGTTTTATAGATTTTTTTTTTTTTTTAGATTTTACATTTTAAATTTAAGATTTTTTGATTTAAGATATTACATTTTACATTTTCCGAAAAGAGTAAACTGCAAGGTCACATACATAACCTCACCAAACCTAACTTTACCAAACCTAACTTAAGCTAATCCAAAGGCTAATGCACATACACAAAGTATATAAGGACACATGCAACTATCCTTATGCTAGTCTTATAGGCTACTGTACAACATGATCACTACCCCAACCGGTTTTTTTTTCATTTTGTTGTTTACACATTTGTCAATTTTCCAATATCCCATTTTCAGTTTTTAGCCTACTTTCGATTTTGGCAAAAAATGAAAGTAGACTTATGAGATCACTACAGGGCGAAAAAAAGTGTGTCTGTCTGTGTGTGTGTGTGTGTGAGTCTGTGTGTGTGTGTGTGAGTGTGTGTACTCTGAATGTCTGTCCCCCCCCCCCCTATAAATTCGAACACGGTGAGCGCAAATTGAACGAAATTTGGTACAAAGGTAGCACTAGCAAAGGACACCTCAGTGTCATGTTTTATATCGCCGCCATCTTGACGGAAACGCAATGGCAGCCACACAAATGTTCAAAGCTTAAATCAAATTACGACTAACCTAATCATACGATCTCTACCAAATCTTGCAACAACATACTTTATGGGGGCAGCATCCTTTGAGGAAACTAATAGGTCATCAACCGTATAGTTTGCGGATAGCGGCCATCTTTGTGTGAAAATCGATTGCCCCTATTAATTCGAACACGGTGAAACCGACTGGAACGAAATTTGGTACAGAGGTAGTACTAGCAAAGGGCACCCCAGTGTCATGTATTATATCACCGCCATCTTGACGGACACGTAATGGCGGCCACACAAATGTTCAAAGCTTAAATCAAATTACGACTAACCTAATTATCCGATCTCTACCAAATTTGGCAACAACATACCTTTATGGGGGCAGCATCTTTTGACCAAACTAATAGGTCATCAGCCGTATAGTATGCGGATGGCGGCCATCTTTGTGTGAAAATCGATTGCCCCTATTAATTCGAACACGGTGAAACCGTATGGAACGAAATTTGGTACAGAAGTAGTAGTAGCAAAGGGCCCCCAGTGTCATGTTTTATATCGCCGCCATCTTGACGGAAACGTAATGGCGGCCACACGAATGTTCAAAGCTTAAATCAAATTACGACTAACCTAATCATCCAATCTCTACCAAATTTTGCAACAACATACCTTTACGGAGGGAGCATCCTTTAACAAATCTAATAGGTCATTAACCTAACAGTTTGCGGATGGCGGCCATCTTTGTGTCAAAATCGATTACCCCTATTAATTCGAACACGGTGAAACCTAATGGAATGAAATTCGGTACAGAGGTAGCACTAGCAAAGGGCACTCCAGTGTCATGTTTTATATCACCGCCATCTTGACGGAAACGTAATGGCGGCCACCCAAATGTTCAAAGTTTAAATCAAATTACGTCTAACGTAATCGTCCGATCTCTACCAAATTTTGCAACAACATACCTTCATGAAGGGCGCATCCTTTGACAAATCTAATAGGTCATTAGCCTAATAGTTTGCGGATGGCGGCCATCTTTGTGTCAAAATCGATTACCCCTATTAATTCGAACACGGTGAAACCGAATGGAATGAAATTTGGTACAGAGGTAGCACTAGCAAAGGGCACCTCAGTGTCACGTTTTATATCACCGCCATCTTGACGAACACGTAATGGCGGCCACACGAATGTTCAAAGCTTAAATCAAATTACGACTAAACTAATCATCCGATCTCTACCAAATTTTGCAACAACATACCTTTATGGAGGAAGCATCCTTTGACAAATCTAATAGGTCATTAGCCTAATAGTTTGCGGATGGCGGCCATCTTTGTGTCAAAACCGATTACCCCTATTAATTCGAACACGGTGAAACCGAATGGAATGAAATTTGGTACAGAGGTAGCACTAGCAAAGGGCACCTCAGTGTCATATTTTATATCGCCGCCATCTTGACGGAAACGTAATGGCGGCCACACAAATATTCAAAGCTTAAATCAAATTACGATTAACCTAATCATCCGATCTCTACCAAATTTTGCATCAACATACCATTATGGAGGGAGCATCCTTTGACCAAACTAATAGGTCATTAGCCTAATATTTTGCGGATGGCGGCCATCTTTGTGTGAAAATCTATTCCCCCTATTAATTCGAACACGGTGAAACCGAATGGAACGAAATTTGGTACAGAGGTAGCACTCGCAAAGGGCCCCTCAGTGTTATGTTTTATATCACCGCCATCTTGACGGAAACGTAATCGCGGCCACCCAAATGTTAAATGCTAAAATGTAATTACGACCAACCTAATAATCTAGTCTCTACCAAATTTTGCAACAACATATCTTTATGTGGGAAGCATATTCTGACCAAACTGCTAGATCATCAGCCCAACAGTTTGCAAATAGCGGCCATGTATGTGTGCAAACCCATTCCCCATATCAATTCAAACACAGTGAAACCGAATTGAATTAAATTTTTGCAGAGGTAGCACTAGAAACGGGTACCTCATATTCATGTTTAATATCCCTATAGCACGTTGTATTTCAACAAGCTACTACAACCAACATTCAATTATACTCCTTGAAAAGGACAAAGTGTTATAACAATACCCATGCATTTAGGAGAAAGTAGGCTATATGTTCTTTACTGAACATCTTGTTTTTAATGTCAGTTTTAAGTTTTTCAATTTCATAATATGGAAACATGGAATTTGCATTTTGTTGTTTCCACATTTGTCAATTTTCCAATTCCCCATTTTCAGTATTTTTAAAGGTTAGTTTTTTAGTTTTTCAATTTCATAATATGGAAACATAGATTTTTGCATTTTGTTGTTTACACATTTATCAATTTCACAATTTCCCATTTACAGTTTTTAAAATGTCAGTTTAAAGTTTTTCAATTTCATGATATAGAAACATGGATTTTCCAATTTGTCGTTTACACATTTGTCAATTTACCAAATTCCCATTTACAGTTTTTAAAATTTCAGTTTAATGTTTTTTTCTATTTTATCAATTTGGAAACATGGATTTTCCAATTTGTGTTTTAGATGTTCATTTTGCATTAGGAGTGTGGAGAGGTGGGTAGTAATTAGAAATGTACAAGCAGTGTCCATACAATATTTGTATTTTAAATACATGTACACTATTTACACATAATACATTTTTATATATATTCTTTTTTATTTTGTTTTCTATTTTATTTATTTTTGATTAAGAATACCATTTTTTTATTTTTGTTTTTTTATTTTTGTATTGCTATTGTTTTATTTCCTAAATTGTTTTGTTTTATGTATTTGCTAGTTGCAGGCAGAAGATTTTGATATTCATAACTTAACTCTTTAAGCATGGTCAATGATTGAGTAATGACCATAGGCATGTGTACCTATACCATCAGCATCAATCACTCTTTTATCATCACCAGGACACAAAGCAATTTTGTTTAGTCTTATAGATGATATGTTATGTTGTTTAGAAGCGATAATGTTCATGGGTATTCTTTTTACATTGTTTATCATGACACAATCCTTATAATCTTGAAAGCTTATACAATTTTTGACAACACCTCTGCTAATACCTTTAATCTTTTTGATTTCTTTACCATTTATGTCTAAAGCGTACATTTTAGCTCTAAGTCCAACAAATGCTTTTATAATTTGTCCACAAGCCTCGTCTTTAAATTTCCCCAACGTTTTCTTGTTTGATGTAGAGTAACATATGTGATTAGTAGGATAATCTGATGTGTCCAGGTGTTCTAGGAAATCCAACTTGTCTTGATATACATCTTGGGTGTTAACCAAATAAATGAACGAGTCGGTATCCATATACATGAGTTTAAGATTGTTCATTCCATAATAGGGTAGCAGGACATCATAGTGGTAGGAATACATGAGAGTTTTTGAAATATCCAGTATACACATTCCAATATATATAGGCTTATTGAATACAATGTTACGTTTAGCCATGTGGAAAGCAGCTAGGTTAGGACCATAAAATGTTCTGTCAATAAATGTCGGCTTTGCTATTAGCTTTTCTGCCTTTTTGCTGTCAGTCACAAGACGTATGTCTATTCTTTTACGGATATTTTCCATTGTTTTTCCAAAAATGGCATTGTTGAATAATTTGTACAGATTTTTCTTAAAATCATTTTTGGCTTGTTTTCGAAGGTTGTTATTAAAATCAACGTATGCCTTTAACCAAGGTCTTTGCTTAAACTTTAACACACGATGAATTTTTATCAATTTTATTCCATGATCTAAAGCCTGTTTTAATGCCTTGTAGTGAACAACTTATCGCCTTCGATTTCCAAGATGAGGAATTCGTTTTTTCAGAGACGAATCCTTAGATGTGTACACTCTGGTAGGAAAGGTAAATCGTTGTGTAGATCATGAAGGTCAGATGGGTAATCAACATCAACGTCTAGAATGTATCCCACAGGATCGTCTTTCTTCAGTTTTTCTAGATCAACAGTATCTGGAGAAACCCACTGAAATCCACCATAAGGAAGAGAGTGACACATAGCCCACCCGTATTGGTTGTTGGCATCATCGTAGGTAATAAACTGCGATGGTTTCTCAGAATCATAGGTTTCCATGTATTTATTGTTAGCTTCAGCATACCGATGAGACACCTGGCATATGCCTCCACGTATTCCAGACTCGATTAGAAGCATCTGATCGTAATCCTGTAGCAATTCCAGTTCAATGCCTGTGTAAAGGAGCATTGCCTCGAAACTTAAACCAGGCGAAGTAAAAAAGTGTGCAGTATCCACTGGGTGGGTTTCTAGTGTTTTCTTTCTAAACGTTTCAAAGCTGTTTGCAAGAAGGAGTATATCTGAAGTTAGGTAGAGATCACTATATTCCCCTAGAGTTTTAATGTTGAACTGATTCCACACATTTTTGGCATGTTCATAGTCTTCTTGACTAACATATTCTTGACTTAATTTGTTAAAGAATACCTCTTTTGGAGGTAAACACGTTTCACTTAACTTTTCCCGTGAATCAATGTAGTCATAACAAAATACCCCTTTACGAGTCATGCGCATTGCATTTTTTTCCGAAGTACTTGTCTGTTTCAGGGTATGATCTTAAGTTGGAAACTAAGTTTTCCAAACTACTCGGCATTAACCGAAACGTGTCCACAAATCTAAGCTTAACATTTCCTACATATTTGGTGAAGGAAATGTACTTTTCTTTGGAGTTAGCGATAACATCCACTCTGTCAATAGTACACCCCAATTGCTTTACAATGAAATTTGCGTCGTAGCCACTCATATTATGTAGAAATACAGGAACGTGGTTACGTGTTTTACACCTCAAATTACAGTTATTGTGAGCACTTTCACGGTATTCCCCTGTAATATGGCAATGTTCTCTAACTTTCCAGTCCTCTTTGGTAAATGGTTTATGACACAAATAACAGGTTTCAGAACATTGGAACTCTGCTTCTTGATCCTGAGTTAAGGCCTTTGGAACATTTAAGCTGTAAATGCGATCAATTTCATTAGCTATTGAGATCAAACAGTGCATAAACTTTTCTGCAGCGTCAGGTCCACGATAAATAACAAGTTGGCTTGGAAGTTTTGTCTTTATGTGTTCCACAGCAGGTGAGGGTTTAACGTATATACCAAAGTTCATAGGAACATGACTCTGGTATGGCACTGTATAACTTGCTTCAGGATTGGGTAAACATGTTTGATATGGTAAGAGTATACTTTCGAAATCTGCATAGATAACGTAAGGTATTCTCAGCAATTTGTCAACATTTAAGAATTTCACAATTGAGTTTTTAATAGGCATTTCAACCCTAGCAATGTCATGCTGGACACACAAAGCTCTATGCTCTTTTAATTTTTCCATTCCTTGTTGACCATATCGATTATCGAAGTGAGTAAAACACCGTTTACACGTATATATCTTATGTCCATGGTGAGTAATCTGATGTCCTACTAGTTTATCAAAATCTTTGATAAAGACGTAGTGGTTCTGACCAGATGAAGAACTTAGCAGAAGGAGGTCGCGATGGTCTTGCAGCTCTTGATCCACAACCTTTAGAGGGAACAAATTGTTGTCTTGTTCCAATCCAAATACATTAATGGATATATCGTTGGCTTTTTCAAATTTGGGAATGTCAGCTAGCGATGTAGGAAACGATATTACAGAAAAATCATACTTGTTGTCCAGGTCCTTGCATTTGCTAATGCGTTGAGCATCCTTTTTAACCAGTTTTGCTAAAATGGCATACATAAAACACTTTTCATCTTTCAAATTTTCAGGATTAATGCAGGCTTTTCTTGCTTTTATAGCTGCTGGTAATGGAATATATGTGCTACCACGCAAGGGATTGTACTTATTTATTTTCAATCGTACTCCTTCCACTGCTAACAAAGCCCAATTACTGCCTTTTAGCTCAGATTCCTCCATTTCCGTAGTTAACTTTTTAAATTGTGTTTCCAAGAAACTACTCAAGTCTGTTTCCAAAAATAGGGCCTGATTTCGTGTGTTAAAAGCACGATCTGTAATTTCATTGGTAGATGTATGAATGAATCTACATTCAGCCACAAAATTAACTTTTATCGACTTGTGCATTGCTAGTTCTTTCTGCATAGCTTGTATTATTTGCTGTTTGGACTCTTTAAGGTATGAATTTAAGTCCTTGCACGTATCGCAACGAATGAAATGGGATTTAAGTCGACCTTGAAAATATGTCTCATATTCAATAAGTCCATTTTTGTCAGAGACCAATGACAGTAGGTAATGTTTTGTAGGCTCAGATTTTTGTCTTTTAGCTGCCGACACAACATTACAACATTCTTCATGACGACGTCCATTGTAGGCATTGTTGAATTTACTGCCACACGTTTTACACTCATAAAATGCCCCACACGAAACTTCATGACGCTTCCTATGATAGTCCCGAAGAAAAGCTTTTCCACACTCTTTGCACATATAGCTAGGAATGGGTTCTTCCATTACGAATGTTGATTTCTACAAACAGCTGCTTACTACGTATCACAGGGCTAGAGGTTGGTCGGTGAGACGGTCTTTCACAATGTGAACACCATGAGAGGAAGTAGTCAACTGGTGATATTCTTGTTAAGGGTCCTCTAATATACCCCTAATCTGGACCAACAGCTCTTTACAGCGTATGACAAGGCTGTAGACTGGACAGTGAGACGGTCTTTCACGATGTGAACACTGTAACAAGTAGTAATCAACTGATTATATACTTGCTAAGGGTTCTCTAATATACAATAGTCAAGATCAACAGCTAATTACTGAGTAGTACAAAGCAGTACAATAGTTGTTTTGACAGTCTTTCACGATGTGGTCACTGTGAGTTGTGGTAGTCAACTGATGATATTCTTGATAAGGGTCCTCTAATATACCTAGTTAAGGGTAACAGCTGCTCACTGCTTATGACAAGGCTAAAGACTGGTTGTTTCAACGGTCTTTCACAATGTAAACACTGTGACAGGTAGTAGTCAACTGAAAATATCTTTATATATATATATATATATATATATATATGCAGTCGTTTCATTCCGCCGCATGGCTATTGCCCCTGCGGCTGCGGCCCCCCTTGGACGGTTTCGCCGTCTCTTCGGGCCAACGGGTTAGGGTGTTTAGGAGAGGTGGAAATTTTGGTGATGGGTCGGTTTGGTTTTAGGATTTGGAAGAAAGTGTGTGAGAATTTTGGTTGGGGCATTGCTGGGGAAATTTGGAGAAGGGTGCTGGGGGCGAAGTTTTGTCTTGAGAAGGGAGAGTTAGATGCAGGAAGGGGGATGTGGAGGAGAAGTGTGACTGCTTCATTGTGCGTATGTATAATTTTAAATGTCGGAAATTTTTATAAAACAAAGAAAACGCGGAAACCACGGAAAACAACTGCCGCAATTGCCAAAGCAGACGGAGATTCTTCTATTGCTCGCTCTGAGATTAATATGAATTTTAAGTTTATTGGGGAAAAAGAAAAGGGGGGCTGTGTTTAAGTCCAGATCATAAGGTGATGTTTTTATTATTATTATTATTATTATTATTATTATTATTTTCAAGTTTTTTTGATATGGTGATGAGAAGGGAGTATTGAAAGATGTGCGGTGAGATGAGAAGGGGAGTGTTATGGTAGTAAAGAGACAGGAAGAAAGAATTATATAGCTGGTAGTTTGAGGAAATTAAATGATGTCGATGAGAAGGGAGAAATGAATGATGTTTGTTGAGATGCGAGAGCGGTATTGGTGGAGCGAGAGAGAAAGAAGAAGAAAGCAGAAAGAAATAAAAAGAAGAAAAAATGCATAGCTGGTGATGTGAGGATGGTGGCGATTTAACAAGTTGAGATGGGGGGGGGGGGGGGGGTGTTGAAAGCGAATGAATTGAATGGGTAAATGAGGAGTGATGATGTGAACGATGTGAAATTTGACGGTGAATGTGTGTGAAGGTGAAGATGTTGAAGGTTTTTTTCTTTTTTGTTTTGTTATTTGAATTAATTGATTGTGTTGAGAAATATGGTTGTTGTCGCTATTTCGAAGCCGGCGAAGTTGCCGTCAGTGTCCAGTGGAGTGGCGTTCGTAAGAAAAATAATCGGAGACGAGGTTGTTAGTCGGGCGCTGGAAGAAGTGCCCTGAGGCTGTAGATGCCGAGCTTAGTAGGTACCGGGGCACGGAGCGGCTTGTTTAGGAGAGGGCACACAATGGGGTTGTTGGTTGCCTGGACCCGTTTGAGGTAGCGGCGTTGAAGTAGCTCGACGTATGTCGTTAGTGGATGCAGTGGCATTCTGTCGACGAGGTCTGCTGTGCGGTAGGTGAATGGAAGTCTCATCGCAACGCGGACTAGGCGGCGTTCCATTGAGAGAAATGGTCGAAGGGGGCAGTCTGGGAATCCAGCCCACGCAGGATGGCCGTACACCAAAAATTTGCGTATGAGTACTTTGTAGGTATGGAGCAGTAGTTTCTCATTCAGTCCCCAGGTTGTTCCAGCCAGACGCCGGAGAAGATTCGCCCGCTTTCGTGCCACAGGGAGTTTGGTTTTAAAGAAGGGGCGGAAGGTGAAAAATTGATCGAAAAGGAGGCCGAGGTATCGTACGGTAGGGGTGGGGGCTAAGCGGCGGTGATGTAGGTGAAGAGTGAGATTCGCGGGATTGCGGGTTGGGGCGAGAGATCGCCTGCGTGGGCGGAATAGGATGGTCTGTGTTTTTTCTGAATTCAGGCGCAGAAGCCATTTGCTACACCAGGAGGTGAAGAGATCGAGGTAGGGCTGGACGTGGGTGTTGATATGTTGAACAGTGGCAAACGGTGTGACGATAGCAGTGTCGTCGGCGAACTGTAGAAGTTGCATGGGAGGGGAGGGTTGGGGGATGTCAGCGACGAATAAGACGTAGAGAAGGGGGGAAAGGACGGAGCCCTGCGGGACGCCCTGTTCGAAGGGGATTGGGCGGGAGTAGTTGCCATTGATGGTGATGCTTTCGGTGCGGTTCCGAAGGAAGGTGTTTAGAAAGCGGATGTAGGTATGGGGGAGGTCGAAGTAATGTAGTTTGACGACTAGGGCGTCGTGCCAGACCGTGTCGAACGCTTTCTCGAAGTCGAAGGCGATAAATAAAGTAGGAGCTGGACGGTTGTAGTTTTCCGCTACCATGGCAGAGAGGCGGAAGAGTTGATCCTGCGCGGAGAAAAGGGGTCTGAAACCACATTGTGAGAGGGGAAGGAGCTGGTGGTGACGGAGATGGGTGTGGATTCGTTTGGTGAGGATTTTCTCGAAGGTTTTCGAGAGGACAGCTGTGAGGCAGATGGGACGGTAAGAATCAGGGGAGGAGAGGGGCTTGTCAGGTTTAGGAAAGAGAAGCATCGTGGCATGGCGCCAGGGTGTGGGGTAGAACCCGGTGCGAAGAAGATGGTTGTAGAGATGAGTTAAGGCTGTGAGAAACGATGGAGGTGCCTCCTTGAGATGCCGATAGCGAATGGAATCGGGACCAGGGGCGGTATTGGTCGTGCGTGAGAGAGCTATGGAAATGTCCAGTTCGGTGATAGGGACATCAAGAGGGTGCGGCGAGAAGGCATGTGTGGTTGAAGGCTGAAGGTGTGGGCGTAGAGGCACTGTGGCGATGAATTCGTCTTCGTCGTATGTGAATGTGGGGTGAGGTGCATCGCGGAAGACGCGAGCGAGTCTATTAGCAAATATGGTCAACTTGGCGGGATCGTCGGGGGGTGCGGTGTCGTTGTAGACGATGGGGTACGACATAGGAGTAGATTTACCCGTGAGGCAGTTGAGATGACGCCAGAACTTGGTGAGTGAGGGAGACACGCCGTTCTGCCTTGAGCAGGTCTTATGCCAAGTGAGCCATTTATGGGCCTCGATGTAAGACTTTACTTGTCGTAGAGTCTGGCGGTGCTTTTGTAGGAAATAGCGATCCCTGGTGCGGAGAAATGTTGCGTGATAGGAGTGGGAAAGCGCGAGGAGGCGTCGGGCCTTAGGGGGGATGGGGGGTCGGGAAGGGGTGTATGTGGTAAGGGGAATATGACGCTGTGCCGCCTGTTGTAAGGTGTCTTGGAGATGTTTGGTGTATGCATCCACAGAGGATTGCGAGCTCAAGGGCCGAGTGTTGGTCTGCAACTGTTCGGAAATGTAATTACGGTAGGCCGGCCAGTTGGCCGCACAAAAGTTCTGTACCATCCGAGGTGGTGGTGTTGGGGTGTTACGACTAGGAACTTCGAACTGCAGAAGAACTGGGGCATGATCACCCCCGATGAGTGGAAGGACGGTGACATGCACCAAATGGAGTAGCGAGTTATGCGCTATTACGGCGTCAGGGGTAGTTTGGGAGGAGGGACGTGTGGGCTTAGGGAGGGGAACCAGCGAGGCGTTAATGTGGTTGAGATATATATCCAGACTGCGGAGTTCCCGGGCCGAGCGGTCGTGGAGGTTTAAGTCTGCCATTATGAGGAAATGAGGGAAGGTTTCGGCCACGTGAGCTATGAAAACTTTAGGTTGGGGATGGCGAGGACGGGTGTAAATTGTGGCGAGATGGAGAACTCGGGATGGGAAGTAGACCGTGGCGATAAGGCTTTCCGGAAAATGAAGGGGGGGGGGGAGTGGTGTCTGATGGGATAGCGTGGGAGGTAAGCTAGGGCGGATCCGCCTCGACTTAGGTTGTGTGGGCGATCAGCTCGAAGGAGAGTGTAGCCCGGGAGGAGTGCATGGTCAACTCCTCGGAGGAAGGTCTCGTTCAAGAGAGCGACGTCGATGTGATGAGTTGCGAGGGTATGGCTAAGTAGGGTACGACGTGCGTGAAATGAGCAGACATTATGAAAGAGTATGGAGATATGCCTTGGAGGTCGTTGTCTTGTCGGTTGCGCTGCCATATGGGGGTTATACGGCGGTATCGCGGGGGTGGGGGAAGAAGGTGAAGTGGGCTAACGGCCCCGAGAATGATGGCTGGAAGCATACTCCGAATATCTGCTGAGCCGCCATCTGGAGTTGTGTAAGGATGAGTGGTCGTTGGTAGGGGAGGATGTTATGGATGGATACCACCATGAAGCGGATAAGGTCTTCTATGGAGGGGGAAGGGAACTGTGATTGCGCTTGAGGGATGGGGGGAACTATGGACTTAATGGATGCAACTGTTTCGGGGCGGTTGGGAATGGGAGCGGGTTTCGACTTACATGTGTGTGAATATGTGGGGTGCGCCTCGTGACATTGGTGGCAGCGAGGTGGGAGGGCGGTGCTGGGACATTTGTTGGTGGTGTGAGATGGCTGGGAGCAGTGGCCACAGCGTGGGGAAGCACGACATTGCTCGGTGTTGTGGTCATTGTAAACCAAACAGCGGTTGCATCGCAAGACTACTGGGGGGGGGGGGGGTGAGCTTTGGAAGGTTCCACACGATGGTGGTACCGGTAGAGGTAGACGCCATTTGTTAGAAGTCTGTCCACTTCCGGTTGGGTCACCAGGAGAATGCGAACCATCCACGTGGGACCGTCCACATTCCTGATCCGATTTTGTCTGGCCCGGAGAGGTTCCGCGATCACCTGTGGGCCGAGTTGCTGCACCACTTCCGGGCTATGAAACACGGCGGCGTTCGTTTTCACGTAGACACCGTTCGTGGCTGCAGTGGCGGAGAAGTTGGAGTGCCCAAGTATGCGGCGAAGTGCATCCGTGAATTGGTACTTCGTGGAGAACGTGTGGCCACGGAACAGGAAGATATGTTTATATGGTGGCTCGGAGGCCTTGGAGGCGTATGTAGGTAACGACGGTGGAAGGGATGGTGGTGCAACTGTTGCGAGGGTTAAGTTGGGTACGGGTCCCGTGATGGGGAGTCGGGGGTCATTGGGTGCAGGGAGAAAAGGAGTAGTGGGCGGCGGGCTACAATGGCGCCTGGAGGCGGTTTGAGATTCGTCCATTCCCTCATGGACCCGTTGACGAGAGCGGTGAGCCCCCCCCCCCCCTCCGTGTCTGAGGTGTCGGACCCTGGGCGTTTCTCGGAGCGGCTGGGAGTTTTAGGGACCAGCGGTGGGAGGTTCAGATGCGTCCCCAGGGTGGTTGAGGTAGCCGGGTTAATAGAAGGTGTTGTTTTAGGAATGGCACCTGTCTGTCTGCGACACACGTGCCCCAGATGAAACATCAGGGGATAAATGAAAATGACGAATTAACTCTAGTGGACTGTATTTACAAAAATGTACATGTTACAAAAGACACAACACTTGATATGCGAAGGAGCTGCTGCTCCGAAACACAAACACATTCAGCCATGATGGCTACTTCACTCTCTCTCTAGGTCACTGCTGCCAACCTAAACATAAATAAATGTCCTTTGCCAACTGTGGAAATAACACAATTATATAAGTATATTCTCTCTGAGAGCAAACATACTCCCCACCTTGAAATACATGGATTTCAATAATCTGAAATGGAAACACTGAAATGTTCCAATGACAAGGACATAAAACACTAACATATTCACTAACTTAAAACACTGACATATTAACAGTCAAAATTATGTGTCTGCTCAATTGGTAGCGGAGCTACCTTGGAAACTGGTCGTTTAAAAATACCACTGTTGCACTTCACTGAAACCACTCTTACCACATTGTCTTGACCACCATGCACTTCAGTGATAACACCAAGGGGCCACTGGAGTGGGGGAACATTGTCTTCCCGTATCAGCACCACAGTACCTAGTGATACGTTGCTGGAGGAGGTCGTCCATTTGCTGCGCTGTTGTAGATGGGTGAGGTAATCTAATGACCATCTCTTCCAAAAGGATTGGAGTCTTTGTTGCAGAACCATATCTAGTTAACAAAGGCCGTTTACATAATGTTAAATTGGGTTCGGGAAGAGTAGTGAGGGGTTCGCCTATAAGGAAGTGACCTGGTGTCAAGGTAGATGCATCTGAAGGATCATTTGACAGGGTTAGAAGGGGACGTGAGTTTAAGCAAGCCTCAATTTGCGAAGTTAATGTAGCCAATTCTTCATATGTGAAATGAAGTGTTCCGAGAACTCTTCTTAGATGATGTTTGAGGGATTTTACTCCGGCCTCCCAAAGCCCTCCAAAATTAGGGGCATGAGGAGGTATGAAATGCCACTTAACTCCACAACTACTGGCGAAGTTACTGATCTCCTCTCTAGTCCGTTCCTGAGTGAACAATTTCTTGAGCTCCTTGAGCTCTCTACTAGCACCTTGGAAGTTTGTACCATTGTCGGAGTACATGTTGCTGCATAATCCTCTTCTTGCGATGAATCTCCTGAGTGCTGCGAGGAAAGCTTGAGTGGTTAGGTCGGAAACTATTTCTAAATGAATGGCCTTGGTGCACATACATATGAAAATGCATATGTAACCCTTGACAATGGTCTTGCTACGTGGATTGCCGATCTTCAAGTAGAAAGGGCCCGTGAAGTCTGTGCCGGTGTTGCGGAATGGTCTTGCTTGAGACACACGAACTGAGGGCAACTGTCCCATTACTTGCTGTGTAGTTTTGGCTTTGAACCTGAAGCATTTTGTACAAGTGTTAATAACTCTTCGAACCACCGACTTTCCATTGATGATCCAGTAGCACTGTCTGATGGATGCTAAAGTCAACTGGTTTCCTGAATGTAGGAGTCTTTCATGTTCCCTCTTGATTATTAAATCAGTAAACTGATGATTAGCGGGCAAAATCATCTGATGTTTGAAATCGTAGTCTTGATTGGAGTTCTCTAGTCTTCCTCCAAGTCTCAAGATTTGATCCTTGTCTAAAAATGGTACTAAACTGTGAAGTTTGCTACGTCTTGACACTGCATTGTGTTTCAAAAGATCAGCTATTTCCTCGCGGAATGCTATTGACTGGACTAGTCTAACACATGTCATGTTAGTTTGCTGCAACTCTTCTATTGTTAATGGACCATGTTTCCGTTCTGAAGGTTTGTGTATAGTGTTGTGCACGAATCTTAAACAGTATGCTAACACTCTTTGTAGCTTGAGATGGGAAGAAAATCTTGTGAGCACGTCTGCAGGATTAGAGTGGACTGAACAACTAAGTACTATCTTGCGTTGCTCAGGAATCTCTGATTCAGGTTGTTCACTGGACGTGGGCCAGTTCCGTTCCGAACACTGTTGCCATTCAGGGCCATGCCACCAAAGATGATTATTTAAAAGGTTTGTAGGATCAGTTCCTCGAGAAATTAGATCTGCAGGATTGTCTGCTGATGCTACGTGCTTCCAATCCTTGACTGAAGTATTGCCTTGCACTTCAGCCACACGGTGCGCAACAAAAGTTTTCCATTTTGACGGTTCTCCTGCTAACCATGCGAGAACAATCTTTGAGTCTGTCCACAGATGAATGCTATGGAATTCAATATTGAGAACATGACAAATCTTTTTAACCACTTGTGACAATAGTACTGCTGCACACAACTCTAGTCTGGGTAGCGTGATCTGTTTCAGTGGAGCCACTCTGGACTTGGAGCACAGGAAATGTGTTATTACGTGACCTTGATCTGTTGACGAGCGTAGGAATAAACATGCACCGTAGCCCTTCAAGGATGCATCAGCGAAGCCATGCAACTGCACCTGAGTACAATTTTCTTGAAGCACAAATCTGTTAATATATATATTGTCAATCAAGGGTATTTGAGAATGCAGAGTACGCCATCTTGTAAGAAGTTCCGTTGGAAGTTCATCATCCCATCCTATCTTCTCTTGCCATAGTTGCTGCAGAAACATCTTGAATGCGATGACAATAGGACTGATTAGCCCAATAGGGTCATAAATTGACGACACAATCGATAACACCTTGCGTTTGGTCACTTGAGATCCGCTTCCTTGTTCTTTCTGCACACCACTGGATATCTGTAGTTTGTCTGTCGCTGGATGCCAAAGTAGACCTAAAGTCTTTATATTTTCTCCAGAATCAATCTGAAGCGGAAGCTGCGTCTCTCTGCAGTCCTTTGGAACCGCCTCTAACAATGCTGGATGGTTAGAGCACCACTTGCGGAGCTTGAAGCCTCCCTTGGATAACAATTGGATCAGTTCACGTTGTAGGAGTAATGCATTGTCAACTTTACTTGTTCCTGAAATGCAGTCGTCTACATAAAAATCACGAAGAAGGACAGATGCTGCCTTCGGATACTGTTGTCCCTCATCATATGCCAATTGCCTTAAACATCTTATTGCTAGAAATGGAGCTGATGATGTGCCATATGTGACCGTCTGAAGTTGGTACTGCTTGATAGGCTCATTAGGAGAAGCTCTCCAAAGTATGCGTTGAAGGCTGCTGTCTCTGGAATCAACCTTAACTTGTCTGTACATCTTCTCGATGTCAGCTGTAAAGCCTATGGCGTGCGTTCTAAATCTAGCGACAATCGAACATAAGTCTTGTTGAATAGTAGGACCCGTCATTTAAATATCATTAAGTGACTTTCCTGACCTCGATTTACAAGAAGCGTCGAAGACAACTCTAGTTTTTGTAGTAGTGCTGGATTTCTTGAATACCGGATGGTGCGGCATGTAGTATGCTACCGATGTTGCCATACTAGAATTAACAATATCCATGTGACCTAGTTCCTGGTATTCAGTGAGAAACTGGTCATAATCTACCTTCAGTTGCGTATCATTGTTAAGCCTACGCTCAAGGTATTGAAATCTGCTAGTTGCTGTTTGTAAAGAATTGCCTAATATACTTGGATCCTACTTAAATGGTAGTCTGACTATGTATTTCCCAGATGCATCTCGTGTCACATGATCAGAAAACTGCTGTTCACATTCAATCTCTTCTTGCGACTTGACTGGCTCGTGAAGTTCTTCGATCTCCCAAAATCGTCGTACTTGGTTATGAAGGTGAACATCATTACGAAGGAAAAACGTTCCTGCTGCATTGTTTCTATTTCTCGAGGTGGATTCATATGAACCTGACACAATCCATCCAAAATCTGTGTTTTGTAGGACTGGAAACTTCCCTGGTCTCGTCCTGTGTCCCCTCTGTAGAATTCTAAAGAATACATCAGCACCGAGAAGCATGTCTATCTTGGCTGGGGCATAAAACCTTGGATCTGCTAACTGAATATCATCAGGGAGCTCCCACTCTTCATAGGGTACCTGCTGACTAGGCATGTCGCTTGTAATTTTGGATAGGATCAGACATTCAACATTGTGGCGTGTGTTGCTTATGAAGATTGCACTTCAACGCTCACACTATACTTGGCTTCAGACATGGACTGAGAAATACCTTCGATGGGTGTGAGATTCTTGGCCTTTCTTAAGCCCAAATTTTGAACCAAACTCTCGGTTACAAAATTGCTTTGACTGCCACTATCCAATAAGCAACGAGCTAAGTGTAGCCTACCAGCACTATCCTTTACATTTACTATTGCTGTAGAAAGTAGAACTTGAGTTTGTGGTTTGAGTTTCATAGTGCAATAACTGGAGGAGTTACCACGAACTTGAGCATTGTGAGCCTGGTTGGACTCGGGGTTTGAGCATGTGCTGATAGCTCCTTGCTGAGACTGTTTAGACTAGTTGGTATTGAATTGCTGATTCCCTGAATCAAAATGCAACAGTGAGTTGTGACGACCGTTGCAAGTTTTGCATGTTGACTTCGAAGGACAAGAACTTATAGCGTGTGATTCATGCAAACAGTTGTAGCAAAGCTTATGCTGCTTAACTAGGTTGTATCTACGATTAACATCATAACCTAAAAATTTATCACATCTGAAGATTGGATGTTGCCCCTTTCAGGCTTCACAATTATTGTTAATTGCAATGTATGAACTACTTGTAAATGGTTGTTTCTCATGCTTGAAACCATGCTTAGAAGTTTTATCTTGAGACAATCTCTGATCTTATCACTGTGACCCTTAGTAGGTGAAAAAGCAATTAATTCAAGGGTTTGAGCCCGCCTTTCAAGATATTCTAACAACTCCGTAAGTGTAGATAGTTCCTTGGATTTGTTGCTCATTTCCCATTGCTTACGTGTGGCTTCAGGTAACTTGTCAAGTATGATTTGACCTATTATGATTTCATGTAGGGGAATATTCAAATTCAAACACTCAACAGCCTTTAAATTGGACTGTACTTGATTCAAAAGTGTGCGTAGACTAGAAGATGATTCCCTTTGGACGATATCTGGAGATAACAGTAATTTGATAAGTGCATTTACTATTACCTTTGAATTGCGGTATCGCTTGCAGACCGTTTCCCAAGCTAGCTCAAAGTTATCTGCAGTAAGAGGAATGTTTTTAATGAGTTGATGAGCATTGCCACGCAGTGCTGACATTAAGTAATGGAACCTTTCAACATTACCCAAAGACTGATTCTTCAGTATTAATGAATCAAACATGTCATGGAAATGCATGAATTGTGTAACATCACCTGAAAATTCTGGTAACCGTATCTTGGGCAAACTGTACGAACCTGTATTACTAGTTGTAAATTCTCTACCGTTGCTAGAGACAGATGAGGCATGTGTGCAATGGGTATTTAGTAATTGTTGTAGCTTAGCCCTAAGTTCATCATAATCATCTTCGAATTCACACCGGACCTGCTCATGAGGATTTTTGTCATCCAAATCCTCCAATTTGCTTTGAATTTCATTAAATTCTGGTAATAGAGCTAATAAACGTTCATTCTTCACATTTAATACTTCAGCAGGAGTCTCATTATTAAATTCATTAATTTGGGTATGGAGTCTCGTGAGGGATGCTCGGAGAACACCTCTGCGCTTGGTCAGTGACTTTATCTCACGTTCAGTAGACATGCTTAAAATGGTTCATGCACAGGAAGGATTGCTGAGTATGGGAAGGAATTGCTATGAAATGCCTTTGTTAACTTATCTGGTGTAGAGGTTCTTTCAGTCTGCGTCGTCACCCAACGGTCGGATATCGAAGTCAGGACGTCTGAATGGAACTGCGTCTGTCAGGAATCAAAGGCTGCACCGCTGAATGGAACTGCGTCCGTCAGGAATCGAAGGCTGCACCGCTGAATGGAACTGCGTCCGTCAGGAATCGAAGGCTGCACTACTGAATGGAACTGCGTCCGTCAGGAATCGAAGGCTGCACTGCTAAATGGAACTGCGTCCGTCAGGAATCGAAGGCTGCACTGCTGAATGGAACTGTGTCCGTCAGGAATCGAAGGCTGCACTACTGAATGGAATTGTGTCCGTCAGGAATCGAAGGCTGCACTGCTGAATGGAACTGTGCCCGTCAGGAATCGAAGGCTGCACTACTGAATGGAACTGTGTCCGTCAGGAACCGAAGGCTGCACTACTGAATGGAACTCGCGAGAACTCACGGATGGCCTCAAACATGCGTCCATGGTGCTTTCAACTGCACACCGAAACGTTCACAATACTGGATATGCTTTTACGAACATACAATTCATCATGATTAATTTTGCAAGTCCCGCTGCATGTATTAACTTATTCAAATACGTAGTAAATTTGTAATTCAACAGCTGCGTTGTAAACATGGATCAAGCAGTCTGGCGAGCGCTGCAGCTGGCGCGTGTATCGAAGCTTACCGATGCTAGCCGAGGCGACACGAAGCCAAAGCACATGGGTTCGGTGTTGGCATTATTTGGCAGCCATTGTGCTCAATTTTCAAATAAGTTAGATCGAACTCACAAACATTGATAAATAAATTGCAATTGCGCCTGCATTGTTCACAATAATGTACTAGTATCGTCTCTACATACGTATTTCGCACTGGTTCACTTAAATACAGCAGTTTTACCGTTTGTCGGGACCACATGGCCTCAGTTGATATAGCGGGAATCCGGCCCGTGTAGGACCAAAACATATGTCTGTCTGCGACACACGTGCCCCAGATGAAACATCAGGGGATAAATGAAAATGACGAATTAACTCTAGTGGACTGTATTTACAAAAATGTACATGTTACAAAAGACACAACACTTGATATGCGAAGGAGCTGCTGCTCCGAAACACAAACACATTCAGCCATGATGGCTACTTCACTCTCTCTCTAGGTCACTGCTGCCAACCTAAACATAAATAAATGTCCTTTGCCAACTGTGGAAATAACACAATTATATAAGTATATTCTCTCTGAGAGCAAACAGCACCTTTCGTGCTAGAAGAGGAGCGGGTGGGTGGTTGCTTAGGGGGAGGAGGGGTGGGTGGAGTGGTCTTGCCCTTGCCTTTGCCCATGGCGAAGGAGAATGTGGGTATTTATTACTATAGTGGGTAAGGCCAGTGGCTATGCGACACACTGTATGTACAATGGAAGATGGAAAGAATAAAGGAGCGGGCGAAGCCGGTGGCCAGGCGTGGGGATGTATGAGGAATGATGTGGGTACCGTAGCGGGCGAAGCCGGTGACTAAGCGAGGCAAACGGCGTGATGAATGATAAGGGGTTCACTCCTTAAAAGAGCGGGCGAAGCCGGTGACTAACAATGAAATGAATGTGATGAATGTAGTGGGTAAAATGTATGATAAAGTCAGGAGAGAATATCTCCAGACGAACAGTGTAGAATGGATGTATGAGTGTGTGAAATGAATGTGATGAATGTAGTGGGTAGAATATATGAGAAAGTCAGGAGAGAATATCTCCAGACGAACAGTGTAGAATGGATGTATGAGTGAGTGAATGGAGTACGAATGGTGACGTCACGCGGCAGAGAATGAAAAGTACGGCTATGACAAGTGGTAGTCAGGTACGATAACCACTTCAATGCAGCACTAAGGTAGCTACGTACTGTGGACGCTGTGTATTGTATGAGCAGCGCTCACAGGCAGTGCAGTAGAACGTGCGACGTGAAGTTTGAGTTGCGAGCTGTATTATAATGCTAGTATGCTTGGCTGTTGTGACGACTGAAGCGGTGATGAGAGCCTGAGCGAAGTAATGTTGCAGGCGATGAAATCGAAATAATGATGAAAACCAGTGAAGTGTGCTCGAAGATTGTAATGTGATATTTTGTCGACAGCAAAATGGCAGCCAGGCTCCAGCACGTGGGCGAAGTCACTCGGACGAGACTCGAGGTCAGGTGAGGTGATGACGTCAGACCGGCTTGAAGAATGTCGCTCGTGATGCACTGGATTTTCTTGAAGTATTTTAACGATGATATATGATGCGCTGTTCTCGATGGAGATTCGGGCAGAAATTCGTTCCGAATTCACTAGTAAGAAGAAGATGTGATGGTGAAATATCCTTATGGCCTACTCAAGGATATCAGGTAGTTACTGCATATCAAAAGGCTGTAAACTCATGTGTGTTAGGCACTCTTTCTTGCTAAGGACCCCAATATTCCCTATACAAGGCTATACATGTTAGTTCTGAACACTTAGTAGTTAATTGTATATTCAATTTTTATACAAATCTTATACAAGCACGTTTTTCAAAAGGTAAAACTTTCTTAAATAGCTGCATGCGACACGCAAAATATGTTTCCGCTATCTAGCGGTGACTATGAGAACTACTTAAACGACCAGCATGCTACCTAGCGCTCCATTGCTGGTCGTTCGGTGAGTGAGTGTTGAAATGAAGCGCTAGGTAGCATGCTGGTCGTTCAAGTAGTTCTCATAGTCACCGCTAGATAGCGGAAATATACTTTGCGTGTCGCATGCAGCTATTTAAGAAAGTTTTACCTTATGAAAAACATGCTTGTATAAGCTTTGTATAAAAATTTAATATACAATTAACTACTAAGTGTTCAGAACTAACATGTATAGCCTTGTGTAGGGAATATTGGGGTCCTTAGCAAGAAAGAGTGCCTAACACACATGAGTGTACAGCCTTTTGATATGCAGTAAGTACCTGATAACCTTGAGTAGGCCATAGGAATATTTTCAGTTGAATACTACCTGTCACAGTGTTTACATTGTGAAAGACCGTTGAAACAACCAGTCTTTAGCCTTGTCATAAGCAGTGAGCAGCTGTTACCCATAACTAGGGTATGTTAGAGGACCCTTATCAAGAATATCATCACTTGACTACCACCACTCACAGTGACCACATCGTCAAAGACTGTCAAAACAACTATTGTACAGCTTTGTACTACTCAGTAATTAGCTGTTGATCTTGACTATTGTATATTAGAGAACCCTTAGCAAGTATATAATCAGTTGATTACTACTTGTTACAGTGTTCACATCGTGAAAGACCGTCTTACTGTCCAGTCTACAGCCTTGTCATACGCTGTAAAGAGCTGTTGGTCCAGACTACTGTCGACCAAAGTATTATGTGTACTCGAGTTTGAAGGTTGTTTATTAAGTAACCAATAGACTTACATAAAATCCAATACCATCAACATTTTCTTCGTTCTATTCTACGTTAGTTCATGTAGGTTTGGATTTTTTAATTTATATTTTAATATCTTTTATCGCAGTTGGAACACAAAAAGTGCACGTTTTTAAGAGTGTTTCAACCATGCGTCACATTTAAGAATTATTATCTCAAAAGTCCGTCATGAGATGGAATCCAAATTTTAACACAATATACATTGGAATGTTGTATAACTGGTTTATTAATTTCACAATTTTGTGTGTCCAAGAAACAAAGTTGTTATCATTGTTGTAAGGTAACTTTTTCTCGGCTCGGGGTGGTTGGAAAATGTAGTTCTTGGTTGCGTTGTAATCGTTATCCATCAAAACGTTATGCTGTATGACTGTGAAATACGTAAATTAATTCACTTATTTTATATCGGTTTGTATTTGTACGAGGAAATAACACATGGTTCTCCATCTAGCCGCTCCGGCAAAAGCTGTACAGCGTTGCTGAGATGGAGCCCATTACTTCCGATCGAGACGCGCCATGATGCGTGTGGGCACCATTTCGGCAACGCTGTACAGCGTTTGCCGGAGCGGCTAGCAGGTGAAACATCTGTTATTTCCGCGTAGAAATACAAACCGATATTAAATAAGTGAATTAATTTACGTATTTCACAGTCATACAGCATAACTTTTCGATGTATGAGGATTACAATGCAACCAAGAACTACATTTTCCAACCACCCCGAGCCGAGAAAAAGTTACCTTACAAAAATGATAACAACTTTTTTCTTGGACACACACAATTTTGAAATTAATAAACCAGTTATACAACATTCCAATGTATATTGTGTTAAAATTTGGATTCGATCTGATGACGGGTTTTTGAGATAATAATTCTTAAATGTGACGCAAGTTGAAACATGCTTAAAAACGTGCACTTTTGTGTTCCAACTGCGATAAAAAATATTAAAATATAAAGTAAAAATTCCAAACCTACATGGCCTAACGTAAAATAGAACGACGAAAATGATGATGTTATTGGATTTTATGTAGGTCTATTGGTTACTTCACAAACAACCTTCAAACTCGAGTGCACATAATACTTTGGTCGACAGTAGGGGTATATTAGAGGACCCTTAACAAGAATATCACCAGTTGACTACTACCTCTCACGGTGTTCACATTGTGAAAGACCGTCTCACCGACCAACCTCTAGCCCTGTGATACGAAGTAAGCAGCTGTTTGTAGAAATCAACATTCGTAATGGAAGAACCCATTCCTAGCTATATGTGCAAAGAGTGTGGAAAAGCTTTCCTTCGGGACTATCATAGGAAGCGTCTGGAAGTTTCGTGTGGGGCATTTTATGAGTGTAAAACGTGCGGCAGTAAATTCAACAATGCCTACAATGGACGTCGTCATGAAGAATGTTGTAATGTTGTGTCGGCAGCTAAAAGACAAAAATCTGAGCCTACAAAACATTACCTACTGTCATTGTTCCCTGACAAAAATGGACTTATTGAATATGAGACATATTTTCAAGGTCGACTTAAATCCCATTTCATTCGTTGCGATACGTGCAAGTATTTAAATTCATACCTTAAAGAGTCCAAACAACAAATAATACAAGTTATGCAGAAAGAACTAGCAATGCACAAGTCGATAAAAGTTTATTTTGTGGCTGAATGTAGATTCATTCATACATCTACCAATGAAATTACAGATCGTGCTTTTAAAACACGAAATCAGGCCCTATTTTTGAAAACAGACTTGAGTAGTTTCTTGGAAACACAATTTAAAAAGTTAACTACGGAAATGGAGGAATCTGAGCTAAAAGGCAGTAATTGGGCTTTGTTAGCAGTGGAAGGAGTACGATTGAAAATAAATAAGTACAATCCCTTGCGTGGTAGCACATATATTCCATTACCAGCAGCTATAAAAGCAAGAAAAGCCTGCATTAATCCTGAAAATTTGAAAGATGAAAAGTGTTTTATGTTTGCCATTTTAGCAAAACTGGTTAAAAAGGATGCTCAACGCATTAGCAAATGCAAGGACCTGGACAACAAGTATGATTTTTCTGTAATATCGTTTCCTACATCGCTAGCTGACATTCCCAAATTTGAAAAAGCCAACGATATATCCATTAATGTATTTGGATTGGAACAAGACAACAAATTGTTCCCTCTAAAGGTTGTGGATCAAGAGCTGCAAGACCATCGCGACCTCCTTCTGCTAAGTTCTTCATCTGGTCAGAACCACTACGTCTTTATCAAAGATTTTGATAAACAAGTAGGACATCAGATTACTCACCATGGACATAAGATATATACGTGTAAACGGTGTTTTACTCACTTCGATAATCGATATGGTCAACAAGGAATGGAAAAATTAAAAGAGCATAGAGCTTTGTGTGTCCAGCATGACATTGCTAGGGTTGAAATGCCTATTAAAAACTCAATTGTGAAATTCTTAAATGTTGAAAAAATGCTGAGAATACCTTACGTTATCTATACAGATTTCGAAAGAATACTCTTACCATATCAAACATGTTTACCCAATCCTGAAGCAAGTTATACAGTGCCATACCAGAGTCATGTTCCTATGAGCTTTGGTATATACGTTAAACCCTCACCTGCTGTGGAACACATAAAGACAAACCTTCCAAGCCAACCTGTTATTTATCGTGGACCTGACTCTGCAGAAAAGTTTATGGACTGTTTGATCTCAATAGCTAATGAAATTGATCGCATTTACAGCTTAAATGTTCCAAAGGCCTTAACTCAGGATCAAGAAGCAGAGTTCCAATGTTCTAAAACCTGTTATTTGTGTCATAAACCATTTACCAAAGAGGACTGGAAAGTTAGAGAACATTGCCATATTACAGGGGAATACCGTGGAAGTGCTCACAATAACTGTAATTTGAGGTGTAAAACACGTAACCACGTTCCTGTATTTCTACATAATATGAGTGGCTACGACGCAAATTTCATTGTAAAGCAATTGGGGTGTACTATTGACAGAGTGGATGTTATCGCTAACTCCAAAGAAAAGTACATTTCCTTCACCAAATATGTAGGAAATGTTAAGCTTCGATTTGTGGACACGTTTCGGTTAATGCCGAATAGTTTGGAAAACTTAGTTTCCAACTTAACATCATACCCTGAAACAGACAAGTACTTTGGAAAAGAAAATGCAATGCTCATTGCCACGTGGATGGCCAGCGTGGATGGGCTTACTTACCTTTATTTAGAGGTCCGTGTCGCTTCCACAGCAAAACCACCTCCAGAAGACATGCCCCAACAGAAAAACACCCAAAGGGGTGGAAGGAAGGTGGAGAAGAGGGGAACGCACAGGCTATTCTACAGACACCCCCCAATAACTAACGGAATTGTCGCTGACGAAATAATGCCACAACAGTTGCTTAAAAATTTAAAATAAAATTTTAATGTTAAAAGTTAAAGGAGCACCTCCACCAGAAAACAGAACATGCATCAGCCAGCATTAAATTACAAAAATAGGCAAGAGACGGCTTAACATGCTTGCTTGCAAAGCAAAAAAGGAAGAGAATTAAATTAAAATTAAAATGTTAAAGCCCAAAGATAAAAATAAATTTACAGGCATAATTAAATGAGAACGGGCTTGATAATTTAGTAGGACGCAATACCGACCGGACATGCAGAGATCCAGGCCACGATGAAACGAGAAATTTAAAATTAAATTAATAAAATAAAATTGGATCAGAAAATAAATCCATAATTTGCATGACGGAGAAAAAACACAGGAACCTTTACCAAAAACACAAAGTTAAACCAACAAAGTTAATAAAAAACATATTAAGCAAACACCAGAACACGTTTGAGTTTCGCGGTCGGCGCCAAGAGACTGACCTCGAGACCAGAATGCATTTCGGCAAAACAAAAACAAACATGGCCACTAAAAACAGGAGACCGCATGTCAAATCGAAATTACGGCAAATAATTAGCATAAATTAATTTAAAATCACCAGAGAGAAATGAAAGGAGGAAAACAATTACATCTAAAAACTATTAACACTAGTCGGTTTATGTTGCTACGGATCTTACATCAGATTAATAATATGCCAATCCCAAGATTGCCAAAGGAAAATAAATAATAATTTAAAACGCAAAATAAACTAGAAATGTGTCTCCAGAAGTTACGAAGAAAAAAAATAACAAAATTAATATATATATGGAAACATTATTAAAACATAAAAAAAAATTAGGCCTACCAGGCGAAACAAAACACAAGATCAAACATTCATACAAGGCCAATATTGGTGCTCCCAAAATAAAATATAAAACAATTATAACGTACCTTAAAACTTCACAGTGGAGACAGAATAAAAAATTAAATAATTCATACACAAACCAAATAAAGTAATACGGCACTATATTGCCTGAAAATGGCCTACCCAGCCATGCGCCGTTTTGGTATCACAAGCACTGGTCTGCATCGAGGTGCGATTTTCATTTCGTACTTCTTCACTGCGAAACGATGAAATAATAGCCTGAAGAGCACAGGCAATTCCCTTCCATCGTATATCCATATTTTGTAAAAGCTGGGGGCCAATGCCCCCTAGCCCACGAAGAGATACTCTGTCACACCAGCTGGCAAGTTGCTTCTTAGACGACAAACCATGAACTTAACAAGATGGCGGAGAATCGCGCGTCAGATACCGAACTGCATTCATGTAAATTGTTATTGCCCAATCTAGACATGACACATCAAGCAACAATGTCATTATTAAGTAATTAATTTGGCGGTATCAAGAATACACAGTCCTTTGTTTCATGACGTAGAATATAATAAATAGCCTTCAAACATGACACGAATAGGATGACACCAGAAGGCAGCACAAACACACTCTAGTGGTGAAGAAGGAACCACGTCAAGAAACCCCGAAGTCCGACAGCAGCTACCATCTCGTGTTCACAAACGGAACCAAGCGACCAGGCGGTCGTTTCAAAATGTCATGAAGTCACATCCAAGGGTAGATACATGTTTGAAAACGTTGGGACGGGCTCTTGCACGTAACACTCATGACTCGTAAAGGGGTATTTTGTTATGACTACATTGATTCATGGGAAAAGTTAAGTGAAACGTGTTTACCTCCAAAAGAGGTATTCTTTAACAAATTAAGTCAAGAATATGTTAGTCAAGAAGACTATGAACATGCCAAAAATGTGTGGAATCAGTTCAACATTAAAACTCTAGGGGAATATAGTGATATCTACCTAACTTCAGATGTACTCCTTCTTGCACACAGCTTTGAAACGTTTAGAAACAAAACACTAGAAACACACCGAGTGGATGCTGCACACTTTTTTACTTCGCCTGGTTTAAGTTTCGAGGCAATGCTCCTTTACACAGGCATTGAACTGGAATTGCTACAGGATTACGATCAGATGCTTCTAATCGAGTCTGGAATACGTGGAGGCATATGCCAGGTGTCTCATCGGTATGCTGAAGCTAACAATAAATACATGGAAACCTATGATTCTGAGAAACCATCGCAGTTTATTACCTACGATGATGCCAACAACCAATACGGGTGGGCTATGTGTCACTCTCTTCCTTATGGTGGATTTCAGTGGGTTTCTCCAGATACTGTTGATCTAGAAAAACTGAAGAAAGACGATCCTGTGGGATACATTCTAGACGTTGATGTTGATTACCCATCTGACCTTCATGATCTACACAACGATTTACCTTTCCTACCAGAGTGTACACACCTAAGGATTCGTCTCTGAAAAAACTAATTCCTCATCTTGGAAATCGAAGGTGATAAGTTGTTCACTACAAGGCATTAAAACAGGCTTTAGATCATGGAATAAAATTGATAAAAATTCATCGTGTGTTAAAGTTTAAGCAAAGACCTTGGAAAATATCCGTAAAAGAATAGACATACGTCTTGTGACTGACAGCAAAAAGGCAGAAAAGCTAATAGCAAAGCCGACATTTATTGACAGAACAATTTATGGTCCTAACCTAGCTGCTTTCCACATGGCTAAACGTAACATTGTATTCAATAAGCCTATATATAGTGGAATGTGTATACTGGATATTTCAAAAACTCTCATGTATTCCTACCACTATGATGTCCTGCTACCCTATTATGGAATGAACAATCTTAAACTCATGTATATGAATACCGACTCGTTCATTTATTTGGTTAACACCCAAGATGTATATCAAGACAAGTTGGATTTCCTAGAACACCTGGACACATCAGATTATCCTACTAATCACATATGTTACTCTACATCAAACAAGAAAACGTTGGGGAAATTTAAAGACGAGGCTTGTGGACAAATTATAAAAGCATTTGTTGGACTTAGAGCTAAAATGTACGCTTTAGACATAAATGGTAAAGAAATCAAAAAGATTAAAGGTATTAGCAGAGGTGTTGTCAAAAATTGTATAAGCTTTCAAGATTATAAGGATTGTGTCATGATAAACAATGTAAAAAGAATTCCCATGAACATTATCGCTTCTAAACAACATAACATATCATCTATAAGACTAAACAAAATTGCTTTGTGTCCTGGTGATGATAAAAGAGTGATTGATGCTGATTGTATAGGTACACTTGCCTATGGTCATTACTCAATCATTGACCATGCTTAAAGAGTTAAGTTATGAATATCAAAATCTTCTGCCTGCAACTAGCAAATACATAAAACAAAACAATTTAGGAAATAAAACAATAGCAATACAAAAATAAAAAACAAAAATAAAAAATGGTATTCATAATCAAAAATAAATAAAATAGAAAACAAAATAAAAAAGAATATATATAAAAATGTATTATGTGTAAATAGTGTACATGTATTTAAAATACAAATATTGTATGGACACTGCTTGTACATTTCTAATTACTACCCACCTCTCCACACTCCTAATGCAAAATGAACATCTAAAACACAAATTGGAAAATCCATGTTTCCATATTGATAAAATAGAAAAAACATTAAACTGAAATTTTAAAAACTGTAAATGGGAATTTGGTAAATTGACAAATGTGTAAACGACAAATTGGAAAATCCATGTTTCTATATCATGAAATTGAAAAACTTTAAACTGACATTTTAAAAACTGTAAATGGGAAATTGTGAAATTGATAAATGTGTAAACAACAAAATGCAAAAATCTATGTTTCCATATTATGAAATTGAAAAACTAAAAAACTAACATTTAAAAATACTGAAAATGGGGAATTGGAAAATTGACAAATGTGGAAACAACAAAATGCAAATTCCATGTTTCCATATTATGAAATTGAAAAACTTAAAACTGACATTAAAAAAACTGAAAATGGGAAATTGGAAAATTGACAAATGTGTAAACAACAAAATGAAAAAAAAAATACCCGGTTGGGGTAGTGATCATGTTGTACAGTAGCCTAGAAGACTAGCATAAGGATAGTTGCATGTGCCCTTATATACTTTGTGTATGTGCATTAGCCTTTGGATTAGTTTGGTAAAGTTAGGTTTGGTGAGGTTATGTATGTGACCTTGTAGTTTACTCTTTTCGGAAAATGTAAAATGTAATATCTAAAATCAAAAAATCTTAAATTTAAAATGTAAAATCTAAAAAAAAACTAAAATCTATAGTACAAAAAAATCAAAAATGTAAAATGTAAAATCTGAAAAATGTAAACTGAAAAAACAAAAATCTAAAATGTTAAATTGTAAAATGTTAAAATGTAAAATCTAAAATCTTTAATTGAGGTTTCTGTGGAATAGGTAGGTTAGGTTATAAATAAGTTTATTATTTGTGCTCTCCCATTTGCTCTTACTTTTTTGCTCCCCACTATTTTGCTCCCTTTGTACTCACCACAGCCATTCATAACAGATGCTGCAACCATTCACAGTACATCACTCTTTTTCCGTAATCAGTTTGTTTTAATTCAAAAACCACGGTGTCTTTATAAAGGAACAACTGAAGCTTGTCTCTTACAGCTTTATGTGCTTTCGACTTAGAGATTCCTGTTTGTTGAGCTAGTTTTCGTGTTGATTTACTTGGACTACGCAGCATTATATCGGATATTTCTTCAAGTTTTTCGTCTGTTAAATGCGTAGGCCTGCCTGTTCCCGGTACATACACACTGAAGACATACAGGTTCGCTCGCTTATCGCAATACACTCTGACAGCCCACACGCGGGAGTTCCCCTTTCAAGGACACAGTGCAGCCAACTAAACTTATCACGCAACCTCTCGCAGCTGCACGTAACCACTGCGGAGAACATTCTCGGGCGCCCTGTATTTTATGTTTCAATTTAAAGGGAATAACATAGGCAACCTTCTTAGCTTGAACGCAACCCGCTCTAGCCCAGGCATTATATGCAAAAAACACGGCCAACCTCAAAAAGAAAGTAAAGATGAAATTTGGCATAGATGTTCCCTAGTACCCTAGAAACAGATCCTGAAAAGTCCCCATCTCTGCGGTGTCCGCGTCATAGTTTTTGGAGGGTTCAAAAGGGCTTAAATGGGGCCTAAGTGCCAAAAACAGCATTTTTTGCTTCTTGCGTTCAAAATATTGATCCAAATTTAGTTCTCACGAGCTTTAGCAATTAATAACAAGTAGTTCCGTGAAGAACTATACAGCCTATTTTCATATATCCTGCTCATGTTAATTGCCTCTATCAACATACAAAATTTCAGTTTAATTGCTGTAACAGATTCGTAGATATTGAGAACCGTCTAAATATTTCAGATGGTCGCCAGGTTGGATTTTTATTTTTGTACTATTACATTAAGATTATTGTGAGCGTGTGGTATTCAAACTTCAATCGCATGATTAGAACACAAGAAGTCAAAACGAGATTTTAAAATTACGCACAGCAGCCATCTTGTGATTATGCAAACAATCGAAATAAATTAGATGCCAGTGGATCAACATTTGTATAAGCATTTAACGTGCAACGTTTCATGGCACTCGGATAGTTAATTCGCGAGAAACGTCCATTTAAATATTTATACTTCGCGTCGCCGCCATGCTGGATTTGTGCTCACCAGGTTACTGAAAGTCCTATAGGTGAACATATGTTCATAGTCTCTATGAACATTAAAAAAAACTGTTTGGTTGCTGTAAAAGATTCATAGATATTGAGAACCGTCTAAATATTTCGGAACCTCGCCAATTAGGATTGTTATATGTATAGGCCATAGAGTTATGTACCATTCAAGGACAATTATTGCCTAGGTTCATTATTCAAACTTTCACTTCGATCGCATGATTACGACACAAGAAATAAAACCTAATTTTAAAATTTCGCACAGCCGCCATCTTGAGGTTATGTAAACAATTGAATTAAATTAGATGGCAGTGCATTACAATCTACAATATCATTTACTGTGCCACATTTCACTGCACTCAGAGAGTTAACTCACGAGAAAAGACTATTAAAATATTTCAAATTCGCTTGGTCGCCATGTTCGTTTTGTACTTGACAGGTTTATGAAATATACCCTGGTAAACCTGTATCAGTACCCTTTATCACCGTACAAAATTGCAGGGTGATATCTGTAATAGTTTCGGAGATATAGAATGTCAGTGAAATATTTCAAACAGCCGCCATTTTGAGGTTATGTAAACAATTGAACTAAATTAGACTCCAGTGCATTGCAATGTGTATAAATATTTGCTGTACCAAGTTTCATTACGTTTGGATATTTAAATCGCGAGAAGAGTCTATTTAAAAGTCTCAACTTCGCTTTGCCGCCATGTTAGTTTTGTAGTCACCAGGTTTATGAAAGTCTCATAGGTGAACTTCTAGTAGTGCCCTTTATCACCGTACACAATTTCAGGGCGATATCGGTAATAGTTTCGGAGATATTGAATCCTAGTGAAATATTTCGCACAGCCGCCATGTTGGATTGGTGAGACGTAACTAGATTTGAAGGGCACGGTCAAGGTCGCCGGGAATAGTGCAATGAACTTACCGAGTTTCACTGAAATCGCTCCAGCCGCTTAGATTTTATTAGGGGACACACACACACACACCTCACACACACACACACACACACACGCACACACACACACACACGGACAAAAGGTGATCTCATAAGCCTATTTTTTCAAAATTGAAAATAGGCTAAAAATGAACCAGTAGGATAACACACTTATCAGGCCTAATTATTGCTTTTGGTGAAGGAAAAAAACGACTAATTTAACATTTTTAGCACAATTTTTACACGAAGATTTGGTTAATTTGTCATTAGCAGCTCATTATTTTTTAAACAACTGCTGATATTGACTAAAGACCCAGAATGAAAGTTATAAAGCATACTTTTAGCTTTACATTGGTACATTACCCATGTCTAAGCGAGAAACGGTTACCGAGTTACGGTCCCAAAGCATAACCGCTGTTGAAAAGGCACCCGATCTCGTTTCTAGGTACAGCGCTCGGCCTATCGGAGCAGGCCAACAATACTCGAAACAATTAATTCAGCCTCTAAACAGTCTTGGATTTTCAGTAAATGTGGCGGAAGTCCACAGGTACGAAGTTTCAGCGCTTCGTGAAGAACGTCCAATTCCGAATGCTGGAGCGTTCACGCAGTTTTGTTTTGACAACGCTGACTATAACATAATGACATTGGACGGGCGAAACACATTTCACTGCATGGGAGGCATCAAGTGCACAGGTCCAGCGCCTAACAGTGAAATATCTCCACTCCCACGTACACGAGAAGTTCAACATGGGAAAGTTCAACATTTCGTGGTATCGGAAACCCTCTTCTCCTGGTTCAAAGGACGTCAAGATTAAGGAGTTAACTGTGGAAGCCCCAAACTCAGTGGCTATTGCGTCGATGATGGACTCCTTGTGGTTATCTGGACGGTGGTCAGGTATTAATTTACCCGCCTCGTAGAACGGCGTTATGAAGACGTCACTGTCTGCTCATGCTCAACCAGCTTCCCAGACAACGGCAGTTGATGACCTGCTGTTCATTAACTTGGAACCGAGCTATCCATCAACTATATATTCCGCGTTGAAGTTTGCCGCAAGAGAGTGCGCGGAACTGAAAGAAAGCACCTTTGACCAGCCCTATACGCGAAAGTTGCAACAGAGATTGTCGCATCGGACACTTCAGAGGAACTCATAAACGTGGTTGTTCGTCTAGCTCTGGGCGGAAATATACGCTAAATCGTCAGTGACTCACATGATGTCTGGACACGCATATTCTTGCGTGTCATACGCTTGCAATTAGCTCGCTGTTAATGATTACGTTATGCCTTCAATTCCAAATGTATCAATAACGTGAAACTGTGCATGTTCTAGGGCCCACAGAGCGCATTTTCTGACAAAACAGGCTGTTGGGACAATGTTACTCAACATGAACGACGGGCTGAAGGAAGACAAGGACGAAATACAGGCGCTTTTTACCGCATTCCAAGAAGGCACCGCCAACGACTTGCTATCATATCCTTGCCTTCAACGTCTCAAAGAGTCGCTTCATGACACATTTTCTTCAATGAGCCAGAAATCTCGCACAGGAAAGCTGTGGGTAGAGCACATCAAACAGCAAGCCTGGAAAATATTGAAGGATTTCGCATCTTTACCCGAGGAAATGAAGGTATTCGTCTCTACGGCTCCAGATAAAAAGACCATAATATCAGCTGGAGAGAAGTTCGCCATTTGTCTCTACGATAGTGCCAAATTGGAGTGCAAAAGCCTTGACGAACGTCGGGTAGTGAAATACAGTCAAAAAATTGCCAAACAACCGGTCACAGCATCATTTCAGCTGGCTTCACAACCGGCGACTTCGGCGGCATGCAAACAACATTCACTGCGAGTATATTTGCAAGTTCAGGAATGGTTAGGATTTTCTTTGGACCCGACCCAATGGGGATGGAAAATCCAACTCTCAGCTTTAGTACCAGTGACAACTCATCTTCCAGCTGCTCCAGATCATCTCCTCAATTTGGTGTCCTGCAACTGCAAAATCTCTTGTGGCAGCTGGTGTGAGTGTGTACGTTCCGGTTTAGAATGCTCCTTAATGTGTGGACACTGCAGTGGAAAAGCGTGTGGCAACGTCACATTTGATGGCTCAGACGATGAGGAGGACGATTGAGTCCGATGTAAGCTTTGTTTTGTTATTATTTGCATTATGCATATTATGAATGTACGTTTAACTGCTAACTGCATTAAACTCGTTTTGTTCTATGCAAACTGTTTCTGCTAGTTTACCTGGATTCAAAGGAATACCACCCTAAAAGCTCTTGATCAAAGATACAAAATGGTGTCAGCAAAGGAGAATAGATGGATCCCACCAGCGTAAATGGGCGTTCGTTCGGAAAGCGACTGCCACACTTGCACTTTTATATTTGTAACTGTATCTCTGCTGCTGTTTGTCGGATGAACATGGGCAATGTATCGTTATAAAGCTACAAGTGTGCTTTACAACTTTTACTTCGGGTCTTTAGTCGCTATCAGCAGTTGTTTACAAGATAAGTCCCGGCTAATGACAAATTAGCTAAATTTTCGTGAGAAAGGTAGAGCTAGAAATGTTTGAATACTCATCTGTTTAAATGTATGGCAATAATTACGACCAATAAGAGCGTTATATTTAACGCAGTCCTTCTCTTATTACTATCAAGGCTCATTAGAACTGATTTTGGATCAATATTTTGACCGCAGGAAGCAAAAATGCTGTTTTTGGCACTTAGGCCCCATTTAAGCCCTTTTGAAGTCTCCATAAACTATGACGCGGACAACGCAGAGATGGGGACTTTTCAGGATTTGTTACTAGGGTATTAGGGAACATCTATGCCAAATTTCAGCTTTACATTCTTTTTTTTTTAGGTTAAAACTTAATATGCCTGGGCTACTCAGTTTGTGTGAGGAAAGCAATGGCAAACTACCTCACTCCTCTTCTTGCCTAGAACGCCTCAATATAGCGCTGCCTTGGGTTTTTGTGGGTATCTACTCACATAACGTAACGGCGGTGCTTTTTGAGGATCCAACCAGCCTTCGGGCTGACTACCTAACAGACAGACTCAGTTTGTAAGACGGAAAGAGAATTATAATCCATACTAATATCTTATATATAAAAGTGAAAGTCTGTATGTATGTATGTATGTGGGTGGGTCTGTTCCGTATACAAATCTACACCGTTCCACCAATCTCAACCAAATTTTGCACACACATAATTTAGGACCCAGAAGGAACCGCTGGCTACATGAATTTTCGATAGTCTTTCTTATTCTTCTGATTTCGGCCCTTTTGCACTCAAGCACAGGCTAATCAAATCATAAAATATAGTCATGAAGGAATGGCAAGGCAGATAGTTTCCATGGCAACATGGAGACACTGGATGCCAGTTGTGCTCTGCACTACCGGTATAGAAAATGAGGATCTTTACTTGAAATCCCGTTAGTTACTCAACTGCTCACAACGCACTGTCAACCGAGTTTAGCATAATAAAGACTTGACACTATCTATCTACTACATATTTGTCTAATACCACTCACTCACTCACTCACCCACTCATTCATTCATTCATCACGAAATCTCAGGAACCACCGAACGGATTGGAATGAAATTTGGTATGCAGCTTCCTCAAGGGCCACAAATGCCCGCTAAGAGAGGATTTTTGGATATTCAGGTTCTAAAGGGGTGTTAAGGGGGTAGACCTGCATTTCATTGAATAGCAATATCTCCCGATTGGTTTCATTGGCGGATGTGATACTCGGCATATTAACTCATATTTAAAAATAAGAAGACACTTGTCTGAGGGTTTTTCGATGTGATGTATATTATTAGGTGAAAGGGGTGAAAAGTGGGGATTGAAAGAATCCTAACGGAGCGTGTATCTCTTAAACGACATAGGCGAGGAGTTTGAAACTCAGCAAAAAAATATTAACATAACAAAGAAGTAAATATGTGTTTGACCGTTTTTTCATAAATCGAATTAAAGGGGCCCATGGGGAGGGGTGAAATTCTGGGGGGGGGGGGGGACAGGAAAGAGAGTGTCCTAACTGATTGACTGACTGACTCACTCATCAAACTCAGGGGGAAAAACTGCTTTAAAGTAAGTAAAGAGCTTTTCGACAGTTTTTTTGATCAATCAAATTGAAGGGATTCATCGGGAGGGGCGAAATTCTGAAGAAAAAAAATTGAAAGAAACTGTCCTGACTCATTCACTCACTCATCATCGCCCAGCCAAAAATATTCAAGTTGGAAACATGGCATTTCGGGGATATGTTCGTTGCATGTCAAAACCGTACACTAAGGGAGGATTTTTGGATATTCAAGTTCTAAAGGGGTCTTTAGGGGGTTAAACCTGCATTTCATTGAATAACAATATCTCACGAGTGGTTTAATTTGTGGATGTGATACTCGGCATATAAACTAATCATTAAAAATAAGCAGACATATGTCTAAGGGTTTTTCGATGTGGTGTATTATTATGAGGTGAAAGGGGTGAAAAGTGGGGGTTGAAGGATACCTAACGGAGCGTGTAGGCCTATCTCTTAAACGTCATAGGTGAGAAATTTGAAACTCAGCGAAAAAAATCAGCTTAAAAAGTAAGTAAATCGGTGTTCGACCGTTTTTTTATAAATTAATTTCAGGGGCCAATGGGGTGGGGTGAAATTCTGGGGGAAAAAAGGAGAGAAAGTGTCCTAACTGACTGACTAACTCACTCAATCATCAAACTCAGGGGAAAAAGACAGCTTAAAAATAATTTAATAGGTGTTCAAGCGTTTTTTAATCAATCCAATTGAAGGGGCCAATGGGGAGGGGTGAAATTCTGGTAAAAATAATTGAAAGAAAATATCCTGTCTGACTCACTCATTCATCACGCCCAGCGAAAACTATTAAAGTTGGAAACATGAAATTTTGGGAATATGTTCGCTGTATGTCGAAAACGTCAACTAAGGAATGATTTTTGTTTATTCAGGTTTTAAAGAGGTGTTAAGGGGGTAAACGTGCATTTCATTGAATAACGATATCTCATGAGTTGTTTCTTTGGGGATGTGATATTCGGTATATAAACTTATCATTAAAAATAATCAGACATATATCTAAGGGTTTATCGATGTGGTGTATATTATGAGGTGAAGGGGGTGAAAATTGGGGGTTGAGGGATTCTTAACGGAGCGTGTATCTCTGAAGCGACATAGGCGAGAAGTTTGAAATTCGGCGGGAAAAAACAGCTTAAAATACAAGTAAATAGGTGTTCGACCGTTTTTTTTCATAAATCCAATTTAAGGGACCCTTGGAGAGGGGTGAAATTCTGGGTGAAAAAACAGGAAAGAAAGTGTCCTAACTGATTGACTCACTTACTCACTCATCAAACTCAGGGGGAAAACAGCTTTAAATAAGTAAATAGGTGTTCGACCGTTTGTTTCATAAATCCAATTTAAGGGTTTCATGGGGAGGTGTGTAATTCTGAAAAATAAATGAAAGAAAATGTCCTGACTGACTCACTCACTCATCATCGCCCAGCCAAAATTATTGAAGTTAGAAACATGAAATTTTGGGGATATGTTTGTTGTATGTCGAAAACGTCCACTAAGGAACGAGTTTTGGATATTCAGGTTCTAAAGAGGTGTTAAGGGGGTAAACGTGCATTTCATTGAATAACAATATCTCACGAGTGGTTTCATTTGGGGATGTGATACTTGGCACATATACTAATCATTAAAAATAAGCTGACAAATGTCTAATGGTTTTTCGATGTAGTGTATATTATGAGGTGAAAGGGATGACAAGTGGGGGTTGAAAGATTCCTAACGGAGCGTGTATCTCTTAAACGACATAGGCGAGGAGTTTGAATCTCGGAGGAAATCAATCAGCTTAAAAATAAATAAATAAATAAATAAATAAATAAAATAAATAGGTGTTCGACCGTTTTTTCATAAATGCAATTTAAGGGGCCTATGGGGAGGGGTGAAATTCTGGAAGAAAAACGTCCACTAAGGTAGGATTTTTGGATGTTCACTCTCATCGACCAACCAAAACTATTAAAGTTAAAAGAATGATATTTTGGGGATATGTTTGTTGTGTGTCGAAAACGTCTACTAAGGAGGAATTTTTGGATATTCAGGTTCTAAAGGGGTGTTAACGGGGTTAAACCTGCATTTCATTGAATAACAATATGACACGACTATGACGCGGGCGAAGCGAGGCTAAAAATGAGATGGTGTGTGTCTGAGTATTACTCAATCACGCAAGTACCACTGGTCCGCTTTACATGAATTTTACATGGAAGTAGCTGATTTACCTGGTTAACATATAGGTTACTTTTGATTTCAATACTTTGCACTATTTAAAGATGGCGACCATTTTAGTGACGTCACTACACCCTTTGGTTTCAAACTTTCATATTTCCAAAAAGATGGTATATTGGCTTTCACGGCCGGTGAATTAAAACTCAGCAATTCTTCTAGGTTTGTGCCGTGTCTTGTGTGGGGTTTCGCCTAGGACACCAAGCTAGGCTCATCGGCGGGTTCTTGGTGTCCCCGCCCGGACCTTATATAAAGGGAGGTGGCGCGCAGTTCGTCACTCCTGTGGGGGTCCGGGCGGGGACACCAAGAGCCCGCCGATGAGCCTAGCTTGGTGTCCTAGGCGAAACCCCACACAAGACACGGCACAAATCTAGAAGAATTGCTGAGTTTTCATATTTCCATTTCAAATAAAAAGAAAACGCTAAGAAATAGCAAACTTTTGATGGCATATACGAGGTTTAAAATTACATTTTCTATCCGAAAGGTATCTCCAACGGTTAGCGAGTAAAACCTAAATTTGTGCTATAAAACACGGTCAACGCCGAGCGGTGTAGTTGGACAAAATGTTCCATCCTTAATCTCCATCTGCGCAGCACCTCGCCTATCCCCTGTTTTAACTGTCACCTTCACATTTTAATTTATTTATGACGCGTAGCGAAGCACGGGCACTTCAGCTAGTACTGTGTAAAAATGAGATGGTGTGTGTCTGCCTGTGTGTCTGTGTGTCTGTGTGTTAATCGCGCAAGAACCACTGGTCCGATTTAAATAAAATTTTGCATGGACGTAGCTGTTTTACCAGGTTATCATACAGGCTACTTTTCATTTCGATATTTTTCACTATTTAAAAATGGTTGTTTCAAAATTCCATATCTCCATTTCAAATAAAAAGAGAACGCTAAGAAATAGCAAACTTTTGATGGCATATACCTGCTTTAAAATTTAATTTTCTATCCGAAGGGTCCTTATCACTTTTCGTGTATCTCCAACGGTTAGCGAGTAAAACCTAAATTTGTGCTATAAAACACGGTCAACGCCGAGCAATGTTAGTCTATGTTAGTTCCTACATGAACTGTTTTATTTATAGAGGTGGTTTATGGGGTCTGAAACGAGGCGTGATTGTGAGTCTAATTTTACACTCTTTGTGCCGGTTATTGTATGCGAGTATTTGGATCTTTACGCTGTTTTACAATGTTATAGTGCTTTCTACTTTGCACTGTACGCTTTCTTACTTTTTATAGATTTGTGTCTTGTTAACTGAATATTTCTGTTGGCCAATATTTATCTGCTTTTTCTCGTTTTCTTACCATGATCAGAAACCCAAATTCACAGACGAATGTGTCGAAGTCTACCGACTGTCACATTAGTTTATTTAGTTTTCATAATGAATCTTACTGCAGAACTGGGCAAACTTATTTCAATAAAGTTAGTATTTTGCCCTTCACGGCCAATGAAACCCCGCACAAACCACGGCGTAAACCTAGAAAAGTTGCTGAGCTTGGCCCTGAAATTCAATATACTGTACAATCATTTTGGAAGACTTTATATGGAGGTGAAAGACCGTTTTAGCGTTTAGCTCTCGCAGTGAAATACCGGAGGTGTTCTAGATAAGAATTGAGGTATAGGGCATTTTGCTACTCCTTTGGTGGTCCGCAAATGGACCACAAGAGCTCGCTGATGAACCATCTCGGAGTTACTAGGCGAAATCTCGCTCAAGACACGGCATAAACTTAGAAAATTTGCTGTGATTAAAACTGATTTTGTTATTATTACTTGGGATGATTAAAGTTTTTTTTTTTTACTGTTACTCTTTATCATGACATGATACGTAGTTTCCGCAATATTACTTACTGCGGACATGACAATTGCTACCAAGTTTGATGTATTTTTAGCATTCTGTTTATATGTTTAAATATAGTATGAAGACGTTAAACAATAGGTGTTCAATATTTAAGAAAGGTTATTTAACTTTTACTACATAGAAGCTAATATATATTTCCAATATATAAACGCACTTTCCTACCTAAAAACCGGAGGCAGACAGGTTTTTCTCCGGGTCATCCGGTTTTCCCTGTCACAATTTCATTCCAGCAACAATCTCCACTATCATTTCATTTCATCTGTCATTCATTTAAACAGTGCCCCAGGAGAGTGCGACAGGCTTCGGCAGCCGGCACAGGTCATATCCTCGCTGCTAGATGGGGGTTTCATTCATTCCATTCCCTGACCCGGTCGGTCGACTGAAAGCAGGCTGTGGATTTTCACTTTCCTACCTCTGATTAATAATTGTGTGAGTGAAAATGCATGTAGTCTACACATGTAGTTGGTAACATGAAAATAACATAACTACATTACGAATGTGTGATTATTTTAATGATTTAGGCCAGCAAGTGCTAAAATCCGTTCGAAGAATGGGCAGTTCAGCTAGTATAATTATATAATTAACTTATGTAAGAAGCGAATTGGAGTTTATAATGATCAGATTATAATGGGCTGTGTTAAATTTGACGACTGCTGGAAAGGGACAGTTTTGCAAGTTACTAGAGACTGCACATAAGAAACCGGTTGACAAATAAGCTCGCGGTATAAAAAACTGGATTGGAAGTGAGCCGAGGTTCGGCAGAAACACACTTACGGCACATGCAAGAAAAGACCACGAGCGACTGGTCACGTGAGGGCCATATCCAATCAGAAAATTACAATGTCATGAGGAGTAATAAGACGGCAATTATTATTACATACTTTAGTAAATTATTTGAAAATATTAACATAAATGGGATTTAAAAATGGACAAGCCAGTATACTCAGATTTTTGAGAAGAAGAGTAATAAAGCTGATAATTGTAATAGAAGTGTAACCAAGATTTTAGTCGCGTAAATACGTGATATGCGCCATCAATTTTGATAAGGTGGGGGAAATCAGTCCTTCCATCGAGGGCTTTTGTCGTGAAACTTTGAACGGTGTGGACGTATCCGTCCAGGGCAAAATTAGTGCGGGGATGCTATGAATTATTGACGGCAAGGACGGAGCCCTCGACGGTCAAGTTATGTGTGATACACGGTGAAAGTTCAACTCGTATTATACACAGCGATTGTAAGAGTGCTACAACTACAAGTGAACTGTATCAAAGATTAATTAATGGGAGTGTGTATTAACATTATTCGATTGAACAGTATATATTTATTTAATTGGTGCCTGTATTGTGGCGACGTAAGGGCTCTTACACTTAACCACACACAATGCAAGTTTCATCAATACTCATATGTGTTATTCTTAACCCATCAAACTTAAATACTAGGAAAACTTAAATACTAGAATTAAATCGGTAACTGCGTGATATTAAAACTAAGCTATACAAATTACAAACAGTAATAACAATACATGGAGTTTTACTATGGTCATTCACTTACACATTCATACACAAATTGTTCTACACACATCAAAAAAAGTTTTTCATCACCTCGGTTCCCAGATCTCCGGCATATAGACGTTGACTGTGTATATTGTATCCAAGATACAGTCCCTTTGACTGTTCATAGATGTCACTAAAACTGCTCAAAGATGTAAACAACCATGCATGAGCAGGGCCTATTAGACGGAGGGGGTACGACAGCCGATCAGTTCCAGTCATTCCACCAGGACGAAGGTACGCTGCTCATGTTGTCTGTAGTTCTACCATGCCTAGAAGGTCAATACCGCAGTTCGATCGCGTCCGCATTGTTACTTTGTGTCAAGAAGGGCTCTCAACAAGGGAAGTTTCCAGGCGTCTCAGAGTGAACCAAAGCGATGTTGTTCGGACATGGAGGAGGTACAGAGATACAGGAACTGTCGATGACAGGCCTCGCTCAGGCCGCCCAAGGGCTACTACTGTAGTGGATGACCGCTACTTACGGATTGCCGCTCGGAGGAACCCTGACAGCAATGCCACCATGTTGAATAATGCGTTTCGTTCAGCCACAGGACGTCGTGTTTCAACTCAAACTGTGCGCAATAGGCTGCATGATGCGCAATTTCACTCCCGACGTCCATGGCGAGGTCCAGCTTTGCAACCCCGACACCATGCAGCGCGGTACAGATGGGCCCAACAACATGCTGAATGGACCCCACGGAATTGGCATCACGTTCTCTTCACCGATGAGTGTCGCATATGCCTTCAACCAGACAATCGTCGGAGACGTGTTTGGAGGCACCCTGGTCAGGCTGAACGTCTTAGACACACTGTCCAGCGAGTGCAGCAAGGTGGTGGTTCCCTGATGTTTTGGGGTGGCATTATGTGGGGCCGACGTACGCCACTGGTGGTCATGGAAGGCTCCGAAACGGCTTTACGATACCTGAATGACATCCTCCGACCCATAGTGCAACCATATCGGCAGAATATTGGAGAGGCATTTGTCTTCATGGACGACAATTCTCGACCTCATCGTGCACATCTTGTGAATGCGTTCCTTCAAGATAACGACATCGCTCGACTACAGTGGCCAGCATGTTCGCCAGACATGAACCCTATCGAACATGCCTGGGATATGTTGAAAAGGGCTGTTTATGGACGTCTTGACCCACCAACCACTCTGAGAGATTTACGCCGAATTGTCGTTGAGGAGTGGGACAATTTGGACCAACAGTGTCTTGATGAACTTGTGGATAGTATGCCACGACGAATACAGGCATGCATCAATGCAAGAGGACGTGCTACTGGGTATTAGAGGTAGTGGTGTGTACTGCAATCTGGACCACAAATGCTGAAAGTCTAGCTGTATGATGGTACAACATGCAATGTGTGGGTCTCATGAGCAATAAAACGAGCTGAAATGTTGTTTGTGTTGATCTCTATTCCCTTTGTATTTAAAGGTTCCGGAACTCTTGGAACCGAGGTGATGCAAAACTTTTTTTGATGTGTGTAGTTGGCCTACGAATTCAAGAGGAAATCCTTACATGCACGTTTGAAAGTTGTTAGGGATGTACAATTCCTAACGTCACGAGGACCATTATTCCAAATTCTAGTTCCCGACACGAGGAAAGAGTTACTAAAGGCAGATGAATGATGTAGAGTATTTGCAATTATAGATCCAGATCGCGTATGAGGATCATGAAATGAAGAAAGAAAACGAAATTGACTACGTAAAGAATATTACTACACATTATTGAAATATAAAACTACAACCGATATACCTGAGTTGTTCGAAAACAAGCAGAAAATATTTATGGTAATTAGCTACGAACATTGAACATTTCTACGATCATCACTAGAAAATATTAAATTATTTAAGGTGGATCACAAAATGGAGTCAACGAGGACGCTACATTTGAACATTTCGACGATGTTGGAGATGTCAAACTAAACTCATGGAAGGGAAACTGAACCTATGATAAACATGTGGATCACCGGAGTGACTTAGACACCAACATGAGATGAAAAGGAACATATGTGGATCTACAAAGTACTATCAATCTACAGAATTGGAACCAATGTTATCTTGGAAATTACATTATCCAAAAATGCACAAAATGAGTTCAACAAATTCCACCGACGAGATCTTTGAGAGATCAGTCGTTCGAAGCATGATATCGTCTGGTTCATCTGAAACAAGAAGCGAACGTGGTCTATGCAACAACCAGACCACGCAGAGCTGTATTAAATGGGGTCGTCTGACAACACGACTTCGAACCCAGGAAGGCGAGCGTGAAATCAGGAGATTCTCTTCAAGAAGATTAAAATACACCAGATTTTGAGGCGCAGATTTGGGCTGAAGGTAGATGAGCGATTTAACTTATAGGCTATTTGTAGTTTGGATAATTGTGTGGATAATTTTGATCTGACCATATTCTACCGTAATAGCGATCGACGATGTTTAGTATTTCATGTTTTATTTACGTAAAATGTCATTGTTTGTTAGAAATATATCGTTTTTCGATTTTGATGTTTGTTGTTTTGTTGATACGATCGTATTTTTCGCTATTTTTATTCGATTTTCGTTTTTCGCCGAAGGGGAAATTTTATGGATAAATTTTATGGATACATTTTATGGATAGATATTATCGATAAATATTACTGATACCGTATTTAGAAATAACTTCCAAGAATGTCAGTTTAGAAGTCTTTAATGAGATTCTTCGATCTTGATGTGATAGATGGAACGATAGACAATGTTGTGATGGTTTTTGCTGTGGCAACCATGAACTAGTATTTCACTACAGTCAACGAGGATATTTTATATTGACATATGACAGCATTGTGAAGTTCTAGGTGGGGCGTGGTGGCGCAGCGGTCAAGCTGTATGCCTCTCACCAAGGCGGACCGGGTTCGATTCCCGGTCACTGCATGTGAGATTTTCGATGTGAAATGCCATGTCCTGTGGTTCGGATTCCACGTAAAACGGAGGTCCCGTGGCTTATGATCGCGAGATTAACGGTCACGTTAAACTACAAGCTTCCTTTTGAAGTTCTAGGTAGTTCGTCGTGAACGATAGAAATCTTGACAACACTAGACCATTTTCTAATAAATATTATAATGATCGTAATGGATTGTATAGTCACGTAACAGAAGGAAGTGAATGTTATTCCTTATTTGAAATACTGACAAGGAGGAAATGAAGTGTGTTATTATTTGCATACGATATATACTGTATATACAGAAATCCAAGATTAAGGTTGCACAGATTAATATAAGACAAAGTGGTTATCTGTATGAAAAGAAAGAATGTATTGTAGAAATGGCAACAGTAAGATTAAGAAAAGTCGCTAATGAAGGTAATATTGTTGATAACAGCACGACAGGTATATGTTGGTTGGTTGGTTCTTAAGTTTAGGGGCTGCGACAACGCGGCCATGTAGCCCTGTGTACTTTGGGTGTGTGTAGAATCTGTCTGATAACCGGTGTTAATTGTGATGACTGTATTAGTGTGTGTTATCTCAGGCACGATAAGTATTATGGTAATGAAAGTACGACAAGTATTATAGTGATGAAAGCACGATAACATGTGTAAACAAGTACTGTTGAAGTAATTGATGTTGAAGAAAGTAATATGGTAGATAGTTAGTTAGTTAGTTAGTTATTGTTGTTTCAAGGGGCGGAACTAAAAGGAATATGTTGTTGAAGTATTGGTATTGACAATGGTAAATAAGGAAGAATATGAAATGGATATTGAATTTCGTGCAGTTATTTAAGTTGACGAAGAGAAATGTATTAAAGAAGGATTGTGCGTGTATTGTAACATTGAGTAGGACTTGCTGAAGTCTGTATAAATACTTGATGAAGTTATCGATGATATTTACGTTGACGATTGTGATTTATGAAAGCGACAGCGAAAAGGAAAGTAATAACATATTGTAAAACCACTTTTAAGTAACAACTAATGTGTATAAAGGAAATAAGTCATAATTATTTATTATCAGTATTATCGTTTTATCACGGAGGAGACACCCAGGAATAGCAAGCTTAGTTATGGAAGGAAGAGTCGAGGACAAAAACTGTAGGGGTAGACCAAGGTTAGAATATGTTAAACAGATTGCCTCGGATGTAGGGTGTCGGAGCTATGTAGAGATGAAACGATTAGCTCAGGACAGGGAGGCATGGATAGCTGCATCAAACCAGTCAAAAGACTGAAGACTCAAACAACAGACACTATATAACTAGAATTAACTTAACTGTTCGTTCCATAGTTAATTGATTGTGACAATATTGAACACTATAAGGAATTGAGTAATGTGAGGCATATAAGAAGATATTGTAAAAATAGAAATAGATAATCGAGACTGACAACGATAAATATAAATAATGTATATAATTTAATAATAACATTGAAAGGATTTAGTATTTTAATATTTAGTAATTTAATAAGTAGAGATAGGAATTAAGGAGAATGATGTATAGAGTTAAAGAAATGGTTGTAAATAGAAAGAAAGAATTATTTTTATTATTATGGATATTATTACGTGAAAATATGACGTCAATAATGTATTTATTCAAAGAATGATTATGATAGACGGAGAGGTTTACGGACAGCCGAAAGTTTTATGTAACTCCTTAATTAGGATGGATAGATTTCCATTATTATGAAAGTGAAAGATTTTTATTTACGGAATTCTTAATATTTTTATTATTGTTTTTAATGATTAGGATTTTTATGTGAAATTGTTGTAAGACGTCTTCATGAATAAATATTAGCAGGTGCAAGTTAGATTGCCTGTTCCTTTTATATTAAAGAACGATCTTTTCATTTAATAACTTAGTTCCACGTGTACTAGGCTACTGGTTAGATACTGGCGCCCTTTGCTTATTATTTTTATTTTAACCGTTCACCCCCGAGATTCCAAGAATCTATTAATGTTGTATTCTTGTATTTAGCTAAGTAGTAGTACATTCATGTTTTCAGTAACTGTGTGTACGACGAGTTCCTAACTTGCCAACTAGCAGGGAACTGTTGGTTTTTCTAGTTGGGGATCAGCGTCCCTTGCGATCCTTACCATCCTTCGGATACATGTTGGTGGTTACATGAATTTCGGTTACATAGAGGTGGATTGATTGACTGGCCAAACGCGGGGCTCTATTATCTAGGAGGTATTTGTTTAATTGCTATGCTCAAACAAGGGGCTAGATTATTTAACAGGGACCTTGTCTCGATCGTTTGAGCGTTATATTATGAGTGTTATTCCAGCTGATGACGATTTTCGGTCATGTAAATGTTAATTTTAAAAAAATTAGATGAAATGGCCATTAATGATAAAATAAATGTTGTTATTAAATGAATATAATCGGATGTAAGTCAGGATAAGTGACATTTGGATCACGAAAAGGGGGGAAATAGCGAGTATATGGACAGGCATAACTTAGGATAATTTATCATAAAATTTCCCAGTCGATGGTAGTCGATGGTCACTCTAGGTGTCCACATTGTAGTCTAAGGTGATGTTTCCCTAGTTTCCCCAAGAAAGAAGATTATGTCAACGACTGACATGGAGGCTATTAAGGCCATGTTCAAAGTGGTTCGGGAGAACCGTTTAAGGATTACGGGTGATGTTGATGCATTACACCAATTTACACATGACAACAGTAAGAGAATGCAGGATGAAATCAAACCGCTTGTAGACACAGTTAAGACAAGTTTGAAGGCAGAATTAGCGCAGGCTCAAGTCATGAATAAGAACAACGTCACATTTTTACAAGATGAGTGTAGGAAAAACGCAGAGGAGAATAGGAAATATCAGGAAGAAAATAGGAAAGCTCAGGAAAAGTTTTGGGAAGATAATAGACCAGCTCAGGAGCAGATTCAGGAAATATTTCAGGAAAAGATTAGAAAAGTTCAAGAAGGGAATAGAATTGCTCAGGAAAAGTTTCGGGAGGAGAATAGAGTAGCTCAGGAAAACACAAAGGCGATTGTTGGAAAGGTAGACCAAAGTGTAGACACACTAAGCGCTGAAATAAACATGATGCACACTGATGTAGTCACAGTACAAGCAGACCTAGCTACACTAAAATTAGATGTCCGTAGAAGGGTAGTACAATCTCAGATTGAAAACAGTGAGTATATTATCCAGTTGCAGAAGAAAATGCAAGATAACTTAGAGGTAAAACAGGAGAATTACCGAAGAACTACAAAAGAAACTGAAACACGATTACCAGGTAGAACACAAACCAGTCTAATGCAATTAACAGAATACCATGACACTTTAGATATAACGTTTGATAATCTCAATGGAAAAGTAGATAATTTACAGGTTAAGGTGGCCGAAAAGAACAAACTGATCGAAGATGTTACTGAATTTGTTATTAAAACTATAGGCCTAGAGGCGGCTTCGGTGGCGTAGTTAGTAGCATGCTGAGCTTCTATGCACAAGATCGCGGGTTCACCTGGCCAAAGTCGTCGGATTTTTTAAAATAGTTAATAAATCCCTCAGTATGCCTTCCTTCTGAGGGGAAGTAAAGCCGGTGGTCCCATGTCATAGATTTATGGCATGTTAAAAAACATTCCACTAATTATATTTTGAGAAGTTAAATTATAGGGAATATTTGACACACGCTCTTAGGTTCCAAAGTTCGTCGCCAGGAGACGACTGCGGTGGCATCTAGTAACCAAGTTCAAAACTAGTAGTCGTTGACGGTGGCGTTTGGTAACAAAAGTAGGAACTACTTGAAATTTGAATGACTGCAGTCCTTACTTGAATTAAAAACATATAACACACACTAATACAGGCATCACAATATTAATACCGGTTTTCAGACAGATTCTACACAAACCCAAAGTACATGACCGCGATGTCACAATCCCTAAACTGAGGAACCAACCAACCAACCTAAAACTATGGATGTTGTAAAAGGGAGATAATGATGAAGGGAAATAAGGAATATATATCGGAGATGCATTCCAAATTTTAGTTGATATCTATAAGATGGTATATTAGCTTTCACGGTCAGTGAATTAAAACTCAGCAAGTTTTCTAGGTTTGTGCCGTGTCTTGTGTGGGATTTCGCCTAGGACACGAAGCTGACTCATCAGCGGGCTCTTGGTGTCCCCGCCCGGACCTCCACTGGAGTAGCGAACTACGCGCTACGTTACCTCCCTTTTTATAAGGCGCACCTGCACCTCTTCAATGCGAGAACTAAAAGCTCAAGCAGACATAATTTCATACCGTGACGCAAAAATAGAAATATGCTAAGTTACGTTGGTACCACTCCAACATTTAATTTTAATGTTAACCATCTATCTGGTCTTCTCTATCGCTATCCTGATATTTACATAAATAAGAAAAATATATTCCGACTAAGAGCACAGGAAACTACATTAAAAAAGATTCAAAAATACAATCACCATAAACAACTATTAGCAATAACTACAAGTTTCACAATCAGCGGTGATAATAAGAATCTTACTAAGTAGGATAAATTTACCACGTGGTGACAGTTTGTATTGTTTCTTGCATGAATGAACAGAGCGTGTTAATTTGTTCGTGTTTTTTACACATTTAATGAGTTTTACTCATTGTTAGAATGCAACACGAGTAAAAGCAAAGTATATTGCTCAGTTTACGGCTACAAGCCGATGTATAAGAGGGCTACGGATATATATACGTTTTCATTCCAAAAGATGCAAATAGCTATGGCCGAATGGTGACGATAACGAATAGGCTAAATACGGAGAACAGGAACGAGTAGGAATACAGTTGGTGTGGATGTTGGGGGACAGTCTAGCCACTTAAGGTTATCCTGTTTTCCCAATGACTTCAACAGTTGACATGATGAAACCATCTTCGAATGAAACTACTCCAGGGGGCTGCCGGAAAAGGAAATCCCTCTCCACGAATAGTGGTACAACTAGGCCTTTGGATTCTGGAGAGCCTGGAACGTCATGTAAGGAAGAGTCGGAGCTTCCTGAAACCTCCTTACAGAAGATAAGACCTAAGCGAAAACATCTGCTGGGAACATTAAACATCAATACTCTCCGTCAAGTAGGGAAGTTGAAACAACTGACTACCATTTTGGAGAAAAGAAACATACTCATTCAGGCAGTACAAGAAACAAGATATCTGGATGAAAATACGATAAAGTCGGCTGGTTTTAGAATATATAAAGGCAAACCAGGTCATACCATTTCAAAAGGGAGACTTCCAATCTTAGGAACAGCTTTCGTGGTCAACAGAACAATAGTGAATTCGATATTAAACTTCAGTTCACCGTCAGAGAAAATATCGTTCTTATCCTTCAAATCTGGAAACAAATTATACACGGTCATCAATGCACATGCTCCCATAAACCAAGACAACAAAAGGAACAAGGAGAAAGTAGAAGACTTCTGGGAAACAGTTGAAAATGAAATTTCTAAAATCCCCTATGAGAATGTGAAAATCTTGATGGGCGATTTCAACGCCCAGATAGGAAAAGAAAAGAAATACAACAAGATTGTTGGAGATTACCCAGCCCATAAAAGAACAAATAACAAGATGTTCAGTAAAGAACATATAGCCTACTTTCTCCTAAATGTATGAGTATAGTTATAACTCGTTGTTATTATCAAAGAGTATAATAGAATCATTTCTTGGTTGAAGACCTTAGAAACTATTTACCTCTACCAAACGCCACAACCTAGAAAAAAAACTACTACCATCATTGAAGAAAGAAAGATAAGAAGTATCTCAAGAATGTTATGGATCTGGAGACATAATCGACCGGACTGGCTGCGTGGCTCTGCGGTAACGTTCTCGCTTGCTGGGCCCTAGGTTGCAGGTTCGTATCCTGGCGCAGTCAGCTGGCATTTGAGGGTGCACAAATGCGAGGGAGCCGTGTCAGTACATTTACTGGCACGTTAAAGATCCCCTTCGGGCCAAAATTCCGGCACCCCGGCGTATCTAAAAGCAGCAGTAGTTAAAAGGGTCGTAAAACAAATAACATTATTATTATTGTTATTATTACATAATCGACCTGCCGTGGGCAACATTCAACTTTGAGTTGAGGTATGTCTTTACACGTCTGGATGTGCATGGCTTTCACAACCCTAATTGAATTAACAAATCTTTCCGTGTCCCTACAGAGACGTGTGTATACAAACTATGTGGATATTTTCGATTGCTATTTGCCTGAATAAAAGTAATAATAACCTGAACTAGTACCAGCGGCTACAATTCAGTTACTATGTGAAATCGTTTTGTTCTTTACTTCAAATAACATTTTCAAATAACGCACAATAAGCTGTAACAAACCCTTTAAAATAAGAAGTAAAAATGTATCATAGTATCATCCTGTCATTCTTCAAATTCGATGCGCATAGAATGCCAATGGTATACTATCAATGGAGTCCGATGTAGACCAGTCGTGAAATCTAGTGGAGAAATATCGAACAATATAATCCTAACAGGGCGAGTGCATTCTAGCGGTCATAAGAAGAAACTTTTCAATAAAATCTGGAAGTTAATAAGTAGGCCGGCGTGCAGTTACCTTTTTGGCTGCTAGATGTCTCGAGCAAATCTGCTGGCGAATTATGTTTTAATTAAATATATGTTTTGCACCGTAATATCCACAATATAAGGCTTAATTTTAAAATGTCTGAGTCATTACAAAGCAACAAATATGTAAAATTTCAAGCAAAAAACCAAACTCTGATGGGGTTTGAACCATAGACATATGAATGACAGACTAACGCTTTACCACGAAGCCATTTGTGCCAACGAACATTGATCTATATAAAATGACTTACATAGAACTTGTTGGCAAATAATGATTTAGACCTAACGATTTTACCAGTGGAGTATATTATTTATGTATAAAGCATTTCATACTAAGTTTATTTATTGTGTATCAGTACGCTATATTGCATGCATGCAATACTCAAATTAGTGAAATATAAGTCAGGCACAAGATATCCGCTGCCATCTTGTCTTCTTACCGAGACGGCTCAGCTTTTTAAAATCACTTCTGCACTATAGTGTTACAAAATAAACTTTTAATTTCGAACGTGCATCTTCCTTTAGAACAGTTAAATCAATCCTCGGCTCGATAATCGGAACTGGTGGGTCCCATGATATGGATTATAAAGTTTGCATAATTCGCACGGCCGCCATCCTGAAATGGTACGGCGGATGACCTTGTAGTTTGGTCACAAGACGCGTCCTATATGAAGGTATGTTATTACCAAATTTGGTAGAGATCGGATAATTTGGTTAGTCGCTATTTGATTTTACGTTTTGAACGTTTGAGTGGCCGCCATTCAGATTTGGTAAAGATGGCGGCGATATAAAACATGACACTGAGGTGCCCTTGGCTTGTTCTACCTCTGTATCAAATTTCGTTCAATTCGGTTTCACCGTGTTCGAATTGATAGGGGGGGACAGACATTCAGAGTACACACACTCACACACACACACACACACACACAGACTCACACACACACATACACACACACATACACACACACACAGACAGACACACAATTTTTGGCCCTGTAGTGATCTCATAAGTCTACTTTCATTTTTTTCAAAAATCGAAAGTAGGCTAAAAATGGAGAAAGGTTAATTGCTTTTTGTAACCAATTCAATCTCAAACTTATGTCTACATATTTCAAGGCTCTCCCTAAGAAAAAGAAGACGTGGATCTCCCCAAATCCTCTATTAGGCGAATTTCAAATTGATCACGTTGCAATTACAACTGGAAACAGTCGCGAGATTCTGAATGTCAAAGTACGAAAAAGTTGTAACATTGATACAGACCATTTCTTGTCGGAAATCAAAGTAAAATTTCAACCGAATAGACAACGACGCATATGTCAAAGGAAAACTAGGATTTACACAGAAATTCTCCAGCAAAACAAAAACAAAAATATGTATCAGGAAACACTTTCCAAGTTACAGATGAACAATTGGAAAGAAATGAAAGAATCGTTAACGAGAGCGGCTGAAAACTTAGGGCAACGGAAAAGAAAAAGGAAACACAGATGGTGGAACAAAAGATGCGACGATGCTCTTGATATGAGACTAAAGGTATGGAAGAGATGGCACTCCAACCGCACAGAACAACATTGGAATGTCTTCAAGCAACAAAGGAAAGAAACTGCCAAGATCATCAGAGGAGAAAATAAACTGTATGACAGAAGCCGGTTGGAAAATATAGAAGAAGATTTTAAGAAAAAAAAAATCCTCTCGGCACGCCGGAAGGCGGAGGTAGATTTCACCGGACAAACTTTGGGATAGGCGAAAATAGGCGGAATATGCAGATTTTCGTAGAAGGATCAGACCTCATTTATTGCGAGAAGGTATTTTATAATTGGAGCTTAATTAACTTTGTTTTTCGTCATTTTATGCTTATTTTAAACATTTTATTGTCTTATGGGAACGGTAACCTTCTTGTCATTTGGGGTCCATTTTTATACTTGTGGTCACACTATCCTTATGCAAGGTTTCGACACTGATGTGTAACTATGTAACGGTCTGTTTCTTCTTCACGCAAAATTATATCTCCCGCAGAGATTTTGGTTGGTTCCTCAGTTTAGGGGCTGCGACAACGCGGTCATGTAACCCCGTGTACTTTGGGATGGCTGTATTAGTCTGTAATTCAGGTAAGGACAGCAGACGGTCAATTTCAAGCAGCAGTTCCTAATGTTGCTACCAGGTACTACCGTCAACGACACCTAGCTGTGAACTTGGCTACTAGATGCCACCGCAACCAGCAACTCGCAACGAACGTTGGAACTTCCCCTCCAAAGGAAAGCATACTGAGGGATTTTTAGCGCTCTTAGAAAATCCGACGACTTCGGCCGGCTTTGAACTCGCGACCTTGGGCATAGACATTCAGCATGCTACCAGTTACGTCACCGAAGCCGCTTCACACTTAGATGGAAATCTGAATCTGATCTCGTGCAAGTGCGTTATCTTGGCAACGTCTGATGGCTCATCCCTCATCAATTTAGTAGTGTTGCAATGGCAACCTCTGATAGGTCTTGGCATTTTCTTGTAATTCCGAAATTATTTTTCTCATCCCTTGGCATAATGGTGGGTTATATCAGAAATTCTTTCAGACAAAAGTTTTAGGTAATTATTAGGGGAATATTGTCCATTTTGTACGGTTTTGATATTGTGCCTATTAAGAGATATATGATTAATGTTTCCCGAAAAACCCACTTTTTCCCACCCCGTTGGTCAATGGTTGGTGCTATAAAAAAAACTCTTCAAACATAAATTTTTGGACTTTATCCGACAATTAGTATGAACGTTGAACGGATTCGATATTTCACATATTAAGAGAGTTATAGCAATATTTCACTTTTTCGAAAAAAAAAAGCCCCCCATTTTCACCCCCTTCGACCGATTTAGCCCAGTAACGAACTCGACCGAGATTTTATAGGTATACATATTCGGTAAAAAAAATCAAAGTGATTGGTGCAAAATTACGGCAGTTATCGTGTCCACAATAAACTGATATACATATTGTGCCCTTCCAGTAAGAAATATGCAAATCACAGTATGCCAGCCAAGCTCAAATCGGGATTTTCGGGGTTTTGGTATGTTCTCCCACTCTGTGACTTACACATTTTGGATTAAATAGAGGATACACTTCCAAAATTAAAAAAAACAAATTCAACTCCAATTTCAACACATTTAATTAACCAAAATTATGGCGCTACAAACAAATAAAATAAATAAACTATTGACCACTCCTTCTACTTGTTCAAAGTGAACAAGGAATATATCAAAAACAAACTATTATTATATTAAAAATAATGGTTGCATTCAAACCAACAACTCAAAATTATTTTCACTTCCATAACGTATATATCTTAAAGTCCAATATAATCACGAGCTCTAATGGCTCGATACTATTCAATAATGACGGTGTCCTTCTTTTACACACCTCATTAACTATTTTATGAGTTTCTTTTCATCAAACAAATGTATTATTATATTTAAAGTACATATTACTTCTCTACTTAAATGTTTGAGCATTCCACAATATTCTCAACATTACCATCTCTCTCAAGTTTCACAAATTCACTACAGTGATCGGGAAAATACTTGCGTACTCCAGAGTCATAAAAGATTACTTGACAAAGTCAAAAACTATGATTACTCCCGGAATCTAGTTATCTTCATTGAACTCATGGAATCCTACCTCCATACAACATTACATTAGGGATTTTATTTATTTATTTGTCTTATAAGACCATTATCACATAAGAAATCTAACGATCTGAACAGGCAAGCGGTATTTTCATCTACAAGGACCTCGGTTCAAATCCCGGGTCATTTACAACTTTTCAAACACTCACGGTGTATATTTACTTCTCTCAGACGGTCTTTTTCCCGACCTAGGACACTTACAATAACAAGGGTAGACCGTAATCACTTGGGCGAGATTTATGACTAAGAGGGGACCCTCTTGCCGTGCAAGCGTGGCAGCTCTATTCAATGCTTTTAAAACAGATCTTTCTTTTCTTCAGTTCTATGGAGAGGCCTAGCGTTCTTTCATTCACTTTCAACAAACATTATTAGGTTCATAAACCACTTTCGTAACCTTGGCATTGATTAATTACGAAGGGTCCTCATTGACTGGTAAGAATAATTCACATACAACGACGAATATTTAGGGGCTTCAACAACTAGACGAGTCAGGGTTCGACTCTCTGAACATGCCTCGGGAACCATTCCCATACTTGAGGACTTATATAAATGCGACTATGGTCGGCCGTGGCCTCCCTTACATGCGCTCATAATACCATACATTTGCTCCCTATTTCACAACATAACACACATAGCTTCGTGATCTACGTCACTATTGGAGGACTTACAACATAGCTCAATTACCGCAATCAACTACCCCTCGTAAGTAATTTACCAAGTACATTTATATTCTACGCATTTCTAGCGTGACAATTTACTTGAATGCGCTACATTGCGCTCTACATTATTTTAAAGCCTAGCGTCTTCCAAAGAACTGATAAATTCCACATTAACAATTGATCCATATCTCAATTTTTACATTAATCCTTCCCCTTGACAATACTCGCTATATTTTAAGAACATGCATTAACACCATGTCTTATACTTTTATTAAGGCTCAAACGCTCTTACTTTCATATTATTCAATTTAATCTTTATTTATATTTCTTTCATTATTATTATTATTTATATATTCATATCATGTCTTCAATCCTTACAAAAGCTCAAAAGCTATTTCTTTCATATAATTTAAATTTATCTTTATTTATATACCTTTCATTATGATTATTATTATTACGCTTGCTTTTACAGTATTTGTCAACTACACTGACATTTTATTTCATATATTTCCTCTACAGGATTTACATAATTATTTATAATTTCTCAAATTTTATTCGTACAGACCGCGCTCTTATTCTGTTATTTGTTAATTAGAAGCATCCCTCTATCTCAAACTCCGGTGGATTGTACACAAACACTTTCCCAACACAAACATAATGAAAATCTTTACTCACATGTTATAGGTCTTCCTGACCTTCCTTTTTCTTGCGATGTTCCATTTTTACCCACTATTTTGAAATTACTCCATTTTGTACAAATTCATTTCATGTACTGACATATCTTGACACACACTTAACTCGTATATATTTAACACTGATAACACTTTAAAATACACTGGTGTATTCGTTTAGAAGAACACGACAAAAACACTGAAATTATTACTTTTTAACACAAATTTATATATATTTACACTTCACAGATTCTAATCACTAAGGCTGCTATTAAGCCTTCACACGTGATTTCTTGACCTCCCGTCTCCAAGGGTGAAATTTAGTAAATGTCGGCTTCCTATCCTGTCAGAATGTGAAAGTCTCGAACCACCTACTTCTTCCCTGGAATAATTCTCCTTCAAATCCCGTTCCTGACGATCTGCTATTTTCTCTGACTCGAACGGCTCCCTTTTAGACCCTATTTGTTGGTCTAGCGAAAGTCTATTCCGTCCACGGTCCCCCAGAAAATCTATTGGTAATCTCTTGATTTCTAGCAACTAATACTCCTCGTAACTTAGTGCTTTTTGAATAGTTCGTCTGCTTCCTTGAAACAATGTCTAGAGTTTCCTTCTCCTTTCCGCTTATTCGGTTCTCGAATTCCTATATTTCCGGAATACCTTGCGAACCTTGTTCTGTCCGTCCCTACACGGGTTCTTTACAGTTGATAGAATGTTTATCTCGCTGTTACGTTACTTCAATACGTTATGATACTTTTGGTCGTTTACTTAAAGACCTATCGCCCTGAGTTCTAAGTTCGCAGCCTGCTTTGACTGTAATTTATGAACTTTTCACTGTAAAGTTCATACTGTCGGAACTAAATCCTATAACTAGGATTTTCCTAATTCTCCACACGGCGATACTGTATTAATACTTCTTAGCTACTCCTTATGGATGCTCGTTGGTTATATATATACCGCGACGCTCTTGGCTGTCGGATAATGTCTATGCGATGATACGGCGTTTCCCCTCAAGGAATACTTGTAGAGTCTTCGGCGTGATGTAGCACTATAACGCCCCCTGGGCTATCGGAAACTGCATGATGCGCAGTGATGCCCCCTCGGGCTGTTTGAAACTGCCTGTACTGATACAGCGTGACGCCCCCTCACGGGCTCTCAGAATGACTGCATGATTGGTCTGGCTTGGCCTGGACTTTTATACTATTTAGTCAAAAATAAATAAAATCCTAGTCCTTTTCGTGACCAACTTTTGAAATAATTGTCGCACAATTATAAAAATTATATCTCCAGAAAGCTCGTCTTCCAAACGTAAAATGACCTCACTGCGCATGGAAATCGATCGTGCATTTCCGAGATATTAAATAATTTTTAGTCTTCAGCTGTGTGGGTGTTGCTGTTGATTTTTATTTCCCCACTCCTTGGGCTTCGGTAATTCCCCTATGACGTATGGCTACGTTTGCACTTCCTTCCTGGGCTATTATTAAAAGCTTTTTCTCCACACAAAAATCTCTAATCCGAAATGATTCACAATGCTGTATTTATTTACTTACTTTTATTCCTGCAAATGGGTTAAACTTAATTATTATTCTTCTGGCACAGTTGCGCTGTTGCCGTTTTAATGCAAGGTAAGGTTGATTTCCGAATCGTGCTTCTCTGTCATACAGCCGAAACTTTCCACTCAGTCTATTTATACTCGTGACTGGCTCCTTATCAATGAGTCAGGCATGATGTCATTTCCTGGCCACTGGTTTAACTTCTTGCACAACGTTAGGCTAGCATCCTTGCTTGAAATCTTTCATATGTTCCATTGGACTGTATATTTCCTTCCTTCCTCTTACAAAAATACATGGATTCGACCCCCTATGAGCCAATGGTACATGGGTTCAATATATATATATATATACATACATAAATTATATATAACTTTTGAACTGACGGTGGTTTTGGGGTCTGGGGGATGTGAAACGCGAAGATATGTCGACATTTTCCGGAAGTCGAAACATGGTACCCATTGCAATAGTTAGCTTTCTAATGAAATCTACCTCTGGTTGGTTCCTCAGTTTAGGGGCTGCGACAACGCGGTCATCTAACCCCGTGTACTTTAGGTGAGTGTAGAATCTGTCTGATACACGGTGTGAATTGTAATGGCTGTATTAGTCTTAATTCAGGTAAGGACTGCAGACGGTCAATTTCAAGCAGTAGTTCCTAATGTTGCTACCAGGTACTACCGTCAACGACACCTAGCTGTGAACTTCGCTACTAGATGCCGCCCCAACCAGCAACTCGCAAGGAACGTTGGAACTTCCCCTCCAAAGGAAAGCATACTGAGGGATTCTAGCGCTCTTAGAAAATCCGACGACTTCGGCCGGCTTTGAAACCGCGACATTGGGCATAGGAGTTCAGCATGCTACCAGTTACGTCTCGAAGCCGCTTCCCACTTTGTCAGGCGGCTTCGGTGGCGTAGTCGGTAGCATGCTGAGCTTCTATGCCCAAGATAACGGGTTCAAACCCAGCCGAAGCCGTCGGATTTTTTAAGAGCGTTAAAAATCCCTCAATATGCCTTCCTTCGGAGGGGAAGCAAAACCGGCGGTCCCATGTCATAGATTTATGGCATGTTAAAGATCCATCCACTAATTGCACCTGTGTGAAGCTAAATTGGATAGGTTAAGAATGTATACAACGCTCTTAGGTTTCTATGTTCGTTGCCAAGAGCCGACTGCGGCGGCGTCTAGTAGCTCAGTTCTGAACTTGGCCTCGTAGTCGTTGACAGTGGCGCTTGGCGGCAAAAGTAGGAACTATCTGAAAAATTGTTAGTTGCAGTACTTAAATTAACAAACAGATAACACACACTAATACAGTCATCACAATTAACACCGGTTATCAGACAGATTCTACACACACACAAAGTACACGGGGCTACATAACCGCGTTGTCGCAGCCCCTAAACTTAAGAACCAACCAACCACTTAGTCAGATGGAAATACTGAATCTGATTTCGTGCAAGTGCGTTGTCATGGCAACATCTGATGGCTCATGCCTCATCAATTTAGTAGTGTTGCCATGGCAACCACTGATAGCTCTTGGCATTTTCTTATAATTCCGAAATCATTTTTCTCGTCCCTTGGAGTAATGGTGGGTCATATCAAAAATTCTTTCAGACAAAAGTTTTAGGTAATTATTAGGGGAATATTGTCCATTTTGTACGGTTTTGATATTGTGCCTATTAAGAGAGATATGATTAATGTTTCCCGAAAAAAACACTTTTTCCCACCCCTTTGGTCAATGGTTGGTGCTATAAAAAACTCTTCAAACATAAATTTTTGGGCTTTATCCGACAAATAGTATGAACGTTGAACGGATTCGATATTTCACATATTAAGAGAGTTATAGCAATATTTCACTTTTTCGAAAAAAAAAAGCCCCCCATTTTCACCCCCTTCGACCGATTTGGCCCAGTAACGAACTCGACCGAGATTTTATAGGTATACATATTCGGTAAAAAATTCAAAGTGATTGGTGCAAAATTACGGCAGTTATCCTGTCCACAAGAAACTGATATACATATATAAATTATATGTAAACTTTTGAACTGACGGTGGTTTTGGGGTCTGAGGGATGTGAAACGCGAAGATATGTCGAAATTTTCCGGAATTCGAAACATGGGACCCATTGCAATAGTTAGCTTTCTAATGAAATCTACCTTATAATACCCGGGAATTTTATAAGATATTTAGGGATGAATTACAACAATACCAACCTCCATGTCTTTGCTTTAAAAGAAAGGACGGTACATTGGCCGTGAGTAACAAGGAGAATTGTTACATTTTGGCTAATTATTTTGAAACACTTCTAAACTGTGAGGAGCCAAGAGAAAGGCTGGATTTCGAGCAGCCAATGAGTATAATTCCACATCCAACCCACCGAGCCTCTTAGAAATCAAGAACATCATCAAGGATCTCAAAAACAATAAAGCACCAGGGGAAGATGGCATAGTTTTTGAAATGTGGCAAATTGGAGGAGATACGGTTGTGGAGAACTTACATCGCCTCATTTGTGATATCTTGGAAAATGAAATTATCCCAGATGACTGGAAAAGAGCCCTAATACATCCACTCCATAAGAAAGGTGACCGAACTGATCCAAACAACTACAGAGGAATTTCCTTGCTAGTGATATCGTACAAAGTACTATCTAAGGCGCTATTACAAATAGTTGAAGTTCAGGTAGACCATCAAATAGGCGAATATCAAGGAGGCTTTAGAAAGGGCAGATCTTGTGTGGAGCAGATCTTTAGTTTGAAAAGCATCTTGAGAGTAAGAGCTTTACGAAGTAGAAATACGGTAGTTGCGTTTGTTGACTTTAAAAAAGCCTACGACTCCATAGACCGGAAAACCCTATTCAATGTTTTGGAAGAATTTGGAATTGATAGCAAAACAAGGGCGATTATAATTCAAACATTAACAGAAACTGATTCCAAAATTAAATTTCAGGGGGAAATCTCGGAGCCCTTTAAAATTCGGACAGGAGTCAGACAAGGAGATGGGCTTTCACCGATTCTGTTTAACGTTGTCCTGGAAAAAATAATGAGAACATGGAGGAATGCCATGAGAGAAGATGGGATAGAAGGAATATGTTTAGGTACAAAGAAGCAAGGTGTGAAGGTTGATTGCTTAGCGTTTGCGGATGATATGGCATTGCTAGCTGAAGATAAAGAAGAAATTAAAATAATGCTTGAAAAATTACACGAAATTGCAGGTAAAACGGGACTCAGGATCTCGTATGAAAAAACAGAATGCATGGAATACAAACGTGATAACGAAAAGCAATTAGAAACAAAATATGGGAAGATCAAGAGGTCGGATAAGTTTAAATATCTTGGTGAATGGATCCAGCCTAATGGACTGGATAATGCAGCAAACAAAGGGGGGATCAGAAAGATGGAATTAGCTTTTAAATTAGTACAGAATAGGTACAACAAAAGAACAATATCTCACGGAGCGAAGATAAGACACTATTCCACGGTTGTCAAGCCTGAGGCATTGTATAGTTCAGAATGTTTAATACTGAACAAGAAAGGTAAATTAGAGGAACTGGAGAAGAAAGAAAGAAAAATCTTGAGGAAGATCTTAGGACCCGAAAATAGAAAAGATGGTACATGGCGGAAGAGGCGAAACAAAGATCTTTACGGACAAGCAGAAAAAATCACAGATACCGTACGGAAGAGAAGGTTGAAGTTCTATGGACACCTTTCGAGAATGAGCGATAGTCGACTAACGAAGAAGATCTTTAATTACATTACCAAGATAAAAGCGACTACAAAATGGGTAGATGAAATAAGAAAGGATATGGAGGAAGTTGGGGTCAGTCCAAATGAGATCTGGAATAGAGAGGTGTTTCGAGGTAGGATTGATGCATTCAAGGGGTTCCAGGAAAAGCAAAGGAGAAGAGCCAAGAACATCTGGTCGGAAGAAAGGAAGAGAATCCACAGTGAAAGGATGAAGAGTTTCTGGGAGCAGAAAAAAGGACTAATCAGCAAGTCAATTGTTTCCCGTGGTCCAAAGTAGGCCAAAATTGAACAACGAATAATAATAATAATAATAATAATATCGTATAATAATAATAATAATAATATCGTACGGCCTCGGGTGCCAGGTGCAAGCTTTGTTATTTGACACCCAAAGGATATCTTGCATGTTGAATTTCGTTGCTCCTTGAAGCACTATGAAAGTCAAGGAGGTTAGATATCTAAGCTCCTTGAACACTATAGCGCTTTCTAGTAGATAAATGAGGAACTTTTTGTTGGCGGAAACTCCCGAGATTAATTTTGCCATTACGAACACAGCCTACTGAATTCAAATGGGTTCTTCGACATGCCAACATCGTATGGCATGGTGTCGTAATTTTTGCCGCCTTTCAAAAATCACTTACCACGGGTAGGAGTGAACCTGTAAGCTTGGGGTTAGTAGAACAACACGTTGACCACTCACCGTGGCAAGCAATAATAATAATAATAATAATAATAATAGCCAAAATATGCAAACTACCCAAGCTAAAAAGACAAACAAGTACGCACCGTTGGCGGAAGAAATACGAAAACTATGGGGATTAAAATGCGTGAGGGTTTTGCCAGTGGTGATCTCTTCCACGGGAGTTGTTCCAAAGACGTTGGCAATGGCTTTGGAGGTACTGAAAATGAAACATCTGATTGCCAGAATACAGAAGGCGGTGCTGCTGGATACGTACCATATTGTTAGGTTATTTTTTATCCCAGTCAGAGGTTTTCAGGGTACTTGATTAACAAATCCGTACCTTGTAAACTGAGTTGTACCATAATTATGAGAAATTAAAGATAATAATAATAATAATAATAATAATAATAATAATGGACTAACAGGCCCTAATTACCTGTGACAGAAAAGACGCACTGCTATAACATGTTTGCAACATTCTGATCACCTGCCTTACATGAATATTGAAACTGCTTAATTGTTAGCGTTCTTCTTTCAATGTCTCTTGTTACCACGTGGGGGTGGAGCAGCGACGTCCGGAGACGAAGAGCGTAAATTTACAACAAAAATCATCATGGTGTACTCCCAGATAACATGTTTGACAAATAACACTTTACCCATTCTGTAAAATTTCTGGAACCAATGGTACAGTTAGCAAACTTGGATATAGCTTTCAAACGTACCAGCGTCATAATTCGAAATATACAAAAACAAATCCGAGCAGACAAGCAAAGCTTGTAGTGTTTCTTGCATACGTAACGTAATTCACACATAAATTCCAGTGGGACACAAATTATAACACGTGTATCACACAGTCATAGATATAAAATAACACTGTCAGTATTTTAGGGCTCACATTTACTGATTATAACCGGATAATACAAAATCAATCATGTGTTATTGAGTCTTTTTGATGTGTAACATCTTTCCACTCGGTTGCTGGATATTTTTGTGGGAGTGATTTTGAAAAATGGGACGGAAGTGGATCGGAACGATCTGCCTGGCAGTGGTGGATCGAACGGAAGTGTGCCCGCTGGCAGTGGTAAGAGGAAACAATGAGGAATGTATATAACATACTGAACGGTAAACGCTCATATGAACTCTGGTGTCTATGAAATTGAGGAAATATCGCTGACCCGATTGTAGATTTACGACGAAAGACTCAGCATTTGCTCTTTGTTATTCTTGTATTTATATCAGTGTCATTCGGTACTGCCTTTGACCGTCTTAGTAGAGCCACGGCCGACTGAATAGAGCGCAGCTCGTATTCAGTCGGCCGTGGTAGAGCAAACGTATATGTCAGCGCCGGACTATCCCAGGTATTAAAAGCTCCCCTCTTTTTTGTTTAACTCTCATTGTCCCTCTCTATCTCTGGTTTTTTTTTAGAGTAAGCAGTCCTATTCCACTTGTTCAACTTACAACCACACAAGCGCTCTAACCTGCGCTAACCATTTTGCTTCCAAACACTAGCAATCTAGTTCAACCTTTCACCACAATCGCAAAAAATATGAAGCTAACCAAATACAGATATATCACTGCCTGCACGATTTCAGTAAATATAACATTTCAGTGGGGCCAAAATAAAATCAGCTGATGTTGGGCAAAACAAAGTTGTCTCCCATAAGAATAGCTTATGAAGTGACTTTAATCCCTCTTCAAGAGTATTCCTTGTGATTAACCGACTATTTCTCTTGAAGGTAGCGTTAAATACAATTCCTTCTGAATATTGCTGGTTTTTTTTTGTGTGGATGAAAAGTGTAAAGTATCATCACTATATACGCTATTTTGGGGAGTTGACATATCAGTGTTGGAATGCATAAAATGGTGACGTGTGTACATGGTTAGGAAATTATAAGACGGTAAATGCAATATTTTACGTATAATTTTGAACCGTAATAAACTCGATAAAGAATAGGCCTACTAGTAACATGTATAACTCTATTATGCTGGTTATGCTTTATAAATCAAGAATGTTGGCCGATAATCACCCGATCAGATCCATTAACCTAATTATAACTATCATCAATGAAAATTTCGAAACACGATCATTTTATGCAGCTGACAACCTTTGTGGCCTGCCCTAAGAACCACCAGTACGCTTACGTTATAACTTTCACAGGCCTGCACAGTTAGTTTATACAGTACTAGCAGTAGTTCCCGGCTTCGCCCGGTGGATTTATTTGTTTTACAGAACTGGAGCGCTCAAGGATAAGGATCAGAATAAATGAAAGTAAATTTGAAAGCACCAACGCTTATTGCAGCTGATAACCTCAGTATACTGCACCAACACCATTATCCTTATACAGAGGCATACTATTTGTGCCGGTATTACGTCACTGTTTTACTCTTGCAACGTCTTTGGATATGTTTAATTTTGATTGCCTGGTGTGATGACTTCGGTTCTCTGTTTTCCCGCTAGAGAGCTGCACCGAAAGGTAAGAACTAATATTTGTCGTTCTACTGAATGCAGCTGATGTTCCGGTCCTGTGAGAGAACGCCGAGTTAGTTGTCATTTGTCTAACCCTTATGTTGAATGTCAAGTACGAAGTGTGCGGGATCCGGTAATATTTAGGTTTGGCTTGGATCTCCATGGAAGAAGACTGTAGTTGAGTTTTTGCTGCTAGGCCTGTTATGCATCAAAGTGACCTGAGATACCGAGAGAAAATATCTGTACTGTATTTCGTGGTACAAACTGCATTGACTTTGAGATGTTAAATATTACTTGTCGGGTAAGAATCATGTTAGCCAGGAGTGATTAAAAATAGGCCTTGATATATGTGGTGAGTTGTTTTGGTAGCCTTAACCTTGGATGATGTATTGGGGTAGTTGCTGTTGGTTTTTGTTTTGTAAATCTTCTGTTGGCAAACGGTAACAGTAGTATTCCGTCAGCCGAGGAGTGAACAAGAGAAGTTCTCAGGAAGCCATGACAGGGCTCAGACCTTAATTAAATTTTGCTGTCGAGGATAGTCAAGTATGATATTGAAGGATATGAATTACGACATCTTGACATGGGCTTAAGCATGCATATGAATTGAGTAGCTGATATTGACATTGAGGAGAAGTTGACGAGTATTTATGAGAGTGAGCGGACGTTGGATTGATAACACTTGTTTTGAAGAGTCTTGGATTATCGGAAGAGATAAAAGTATTCAGGCCTACTAACGTGTGTTGAAACACGAATGAACTTTATTTTGGAGCTATCGACGATTTAAGGATTATTAGTAACAAGACGAGTGGACGCAAGTAAAGGAAAGTCGTGAATGATTATAAGTCGATGTCATTTCTTGTTTGGAAATTTGGATAACTGGGAGTGTTAATCTATCGTTTAGAATATGAGGCAAGTACCAAAGAATGCTGTGTTTTCCATGTCTTTAATGTCATGTCATTATTATTGTCATGTAAATGTATGTAAGAGTTTTGTTAATAGAAGTTGTTACCGCAGTTGTATCAGTGTATTATTTCTAGGCCTATGCTAGATACTGTAGTCTCGATACATTCATCTGGGTTATATCGCAAATGGGCTTGGTCGTCTTCTACTGCAAGTATAAGAGGGGTGTTACATTGGTAGCTAGAGAGTGGTTAACGTTATTTTACCACATTTTCTTAATGTATCGAGATTGCAGTGTTATGTGTGGGCGTGGAGGTATGCACTTAACCTTAACTTACGTGAAGTACGATTATGCATATGTTTATAACTTCTAATCTATGTATGTTGTTTTGTTTCATGTTTAATATTGTCACAAATGGAAGTTAGACCTTTGCCTACTTGTTATTATCTGACCAAAGATGAGGTGGTCCATGAATTGATGGTCAGAAGTGAAAAGCCTAATTATCATAGGGAGTTGGATATTGCTGTACTGAAGAGAGTAAAGGATAAACCTATTATTATTCCTGACCATGAACATCCTTATTGGAGCGCCGGTAAGTCCACCATAGTGTCCACTGTTTCTAATTTAATTGATTCTTTAAATGTTGTGAATGTTCTGGGGAAAACGGCTACTTCTCAACGGAAACGAATTAAGTATAGGTCTATTCATTGGGTACATCGGCTACAGGATTTAATTGGTGTTTGGTCTTTGAGTGATGTGAGCTTTGCGAATGAGCTATTAGGCCTACGTTTCAAACTTGTCGAATTATTTGATCTGAAGTTTCCTGAGGTAAGTAATTGTGATATGGCTGAATCCATTGAAGGTTCGCATTGTGATAGTTTGATTGGTGATGTTGCGTGTGAATTGAGCGATCGTGTGAATTTAGTTGGCATTTTGGAAACTACATTGGCAGATAATCGTCAGGATAGTGCAGGGGTTAGTGAAAATAGAAATCCTTCGAAAGAGAGTAGCTATATAGGGTCATCTACGGATTTGCCAAGTAATGTGTCATATTCGGTCAGGCCTAAAGCTGTTAATCGGAGTAGTTCCACTGAAAGATGTATTTTCACTACTAAATCGGTTCAGAATACTGATGCGATGTGTTCTCAACCGAACCTAAAATCTAATTTGTCTCTGGTGCCTAAATCTGTGCAGACGGGGGACAGTTTATTTGACGAAAATTATGATTGATTTGGGTGAGAATAATAGTGCATTGTTTCAGGGTAACAGTTTGGGTCGTAACATGTCTGAGTATGATGTTAAGTTCTCAACCGTGCCCAATCCGTTGAATGTAATTTTAAGGGACTTTAATGTGTGTGATGGTACGGATAATGATTTATTAATCAAATTTCTTAGGAAATTCATTGAGCTTAAAGAAAGTGGAACTGTTTTTGGATTATCCGAGCTGCACATTTATCGGATTGTGTTCCCGTGCACTAGTGGGTTACTTCGTGAGAGATTAGTGGAGAGTATGAGTAACCATCGTTCCTTGACGTTCTTTCATCTTGAAGTTTTAGATTTTTTCTTTACTCCTAGAACACTATCTGACTTGCATCGTTATCACTTATTTAGAGTACAGAGGATGGACGAAACTCTCAATCAGTATTTTATAGATGTTAAATGGTATGCCAAGGTTTTCGCTATCCAATTAACCGAAAAACAAATTGTTACTTCTATGGTAGAAGGCATTAACCCCATTTATAGGTCATTTCTGTCTATGAATGTCAAACCCCAGTCTTACAAAGAGTTTAATAACATCATCTTGGAGGCTGAGAAGGTAAAGAAAGCTGATTTGAGACGCATGCATGATTCGTCGAAGTTTGGCACTTCTATTTATGGTCCACCTGTGAAAGCTTGTACTTCTAACAATTTTCAGTGGCGTGAAGCTTTACTATCTGCTAGGAACTATAGAGATGCTGTATCTGGTAGTCATGTATTTCAGGGAGATGTTTTTCAAGAGAAACCGGCTATCATGCCTGCTGATTCTCAACAGAATGTGTTTCAGGGGCGTGAACTTCAGAGAGACTTTAGGGGTAACTACTATAAAGGTAAGAGGTGTGATCGGTGTGGATCATACGATCATCTTCGTCGTTGGTGTGATGCACCGGATAATAGTTTCTGTTGATGTATTTTATTGTATGTTGATGTATTTTCTAAATTGTGTACGGGAAATACCTTATTTCTCTGCACTTGTGATGCATTTTCTTCTGAATTGTGCGACTTCGTAATATTTTCCTCATATGTATTTTCAAAATTGTGTACGGCTTTTGAATCTCTCTTGTGGTATGCATGTGTTGTATGTGGTTGTTGTTGTTGTGATTTCATTGAACGATGTATGATAGTGGTGATTCTTAGTGTGGGTGTGCCTTGGGGTGTTCATTTGTCTGCACGTGTGATTTTCTGAAAAGGGTATGACCAAGCGAGATGTTTTGTATAAATGGATCTTGAGTGTTCTGTATGATAGTGCTTTGTTTAGCTTTGTTCTGGTAATAGGGTGGGTGTTGTTGTTGTTGTATTAGGTTAATAAAAAAGGTTAGGTCTTATTCATATTATGGGGTTAAAATAAAATAAAGGATAAAGCCGAATATATAAATTGGGTTTGCGTCAGGATATCTTAGTTCGTCTTACGATCCTAACTTGTTGTCAAGGTATGGGACTTGACTAGGTGACTTAAGGTGTTCTTATAATGTGTGGTGAGTATTAATAAATCGTTTCTTGTGTCTCCAAGTGGTGACTTGTTCATCTTTTGTGGCTTGTTGATGTTGGAAAGTAAGTACTTGCCGAATTTGTTATGTGGTGACGGGTATTCATGCTACACCAGGGAATTATGCGGTGAGTATGATATGATGAATTACGGATTTTATTTAAGTTTTTTTAATGTTTTGTGAGAAGATGTTTTAACGTAATCTATTTATATTCAGGCAATTTTGGGGAAGATTTGTGGGTAGTAACTTGTTATTATTATATTAAGTGTAACGTGAAGATGGTGATTTGGATGAATGATTATGGAAGTTGTATGTTGTTGGTATGCTCATATGTACTGTCTATGCTATATTTTCTTGGTGTTGAGTTAAACTTCCGCTTTTCTTTGGATTTTCTTTAGGTCTGTCTTCGTTTTGTAATTTTTTTTGGGGGGTGGTACTTTTGGTTTATGTTTTCTTAAGTGTGAGTAATAGATGGACTATGGAGGACTAATGCCGACATCCAATTTTCCCTAGTTTTTTTTTGAGGCAAGGAACTCAGATTTCATTTTAAGTGGTAACTTCTGTCTGTTATTTTCTGTATCCTTGTATATATTTTCTTATTGTGAATCTAATCATTGCTTGGATAGTAACAACTTCTACATGGTAATCGTGTGATTTCTGATTTGTCAAACTTAATTTTGTTTGTGAAAGATATGGAAATTAATCTATTATGTGATTATAAGGTTTGGTATCTTGCCTGATTTTCTTGTAAGGATGAGTAATGTTGGTTGTATGTATTATGTTATCGTGTAGGTCGTTATTCCTTACATGGTACTGCCTCTAGTATATTTGTTTTCAGCTTAATTGTGGGAGTGGTTGCTTCGACGTTGGTTGTGTCTTCGATGTAAATGTGAAGTTATCCAGGGCCCGGGTATTGAACTAGCATCGTGGGATGGAATCGAAATGAAGCTTTCTCCTCCTTTGCAAGAAATCTACTACGATTTGGTTGAATGTATTTATATTGGATCTCATTATGTAAAGCATCTTTGTAAAATTTTGTATAGACACGATGTCAACTGATATTGTCTTTGACGTGGTGTCAAATCTTGGAACGACTAGTGTGAACGACAAAAAGGTTTGGAATGTGAAAGAACTTGTATGCTTTGAAGAGTTTACCTTATGGAATTTTGGAAGTAATTGTGAAAAAATATAATTCAGGGGATTGTGATTTCCATGTTACATGTTTACATGATATACTGTCCGAATATGTTTTCGCGGTTTAAATAAAAACCGGAGTTAAGGCTTGTGGAGAGGGAGGTTGTGCCCACGGCCAACGAGAAATACTGGCCCTGGTGCGATTTTGTGACGTCAGCAATGTAGTGCTGTTGCACCACTTCCGGTAGGGTTATGTATGACGGGAACATAAACCGTATTGTCTACAAGATGCTGAAATCACAGAATATTTACCCCATATCATACCAGAAAACACGCTGTAAATAGCATTGACCCAACACAACCATGGCTTCTGGTAAAACTTACATGGTAATTGCAACTCAAGTCTAACACTGATCAATATTATGAAGTCCAATACTTAGCCACAATTTACTTATTTATTCATTACTCTAAGTAGAACCAGTAGATCACTTATCTTTAATCGTTGTAGTTGATCACAAGGTAATACTTTTCAGGAGTATGTTATCTTTCCCTGGCGGTTGCTTGTTAATTATGTGGAATTACTTGACTGTTACAAAGCGTTCAGGAAGGTTATGAAAAGCTATGAATAGTGCCGGACAATGCATGCATATATAACTCTTGTAGTTGAACGATATACATAAATGTATCAAACGTTTTTGTAATAGAAAGATATTCACGAACATAATATTCTATGGTCTTCGTCTTACTGCCGGTGTGATAGTCATCTGGTCTGCATCACTGAATCTGTATAAATGCTGGTATTCATTTACAACTTGTATTCACAGGTATTGATATGAGTCGTTAGTCGGTGGCGAGTGTATTCCGCAGATCTCTTCTACAGTATAAGCGTATTAATTTCTGTTCCGCCCCTTAAAGCAACAATAACTAAGTAATACTTTCACTGCAAGTTTCTTTGATCTAATTATACTCATGTCACTGCTCTTGTCCACATAAGTTACTCACAACGAAGGTCACAGGCTCTACATCTGAACTTACTGTACTTGTTGCGGCTATTAAAGACACAACAAATCCTTGAATCCTAGTTCGAGTGGATTTTTGTTACGAGTAACTTCAACATGTAAATAGGTTACTGGTATCTATAGCTGGCGTAGTTTTGTAAACCTATATAGCATAATTTATCGTGCTTGAAAACACACGGAACATCTAAACTGGCTCCATTTCGAGAAAATTGATATAAAATATCGCATTTCTGCTGCTTATGAATTGCTCTCGACTTAAAAAAAACAAACAAGCACCATCAAGCACTACATTGCCTACGTCACAAAAGGATTAGGTTTACGCGCCATGGCCTGTCTTTCTCGTTGGCCGTGGGTTGTGCCGGTATTACGTCACTGTTTTACTCTTGCAACGTCTTTGGATATGTATAATTTTGATTGCCTGGTGTGATGACTTCGGTTCTCTGTTTTCCCGCTAGAGAGCTGCACCGAAAGGTAAGAACTTATATTTGTCGTTCTACTGAATGCAGCTGATGTTCCGGTCCTGTGAGAGAACGCCGAGTTAGTTGTCATTTGTCTAACTATTATGTTGAATGTCAAGTACGAAGTGTGCCGGGATCCGGTAATATTTAGGTTTGGCTTGGATCTCCATGGAAGAAGACTGTAGTTGAGTTTTTGCTGCTAGGCCTGTTATGCATCAAAGTGACCTGAGATACCGAGAAAAAATATCTGTACTGTATTTTGTGGTGCAAACTGCATTGACTTTGAGATCTCCTTGGTTTAGTGCGTTGTTCCTTCAGATCTAATAAGGTTAGGAACAGTCGAGTTGGGATTCTCCGTGCGTCTGGACGTGGTGTGCTAGTGCTCTCGGTGTTTCGTACCGCGTGTGTTCGGAGTGTACCATAGTCTACCTATTTCTTTCTTCCTTATTGTGTGAACATTATCTTTAGTGTAAACCTTTTGTTGTCTTTCCCGGTAATCTAGTGCATGCTGTAATGGCGTCCTCTAGTGACGGTGGATTGCATGCTCGACCACCTGATTCTGAACTCCAACATTTTACTACGGATGTAGTCCCTCTTACGGCACCTTTTCAACCTCAAATGGATACCGCAAATTCTGCTCCTTCTCCAATTACTCCATCGGATCGTCCCAGATCCGACATCTTCATTTGTCCTGATATTTCTGCGGTATACACTCCTAATCATATGGGACCGTATATCATACATGTCGAGTCTACTGATCAAGGGAGGTTGGGAAACTTACATCCCATGAGTCTTGGCCGAACCTTTTACGATCGCAAAATTACTGGTATCACCTCTATTCAACGAAAAGGTCGTAATCGAGTACAAATGAAATTTAATTCAGCTGCCCATGCAAATGATTTCATGTTGCATTCTATCCTGAAGGAACGCAATCTTAAAGCTTTCATACCCTCTTCCAGTATTCAGAGAGTAGGGGTTGTCCGTGGAGTGGATTTAGACCTCTCTCTTGAAGATATCATGAAATTCATTGAAACTCCGATACCCATTGCCAAACTTCAACGTATGACTAGGAGAGTGACCAGAGATGGCCGCACTGAATATGTTTCCACAGGGACTGTAAAAATCACCTTTGCTTCTCAAAATTTGCCTAGAGCAGTTTCCCTTTTTAATGTTTACCTCGAAGTAGAAATATTTGTATTTCTACCCATCATATGTCAGAGATGTCAACGTTATGGTCATGTTGGCCTCAATTGTCGAGCGAAATCGCCAAGATGCCGCAAATGCGCTCAGTCCCATTTAACGGTTGATTGCACTAGTGTGCTCTCCTATTGTGCTCATTGTCTACAGAATCATCCTTGTGGTTCTGCTAGATGTGACTTCCATCAACAACAAATAGCAATCAAACGCCAAATGTGTCTCAATAATCAAACTTATGAGGAAGTCACCAAACATCAACCGCTCACAGTCAATCCCCTGCATACTCCGCAACAATTCCCTTCATTAGCGGCAACTAATACTCCGTTTGTATCTTCCCAAGCTCTTCCCAATTCTCTACCAACAGAGGGGATCGCTAAAAAGCGGAAATTCACTACTGATCTGTCACGTTCTCCCAAATTACCCAACCCTCCGGGGTATGACCATCAGGCCTATCAGGCGATTTTACATCCTCCCACCCACTCTGCTTCTCCGTCCCTTGCTGGACCGTCTTCATTGAACCCCCCTCCACCTCCTCCCCCTACTTCGTCCTATCCGCTACCGCCTGCCGGTATGCCCACAGAATTGTATACTGATTATACTCAATTACTCGCGTTATTAGGTACCAACGCTCAATGGCAAATGTTATTGAAAAAATTATTTTTCAACTTTCTAACTTTTTACCCCCACAATCGCATGTTTTCCCCGTTAAATCCCCTATAACTCCCGAACCCCATCCCTCTCCATTAGATGCGTCTGCTTCAATGGAATTGTCGGAGCCTGCTCCACAAAAAGCATGAACTTATTCTACTTGTACAGGAATTCAATCCTGATATCATATTAATTCAGGAAACTTGGTTACCGTCACATTTCACCTTTTATCTCCCGAATTACCACATTGAACGCAGTGATGGCACTCCCTATGGGGGAGTCATGACCTTGATTAAATATCATATTCCGTATACACTTGTCCCCACCCACTTTACTATTCCCCGCACGTATTCCTTAACTATACGCTTAGATGCCTTCTATGTCACGAATTTTTATTGTCCCCCAGCTATCAAAGGCAATTTTCGTCAATGGTTTTCTTTTTTACAATATCACAGTAGCTTGGGATCCCACATTCTTACTGGTGATTATAATGCTCACCATTCTGTATGGGGTTGTGAGAAAACCACTCCCAAGGGTCGTCATATTTATTCGGCGTTTACCAAGCTCCATCTTCACCTTTTAAATGATGGTTCCCCCACCAGACTCACAGGACCGACCCAGGCAAAAAGTGCCGTTGATCTTGCTTTCGCCACCATTAATATAGCACACCGTCTTCATTGGCAAACTATTCCTGATCTCCGTCAAAGTGACCATTATCCTATTCTTATGTCCTACTCTCTTGTCCGTCCTTCTATACTTCCTTCTATTCTTTCGCCGCCCACTCGTTTGCTTCGCCACTTCGATCCTTACTTGTTTGCTGATTATATTCAACATACCTCTCCCTCACCTCATGGGACCTCATCTACTGCTTATACCCATCTTTTATCATCGATCGGTGCTTATTTAGATATTTATCATCCCTTCACAGTTCGCCGCCCCCTTGCTTCCCCTTCTTCTCATATTTCTTGGTGGGATAATGAATGTGCCTTGTTACTTAAACGTCGCAAACACGTTTTCAAATTATATCGGCAGTTTAATACCCCCTTTACTTATCAAAATTATAAAAAAATTACCGCTCAACTTCAACGAACTTTTAATATGAAACGTCGAGCCGCTTGGCAACGCTTCACAACTTCTATAAGTCGATCCACTCCCATTTCTCGTATTTGGACCGCAATTAAATTTTTGTCTCATAATTCTTCTCCCAGTTCCCCATCTTCCATATCTGATGATGTTCTTCGTTCTTTTTATCGTCAACTTACGCCGGATTTTGTTCCCCCACTGCTCTCCTTACCTCCAATTCCCACTGGTACCAAATTTTCGTGTTTACTCCGTCCCATAACTCTTTCTGAATTTACTAAAGCACTTCATCATCGCAAATCTACCCAACCGGGACTGGACTTAATTACCTATAATATGTTGACTTCCTTACCACTTTCGGCCCAAATAACATTAATAAACTTTTATAACTCTATTCTTCTAACGGGCCTTACTCCGCCTGAGTGGAATGCGTTTCGAATCGTACCCCTCCTTAAACCCGGTAAACATCCCCTGGATCCTCATAATTATCGGGGTATTAGTCTTGGTTCTTGTCTTCGCAAAACCTTTCAAAGAATCCTTTTACAGCGCCTTATGTGGGTCTTAGAATATTATACTCTTCTCCCCGTGAATCAATATGCTTTTACCAAAAAGAAGGGCACCATCGACGCCATCAATATATTTTTAACGGATGTTCTTCTCAACCGATATCGAAAACATCATCTCCTTGCAGTGTTTTTAGATGTACAAGGCGCTTATGATAATGTCAACATTTCTCTTTTATTACAGATTCTGGGCCGTTTACAATTTCCTCTCGTTTTTATCTCTATTATCCATAATCTTCTTACCAATCGAAGGTTATCCGTTCTCTCCTCTACCCTTGAACTCAATGATCGCTATACATCTCTCGGCTTACCTCAAGGTGACATATTAAGTGGTCTTTTATACAATGTTTACACCCATGAACTTGAGACGATAGTGAATCCTCACGTACGTATTCTGCAATTTGCGGATGACATTCTTCTCTATTGCTCTCACCCCCAGCTATCTGAATGCCGCCGGAACATGACTACGGCTTTAAATCTCAGTCATGATTGGTTGCACCAATCCGGGTTAACTACTGCCCCCTCTAAGAGTGCTGCTCTCATTTTTACTCCCCGCCGTCTTTATGACCGATCTCCCATTCGCTTCCGATCTGGGCATATCTCCCTGAGACGTTCTATTACCTATCTTGGAGTAACTATTGATGATTGACTCCTGTGGACATAACATCTTCAAACGATTTCTGTTAATATCCAACGCAAATTTAATCTTCTTCGTTCCCTCACCCGTCGTAATTGGGGTGCTGATCCTTATATCCTATTACTTCTCTATAGAAATTTCATTCGAGCGACTCTCGACTATGGATGTAATTTTTTCGATTTAATTTCACCCACCCGCTGTAAAAAGTTGGACACTATGCAATATACCGCCTTACGTATTATTACAGGCGCTCTTCGCTCCACTCCCACTGGCGCGCTTTTAATTGAAACTGCTGAATTTTCCCTCGTCTTAAGGCGTCAGTATTTATCGCTTAAGTATCTTCTCGGTAAGATGGCTATTACCCAATTTCCACTTATACCTAAATTGCAATTATTACATACCTATACGCAAACTTTTCCTCGTTTTCGGAATTTCCTCCCATCCCTCTTAGTTGCTTATCGTTTTCTACAACCCTCTCGTTCCTCCATTCTTCAAACACGGAAGCCTCTCTGTTATACGGTTCCATACCCTATTCTTTATTATTCCCCGAATTCTTACTTGCATTTAGCCAACTCTCCCCTTACCGATCTCCGTCACAATCCCCTTGTTACTAATTCCCTGGTACTCACTTTCTTATCTACGCACCCTCATCACATTGTCTTTTATACTGATGGGTCCAAATTTTTCAACCCCCTTCATGTTGGTGCAGCAGTTTATTCTCCTCAACTAGATCTTTCACTACAATATTGTATATCTTCTTCGCTTTCCATCTTTACGGCTGAAGCCTTTGCCATCCGACAGGCTTTGCTTTATATTAAACAACATCACATTCGCCAGTCTATGATTTGTACCGATTCACTTAGCGTGCTCCGAGCTCTTTCGAATATCTCCAACACAGATAATTGGTACCTTATGCAAATTCTCCTATTAACTTTCGACCTTGCTAATCTTGATTTTGATGTTATTTTTATGGCTCCCTAGTCACTCTCACATTCCTGGTAATGAACTGGTCGATACTATGGCAAAAAATGCTACCCAAGGACATGGCGATACATATGATTTAGCGATACCGTACGCTGATCTGCTCCCTGATATTCACACCCACTTACGTCAAGAATGGCAACAATGGTGGCATTCCTATTCCCGCTCCAAAGCAACCTTTTATCATCGATTGCAGCCCATACCTCCTTCCAAGCCCTGGTTCTCTACCGGACAATATACTCGTCGTCATATCACAACCATTCTTCGTCTCCGTTTTAATCATGCTTTATCCCCTGTTCATTTAGCCCGCCTCCGTTTCCGACCTTCACCAGTGTGTGATTGTGGGAAGTAGTATTTCAATGTTCCCTTTATGATTCTCACCGACCTTCATTTTTTCACACCTTATTTACTTATGGCTTTCAACTTCCCTTAACCATTGAAACGCTTCTTACAGACCCCACCGCCCCAGTCATTACCTCTCTCCTAACATTTATTGATGCGTGTAACCTTACTTTTTAAATTTCGTACCTTTATGTGTGACCCGGTTGTGTTTATGTTTTAGGAAGTCGTCATTGTGGGTCAATTGACGTGAAGAATAGTTCCCCCGCCTCCTTGGTTTCAATTTCCTTTTTCGTTTTTTGTTAACCCCATTTCTTTAATTTGTCGATGGTCCATCAAACCTTAATTACGCTCCGAACCTAGTTATTGGGTAAAAAGCTATTCGCTCTGCCCACAAAAACCCCCTTACAAGAAGAAGAAGACTTTGAGATGTTAAATATTACTTGTCGGGTAAGAATCATGTTAGCCGGGAGTGATTAAAAATAGGCCTTGATATATGTGGTGAGTTGTTTTGGTAGCCTTAACCTTGGATGATGTGTTGGGGTTGTTGCTGTTGGGTTTTGTTTTGTAAATCTCCTGTTGGCAAACGGTAACAGTAGTATTCCGTCAGCCGAGGAGTGAACAAGAGAAGTTCTCAGGAAGCCATGACAGGGCTCAGACCTTAATTAAATTTTTCTGTCGAGGATAGTCAAGTATGATATTGAAGGATATGAATTACGACATCTTGACATGGGTTTAAGCATGCATATGAATTGAGTAGCTGATATTGACATTGAGAAGAAGTTGACGAGTATTTATGAGAGTGAGCGGACGTTGGATTGATAACACTTGTTTTGAAGAGACTTGGATTATCGGAAGAGATAAAAGTATTAAGGCCTACTAACGTGTGTTGAAACACGAATGAACTTTATTTTGGAGCTATCGACGATTTAAGGAATATTAGTAACAAGACGAGTGGACGCAAGTAAAGGAAAGTCGTGAATGATTATAAGTCGATGTCATTTCTTGTTTGGAAATTTGGATAACTGGGAGTGTTAATCTATCGTTTAGAATATGAGGCAAGTACCAAAGAATGCTGTGTTTTCCATGTCTTTAATGTCATGTCATTATTATTGTCATGTAAATGTATGTAAGAGTTTTGTTAATAGAAGTTGTTACCGCAGTTGTATCAGTGTATTATTTCTAGGCCTATGCTAGATACTGTAGTCTCGATACATTCATCTGGGTTATATCGCAAATGGGCTTGGTCGTCTTCTACTGCTAGTAGAAGAGGGGTGTTACACTATTGTCATGATGATAACTTTTAATGGGCCTAAGTAATCTTTTTACACTAATTACTCCCCGTGACTGCAATTTATAAGCAGCTCGCAATTCTGCACCAGAACATTGGTAGGGGCGACGTGATGCAGCCCGCATTACATGGCAACAATAGACTTAGGTAAAATTGAAGCCGTTCTTGAGCGCTTGTTCTTCCGACTTACTGAACAAAAATCAATATATAAGGTTACCTGAGAGGTGTAACCTAATGCTACATAGCCTAAACTGTTCATCTTGAATCAGGCTATCATATCGAATCCGACTAGTAGTTCCAGAGATAAGCGCGTTTAAACACATAAACAAACACAAAAACTCTTCAGCTTTATTATATTAGTATAGATTACAGTTATGAATGATCATGATGATTGTTTTAAGGGACCTAGCATCTACATTATCTGTCACTATCAGACACTCGTCACAAATTGTTTAACATGTCTAATAGTTCAGACTATATCGAACTATAATAAATGTGTTAATGAAGCCTAATGAGTAGTACCAGACAGCAAAATATCCAGAATTACATATATTTCCATGCTTAGAATATATTCGACCAATAATATGACGAATAAATTGACTTCACATATATTTCATCTCAATTTCATAGTAGGGTAACATGTCAGATGGTACACATCATATACGACTACTGTAAGGCTCGTATCTTTCTTTAAATCCTACTTATCCCGGCCATGTTGGACCGACAGCGCCCCAAGTGATACTTTGAGTTGCCAAAGCATGTTAGAAACCCGTGTGAGCATGCTGTTTAGATGATCAGGATCTGGGGATGTAAATTGAACGTTGTTGCTCAATACATTTGCTCTCATATGGATCTCGATTTATAAGTATTTAGAACTTATGCCGCCCCATTCTGCAAGAAGTATGGATATTATTTTCACATGTTTGGGGTATGGACAATATCAAATTTACTCAAGGGATATGATAGAAACCACAGTATAGATACCAATACAGTATTGATATCTATACTGTGTAGAAACTAAGTTGGCAAACCTGTCTTTTTTTCCACTTTGTAATGGCTGGCTGTCAGTTGTTGTTAAAAGTGTGGCATGTATTTGCTAATATTCCTTTAAAAAGGTATTTACATAACTTAATATTCAGTCTTTTGTCAGCAAAGATTTTAGTGCTGTATTTTTTTATAAGTTGTGTTGTGGATTTGGTTATATATTTTAGAAATTGCAACTCTCTCTTATAGGTTAGGAATCGGCGGTTTGTCTTTGGTTCTTGATTTACATGTGTAAGTCAGGTGTTTGAGTGTAACGATATTGAATTAATAAATCATGCTTTATTACGCTCCATGTGCAAAGACTAAATATTACATTAATAGTTTGTCTAAAATTTTACATGCGATTTCTTACACTGTCGGCAGCTTAATGCTGATACTGTACCTTGCCTGTCACAGTGGTTACCATATCTGAGATAGATACACTGTGGTCCTGGATCATGGTAAGACTTTATACCACATAACTTGTGATGGAACCCATGGACGGAAAACCAGGTCACAATGTGTCTGGGTTCATATCTTGTCAACCTTGTGTCCATTCTTTATTAGTCATGGCATCTGTTGAGTAAAACTCATCCCATATGTTGGCTTTCTTTCCCCCTCGTACAGCATCCTTATAGTTGATTTCCTCCAGTTTTATCAGGTATCTTCCCTCTTTGCAGACATTTGTTTAGTAGGGAAGTCGTGGAATCTTTCATGACTGGAAGAACTGCTTAGGCCTATAGATGTTCATTAAAAATCCAATCTGGACCATACGCCCTGTTATTTTCAGATCCTTGCATAATTGTTACTATTTCTTCAACTGAGAATTTTCCAGTTTCAGGGATTGAATATAGGCCTACAGTGAAACCCCTCAAATCCGTACTAATTGGGGCTGTAGCCTGTTCGGATTTCAATTTGTTCGGATTATCCGAAAAATTTGCATAACCTAACATAATAACAAGCCCTTGTTACGGTATCGGACAGCACATTGAGCGAGATAGGCTAGTGACAGTGAGGATGAAGAAACTTCGACAGACAATGTGACTTATACTGAAGCTGCATCTGCTCTTGACGTCGCATTGCACTTTGTAGAACAACACGCTGCAGCCACGCCAAACGATGTCATGTTCATGCGACGCTGGCGCTCAATTGTCACCGCGGGAAGATTTTCATCACTTCGACAATTGAAGATAACTGATTTCTAGTGAAAGATTACGTGATATTTTGTGTGTTTCTATTGTTATTTCATTGTTTTTGCAAAGGGATTAACCTGAGGAATTACAATAACCAACCATTCCGTTTTCAATCCTGGATGAGATAAGTTTGTAGCGTGTTTGTCAGGTATGTTAACTGTACTTCTTTGTTAATTTCTCAATAATTATGTAAATTAAGGTTATAATGTCGAATATATAATTGTTTTATGACTAAATAATTTGCCTGGAAGGAAGATGGGAAACCACAGAAGACCATCTTCAAGGTTGCCAGCGGGGGGATTCGAACCTCCTCGCCTCCCGAAGTGAGTGACTGCCAGCAGCCATGCCGTAACGACCATGGCTAACTCACCCGGTTGTAGTATGGTAATTGTGAATGAAGAAGCATGGCAACGCTGTATGCCATCGTCCACAAGGTCACCTTCACGACTCCATCAATAACTGACTTGCAGTGTGCTACTAGCAGGCAGCAGTGAAAGTTGGAGTGGGGGGTGTATGAGAATCGTATCCCTGTACTGGCATTATTTTCTTGCGGAAAGCAAGCTAAGGAAATTGTTTCTAAGCTGGAACCTCTCTGTATCACTGAACGATTTGTGTTTCTGACAATAGCTCGGTTTATACAAATGGGTCTAAATGTTGATCACTTCAGATCAGTCCATCCTAGGTGTGTATACTAAAAAGAAGTTGTGAATGCTGTTCGTGCAAGAGAAAAAGTTCCATGTGTGCAACGCGGGCATCACCCTGCTTCTGTTATGGTACAGTGGGCAGTTTCCTGGCAGGGAGCGTCAGAGGTGCATTTTTGCGAAGGTGTAAAGACTTCTGCAGCTGTCTACTAGACAATGTTGGAAGAGGTGATACCATGCGTAAATTTGAAGCTCTTTGATGGGAAATCTTGTTTTCTTTCAGCAGGTTAGCACTCCTGCACACAAAGCACAGTCATCACTGCTGCTGATTAGCCTAGAGGAAATTGGGACCTCAATCCATTGGATCCATCTTTGGCAGAAGCTCAAGGCAATAGCCTGTCAAAAACGACACCGCAATATTGGGGTGTTAAAAAAATCAATTACTCCAGCAATCAAAAGGATTTCCACTGGACATAATTCTTGCAGCCATCGATGAGTGACCTCAACGTCTTCGCCACTATGTTGCCTCACATGGTGATAATTTCGAATAAGTGTATGTTCATTCTGTAGCATTGTTTGTGCTCTTTCAGAATATATGTATATGAATGGGTTTGCATAGTTTTATTTAGTCATTATATGCATTGAAAGAACTGACAGAACTTATGGCAGTACTGTGTAGTACCCACTACCATCGGAGATACCCCAACGGCCAGTTGGAACACGACTTGGTAGCTCGCATACTGAAATATGTGTGGCGTGCCTGTATGATCTGGACATATCTAGTAAGGTGCCTCTGTGGCATGTCCTGCATCTGGAAATTTTGTTAAATCTGCACCGAGGTCCTAAGGTGAACATGGATGCCTCTATTCATTGCAGGCAATTCCACAGCATAGACAGTGAACAATTTCCAGACTCTGGATTTTTATAGGCCTACACAGGTGGACAAGAAAGTGGCTTGTGCATACGTAATCGATGGTGCAAACAAGATGATCTCAGTGACATCTATGAAATTCTGTAGTTTTCACCACAGAATGCACAACTCCATTCTCTCTTCTGTACCAATTCGTGGATTTCATTAGAGTTGATGGCTTCATATTTCCTACAGTACCCATTTGCTCAGCGAATCCACAGCCTTGTAGTTGGGTTGTACAATGCTGTTACTAAAATAGTCTTCCTGTAACTATCAAACCACAGGGGAATAATGGCAAATGAGGTAGCGAAGCAAGTTGCAAAAGAAGTGGCATCACTGCCACCTCGACCGATATAGGTACCAGCTAGAAATATTGACTGACAGTTATGCCACCATGCACTTGCATTTTGGAAAACTCCATAACTTGCTGACAAATGATATTACAACTATTCCGTCGGTCAACACAATATAATTCCAATTACTGGGACATGCGAAAAAATGTTATTTTATTTTAGGCACTAGGTCATTAAATTAATTGTTACTCCCCATCCAATCTAATTGGGTACACTTGTGTTGACCAACTGAAAAGCAATTCTATAATAGATTATTTAGGCAAAACTGAAAAATGGGTCCTAATACTTCAAAAATTCGACTCATATCCAAGTTGATAATGGAGTTGATAATCATGATGTCCCAAGGCCCTAAAATGAATTAACAAACCACCTCGACCAATAGAGGTACCCGCTAGAGATATTCTCTCTCAGTTACACCGACAAGTACTGGTATTTTGGGAGAGTCAGTGGCTTGGTGACCCCATACCCAGTAAACTGAGAGCGATCAAGGGAACTACTCGCGTGTGGCGAAGCTCTTTCCGGTCACGGAGGGAGTCCATCATCATTTTGTGTAGGCTAAGGATAGGCCATATAAGATCCACCCACTCGTACCTAATGAGAAGGGAAGACACCCTCAGCGACTTTGTACTTGTGGAGCCGTTTTCACCAAGGCCCACATTTTAACCGAGTGTGTGGATCTTGCTGACTTACGAAGAAACCTTGGTTTGCAGATGACACTCAAACTTATATTAGCCGATGACGCGATGGCTGCTGATCTCGTCATCCGCTTTATAAGTGAGAATGGGTTAGGGCCAGCAATCTAAATTTTCCAGTGTACTTTGATTCAACGACTTGTTCGTTTTTGAATGATGAATTTTTGTTTATCAGTAATTTTTGTTTATTTTTATAATTATTAATTTTATTTAATTTTTTGTTTAATTAATTTTCGGTCTTTTCAAACCTAGGTAGGCCTACCCACCTCTAAATTTTAAATTCCATTCAAAATTTGTATACTTTTATCTGTGTTAAGAGGGGCAGATGATCTCGTAGTTCTGCCCCTTAAAACAATGACTAACTAACTGAATTAACAACCACTCTAATTTAGAAGCCAGGTACTGTAATTTTCCCTATGTTAGGGATTCTTTTATTCTGTCATCATAAAAAAAAAAATTCTTCCAGCCTAAGCGGGGTTAGAGCACTTTACTCTGGCTGTCCACCATCCTTCCTCAACCACTGAACCACACTCCAGGTTCCGTTCTCTTACACTGTCCTTCAAATCCATCCACCGTACTAGTCTCCATCACTTGCATGGGCATTCTTTCATCATTCATCCTTTTCACATGTCTCAATCTGTTCAGGTCCAGCTTATCATTCAGCGTCTGTACATTCACTTCCTTTTGCATGTCTTCATTTCTCACTATCTCTCCTAGTCTTCTGTACCATACTCCTGAGGAATTTCGTTTCAGCTGCCTGTATTCTACTTTCATCTCTCCTCGTCATTGTCTAAGCTTCTGCCCCGTACATAATTATTGGTAAGTAATAGGTCGTGTACATCACACATCATTATTGCCTGTATCTCCTTAAATTACTAACAATGTTAATTGACCCTCATCACTGTATGCTGATTTCTTGCTGTTGATTTGATTTAGCATTGTATTAAGATGCCTCTAGAGTAAGAGCATATAAATAGGTTCTAGTTCACATGGGTCGGGCATTTGAATTCTCTACCTTCTATCTTGGGGCAGATTACCTTGCTGTTCTGTCCTTCAAAACAACTACTAACATAACTAATTATCTTCCATCTAAATAGCTTGTACTGTTTTTACAATACACAACCTTATAGCTGTAAGCTTGTTCTATACATGCAGTAGTTGTAGTTGTTGTAATAACTTCCCCTAATGATGAGGATGATTATGAGAATGAATAAAACAACCATCTTTGCTGTTAGCAACTGTTGCCCCAAGTACATCATGTCCAAATTATAGATTACATATAATATCTCTTTTCTTTTCAGTCCTGGAGCCTCTCTTATGTCTCAAGCAAGCTGATACAATAGGAACACTATACATTCTTCAGGAACAATACTTGACAGACCTGTAATCTTCTGTTGGTGATGGTTGCTGCTGTGAAGCGTGTTGTTTCCTAATTCTTCTGAATTAACAGCTAAAATACCAGCAGCTGAATAAAATTATTTGTTCCAGTTGTGCATTTCTATATACTTGTTATGAAGATTTGAAAACCTGTGTGCGTTGTCTTTGGAAATATTGTATATGGTTGACCATGGCAGAGGACTTCCTTAGCTATATACCAGGAATTCCTATTGATAAGGAAGATGATGATAATGATATGCATATGTTTGATTCAGTGCTTGAATCTCGCCAGAAATACATGAAGACATTGGAGCTTCTGAAAAATATTCATAATCCTGATAATAGTGTCACATCTGTAGATATTAATAAAGATGAACACATTAATTTTATTGTGAAAACCACTCAAGCAGTGAAAGTAAGGAGGAATACAATTCAACCGGTCCATCCAGGTATTGAGATATTCAGTAAAGGCCAGATGAAATGTCTTTTTAGAATAGATTCATTGTCATTAGATAAATTCAGTATAGGAGCACTAGCACAAAATCTTTATGGCTATAACTCAAGTGAGCTATTGTCAATGCTCAGATTTTGTGTAGATGTACAGGCTGCCAATGATCCTGGTCTTTCTCGATTCATGTTTTTTGTGATGTCAATTCATGAAGAAAGAAGAATTGGAGAAGCATGTCTAAATATTCTCTCTCATTATAGTAATTCCTTTAAACCAGCATTGAATGATATCTTTGCTGTTTTTGTGAACTGGGGATTTGCAGTCGATATCCTTTATCCTGAATCATATAATGCTGAATTTCAACTACCAGAATTTCTGGATCATACTGAATTTCAACTACTAGATTCCCTTAATGACACATCATTTGAAGGTAATGTGAACTTCAGTGATTTGCAACATAACATAGAAAATGTTCTTTCCTACCTTATGAGCTGGAAATCAGATAAAATTGAAATGATGCTTTTGATTAGAATGCTGTTACTGTCATCTTTAGATAAAGGTTGTAGGTTAGTTTCATGTAAATTCTATGAATGCATTTGTGCCTTAGTGAGCAGGAATAACTGGTCTGTTGAATATGTTGGTCCTCTTGTAGAGCTCCTTCACTTCAAAAAGCTCCACTTCCATAACCAAGCAAAGGCCTCTGATTATATGAGGGGAAGATCTGAGTTTGCTCACCAAGTATCTACAAGTCTGGCGTATGCAACTTTACAGCAACTGCTTAGCCATAAGAAGATCCAATATGTGCAGAAAGTGAATGTGCACTATTTATCAAGATTAAATCTGGATATTGCACGAAAAAAGAGTTATTATGAGATACATACAATCGTGAGATTATTAAAATACTGCATGAAGGAATTACACTCAGAAGCTGGTTTCAATGCATATCTCAAGCTAACTTACTCATGGCTCACGACTCTACAGGAGAGTCTACAGAGGGGGACAAGAACGTGTGATGAGCACATCCTGAATGAGTTCGTCAGTCGTATACTTAACAGCTGGTCTTGTGAATATAGGCATCTTTGTGCAGGTGATCTTCCACAAAAGCGACTCCTCTAGTGAATCCTTTGTTGAGGAAATAGCTTGGGAAAATACTTCAAGGCTTGAAATCCTCCTGTGACCTTAATTAATACATTGTGTTTATCTTGTCTATGATGAAAGCTTGTTTTACCCTGGCCAACTGATGTTTAAAATAAAATACAGCCCAAGTCAATAATACTTTAATAATATTTAATTATACAAGTTATCTTTTGTGCATTTGGTCATGTCTTCCTTCATCGAGGTCTTTTTTTTTTTTCATATATTTAAGAGCAATAAAAATGTTACAGAATTAATGTAAGTAAATCAGTTCTAGTGCTGGGCTTCCAAATGTTTTATAACTTAAGTTCTGGGCTGCCGTTTGAACAAACATGGATCCAGAGAGATTTTTGGAGATAATCTTGTTCTCAATCACTTTGCTGTAATTATTCAGTTGGGTTTTGTGGTGCAATTTGTTAATGCTGTTCTTCAAAACTCACGACTACAGGATCAATTCCGGATGAACAATTGCAATTAAGGGTGTTGGAAGTGCGACAGCCTCATGACAGTAGTTTGTGTGCATAAGGTACCTTCAAGCACCCTGGCATGTGTACAGCCACAATGGCTTAACCTGTATTATTATTATTATTATTATTATTTATTTTACACGCTACAGGCCTATTAAACCTCGCGGAGCAATCATGACTTTTTGTTCTTCCTGTTTTTCCAGTACTCTTCGTTCGTGCACTAATGGCCCTCTTCCTTTCTTCGGTCCACTTTGGGCTGAAGGTACTGCTTTCTCTGGCATTACTCCTCACTTGTATACCTTGTGTCGAAAGATGCTTTTGTCTAGAACATCTTCTGGGTTGACCTGTGTTTTTTCCAGATCAATTTTGACTTTCATCATCCAGGGTCTTGAACTGCTGTATATATGTAAGAATTTTGTTGGTGAGTCTGGTTTGTTGGAGTCTGCTGATGTGGCCGTAAAATTTTAGTCGCCTCTTTCTGATGTCTGCTGCGAGGCTGAACAATTTCTCTGTGGTGTCTCTGGAGTGTAGCCTGTATCCTTCATCTGTGTGCTTTGATCCAATAATTTTCCTTATTATTTTTCTTTCCTCTGTGAGGATTTTTGCCAAGTCGCCCTTAGTGTGGAACATCAATGTCTCACTAGCACAAAGCACCTCAGGTTTAATAACCGTGTTGTAATGGTGAAGTTTGGTGAATGTGAACAGACATTTCTTGTTGTAGACACCCTGTGTCTTGTATAAGGCTCTCTTCATTTTCATTAGCCGAGTGTTCTGCACGATTTTCTCTTTTTCCGTCGGTTCAAGCACTTCACCTAGGTATTTAAAGTGGGCGACTCTATTGATCTTGCCATATTTCATATTTAAATTCTTTATGTCGAATTTTGTACAGAAAAACTCTGTCTTTTGGAACGAGATCTGTAGCCCTACTTTTCTGGCGCACTCTTGGAGTACTTCTATCTGTCTGATTGATGTCGTTTCGTTGTCTGAGAGTAGTGCCAGATCATCCGCGAAGGCTAGACAGCCAACCACCAGTTTTGGTCGTCCTAGTCACACTGGCCTCCAGTAACCTTGTAATCTCAGCTCTTTCTCCCATTCCTTGATGACTTTGTTCAGCACTAGGTTGAAGAGGAAAGAGCCCATCACCTTGGCGAACACCTGTATTGATCTGAAATGGTTCCGAGATTTCCCCCATGAATTTCACTTTTGATGTTGTGTCTTGCAGTGTCTGTTTGATCAATCGCAAGGTCTTGCTATCCGAACCTTGCTCATGTAGGATGTTGACCAATGACTGACGGTCAATGGAGTCTTATGCCTTCTTGAAGTCAACGAAGGTACACAACACTTGAGTGTTCCTGAGGGCTTTGATTTTCAATATAGCTTTTAGGTTGAAGATTTGTTCTGCGCAGGAGCGACCAGGACAAAATCCCGCCTGGTACTCGCCAATCTTGTGTTCCAGCTAGTTCTGAGTCCTTTGGAGTAGGCACGTTGAGAGGACCTTATGCGTAACTTGTAATAGTAAAATGCCCCTGTAATTGTTTACGTCAGTGCGGTCACCTTGTTTGTGTAATGGGTGGATCAATGCACATTTCCACTCGTCTGGCAGCTTTTCTGATGCCCAGATGTCTGTAATAATTAGTGAGTGAGTGTGGCCCTAGGTTTTTCAGTAGTTCGGCCACTATGCCATCTTACCAGATATCCTGTTGTTATTGAGTTTCAGGATGTGCCTGTACTTCCTCTTGTGTCGGAGGTAATGAGTCTGCGTTTTTGCCTAAGTTCTTCCTCTGGGAATCTCTCTATTGGTTCTGGACAGTTGAGAAGTTCTGAGAAGTACTGTGCCATCTCCTTGCAATTCTCCTTATTCGTTAGTGTTAATTTTCCATCACTTTTTCTGAAGCAATTTTTGGTGGTGTGTACCCTCTGATAAACGTTCTGTAGAAGTCCCTTACTTCGTAGTTATGGAAGTTGTCCTCAATGGAGTCCAGGTATTCCTTCAAGTATCTCGTCTTGGATTGTCTGATCATTTTTGCGGTTTTTCGTGTTCCATTGAAAGTCTGAACATTTTCTGGGGATTTTTTGCTGTTGTATTTCTGGTATGCTAATTTCCTGGTAATGAGTGCATTCTCCCAATCAGCATCCCACCAAGGATGTTTGGAATTCTTCTTCAAAAAAATGAGAGCTTGTGCTTTTTCTCTGATTTTTCGGTGGAAATTTTGCCAGTCATTGGCATGTTCTTTTCCCCAGGCTTCCTTAACTCCAGAGTTTGCGATCTTTTTTGTGTCGAATTTTGGTTGGGGATTTTTCTTACAGAAAGTTCTCTTCGGGTTGAGCTTGACCTTGATGCAGGTTAGGTAATAGTCAGAGTCAATGTTGACTCCCCTATGTACCTGATGTACCTGTACTGTACATAGGAATCCTTTTCTGTACTGGATATGTGATTGCCTCATGGTCGATTTGGAACTCGCTGAACTGGAGAACGCCAGGTTTTCTGTTTTCTAGGGTGTTTTCCAAGAGATGTTGACCTGAGCTTGGGGTTATTCTGATGGCAGAGTTCTATGAGTTGTGTGCCATTTTTATTTGTGAATTCATGTGCAGGATAGTTTTCCTGTACATCTTTTCTCTGCCAATCTGTGCATTGAAGTCGCCCATGAGGAGTTTGGCGTCATCCCTGGGGACTTTGAACATCACTGTCTCAAGGGTCGACCAGAATTTTTTTGCGGACTGTGGGTCTCTCTTGTTACTTCGGTTAGTGGGGGCGTGTGCATTGATCAGTGTGTAGTTTTTGTTGGCACACCGGAAGTGCATGGTCATCAATCTGTTGTGTACTGGAGTAACTTTTTCTAAGGATTCGACTAAGGTCTTGTGGACCATGAAGGCCATCCCCAGAATGGAGCGCTTCTGGCAACGCGCCTGTCAGTCTTGCTCTTGAACATGCGGTAATTGCCATAGTCCATGGTGTCTACATCTGTGATACGTGTCTTGCAGTGTGAGGATTAGAAGCTTCTGTCTATCGAGTTCTGTCACTAGATTGTGCAACTTTCCGGGCTGTATGAGAGTTGATGTTAGTAGTGCCTAATTATGTTGTTGTCTTATGTGGGAGTTTGCCAGTGAACTCAGATTTTCTCTGTGGCCGTTGTAGCCCGGGTCCCCCCGAGTCTGAATGCCCTGGTGCCGTCTGTTGGCAGGTGGATTGGTTACCACCTGGGCTATTGCTGTTATTATTTGCACGTGCCATGGTTACTTGTAAGCAATGGGGTCAAGTGGTTATCCACTAGGTTTGTTAGAACCAGGGATTGTTAGTTCCTGGAGCATGTTTACTGCCGCTCCACTTGGTGAACAGACGCTGACCATAAGCCGCCCAATCTGGGAACAAACGCTTTTAGATTATTTAGAGTTCTTTATTGGTGGGGAAACAACCTGGCTCTTCCATTCCATCCATCGTTGGGAATCTTAGATTCCTCTTCTGCCATCAGGACCGTTGACCAATTTTCACCTATACTCTGTGAGCTACCAGAATAGGATTGACAGTTCTAGCCTCGCAATGTGCTCAGGGAACAAGGTTGCCAAACAGTTACAATAGCAAGCGATCACACTGTACAAGCTAGAGATACAGCTGACCAGGCACTGACGCACGTGGGCTGTAATATTGCAACGCCGAGTATTATGACATCAACTATGCGAACATGGATAGGTCAAGAGGCAGAGGGGTGATGACTGACGTGGAACTTCCGGTCAAATGTCAATCCTATTCAGGCAGCTCACAGAGTATAGTAACCCTAGGCAGGGGCCCTTACAGGGTGCTACATCCGGAGCCAGATAGACCCAGGTTTTTTAACGAGGTGTTACTCCCCCTCCTCTTTCCTTATCACTTACGAGATGAGACCCCGAGCTTGGGACCGGCAGTGGCGGAGTTATTATTATTATTATAATGCTGTGGATCCACACTTGTGTCTGATTAAGTTGAGAAACTCTGATCTGTTATTTCCAGACATTGAAAAGTTTCACTGGTGAGATTCTATGTTGTATATTATAATTGTACTTCATGTTTACTGCATTACCCAATAGTGCAGCAAATTCATGACCTTCTAGCTGGGTTGTGCAATGCTGACACTAGAATCACCTTCCTGTGGCTACCCAGCCACATGGGAATTGCAGGAAATGAGTTAGCAAATCAAGCTACAAAAAGATGGTATCGCCACCACCTCAACCAATGGCGATACCAGCTAGAGATATTTGCTCTCAGTTACGCCGACAAATACTGGCATTCTGGGAAACTCGGTGGTTACCTAATTCAAGACCCTTAAATTGGGAGCGATCGAGGGAATACTCGTGTGTGTGCGTCCTTCCAGTCACAGAGGGAGTCCATAATTTTGTGATAACTAAGAATCCACCCACTTATACCTCATGAGAAGGGAAGCCCCCCCCCCACTTTTTACCTGTGGAGCCTTATGCACAGTTGGCCTCATTTTAACTAGGTGTATGGATCTTGCTGATCAACAAGGAAACCTTGATCCACAGAATACACTCAATCTTATATTAACCAATGATGTGGTAGCTGTTGATCACATCATCCATTTTATAAGTGAGGGTGGATTAGGGCCATCAGTCTAAATTTTCAAGTATTATTTGACTCAAAGAACTTATTCTGTTTTGAATTGAAATTTCAACATTTGTATTCCATATATTTTTGTTATTATAATTACGGTATTAACTTTGTTTTATTTTATTTTTTGTATTTTTATTATTAGGCCTTTCCATTTTTAGGCATCTTCCCGTAAATATTAACCAAGTTAATCCAAATTTGTATTTTTGAATTGTGTTACGAGGGGCAGATGACCTCACTGTTCCACCCCTTAAAACCACAATCATCATTATAATTGTGATCATGATATTGGCCTATATGCATTGAAAACTTGTAGTCTGTGAATGGATTAATGAGGTAGACCAGTTGGTTGAATTTTTGAAGTGATCTACCTTATGACTTTGTTTACCGTAAGTTTTAAACACTTATTTCCTGATTGTAATTGTAATATGCAATATAGAATTACAACAGTGTAGCTTTTCCCGATTGTAATTGTAATACACAATATAGAATTTCAACAGTTTCGATGTTATGAAAAAATAAACATTATCGTGTTGGAAGCCATTCTTCAGTGCTGCCTTAGTAAATGAAATTTAAATGCTTTTCAGTCGGTCAACACGATTGTATCCAAATTGTAGTGCTATTCCCTAAACCTGTATCCCATTGTATTAAAAAAAAAAATTGAAACTCAAAAACTGTAAGGTTTTGGTACAGGTTTAGAGAATAACACCCATTACAATTTAGGTACAGTCATGTTGACTGACTGAAAAGCATTTAAATTTCACAAGAGATAATGCTTAGATTTTCTTTTTGAGTGAATATTTTTCAGCATTTTATAGTGAATTTTAAATGTATATGAGAAATTAAACTTTATTTTATAACTTAAATGTTTTCAAGATAAAACCTTGAGGTAGATGAGATTGTTAAAGTATGCAAGATAATTTGTAAATTAATACTTTTTACAAGTATTAACTAGGGCTGTGTTTTTTTTAAACAGATTGCAGTCGATACAAGCTCAATTTGACTTTTTAATTTCATAGCCAGATAGTTTTGCTCTGGTTCCTCTCTTTCACATCCTGTTTGCTCTTAGCACAAATGTTAAGGTTATGTGAATTTTCCCAATGATACATTGGGTTATATAACGGGAATGCTTGCTTCCATAGTTTGGTGTAGTCCATCTCTGGCTAGCATTCTTAGCTGTCACCGCTAAGGTGCCAAGAATTTCAATTCTGGTCTGAGGGCTGGAATGGGGTACACTCTGCCTTGTGAGGTAAAACTGAGAAGAGGTAGGTTACATTTCCACCTCAGTCATCCTGGAAGGGGTTTTTCATGGTTTCCCCACTTCTACTCTAGGCAAATGCAGGAATGGTTCCTATTGTAAGGCCATGGCCACCTCCTTCCCAATCCTCACCTGAATTACAAATTCACACTATTACAAACACCACAATAAGCCAGGTTATCAGATAAATTCTATATACCGAACAGTATATGTATATATGCACACACACCCAAGTACATGGGGCTATATGACCACGATGTCCAAGCGGAAGCCCCTCAAATGAAACATTTGGTGTAGCCTAACATTCTTTGGTTTAGACTTTTCTCTTTCACTCTTCTTATAGTACCGTAGTGGCATAACTATCTGGATTGAAATTGCTCACACCATCTGTGTGATACTTTTATATAGCCCTTTTATTCAACCTTATGACTACCGGTATTCATGTTGACTTTGAAATCATGACATGCAGTCTCAGGGTTGTCAAATATTCAAGATGAAAATTAACAACAAAATAATTGTAATCTTACTGAAAGTTTTCTACATTATTAGCCTGTCTGAACCTCCAATGAGGTGTTTGTGAGCCAGAGTTTACTTGCTGCAGGGTGGCTAGGTCCTTTCTGCTCCTCCTGCCCTTCCTCAACCAACAGAACATGGTCACCCAGAACCAGTCACCTATTCAAGTTCTGACCATGCCCATTATTGCTGATAAATTAGAGTTATTTGAAATAAAATCATATTTGCCACCAGGGACATAGTCCCTGGTGGCAAAATTGCAATAAAGCAACTGCAATTGAAAACAGTATACCTATCCAAAAATAAAATGGAAAACAGTTTATTTTTGGTAGAAACAAATACTAAAGAAATAATTTTAAAAATAAATATCTACCCTCTCCTCCAACATACATTCACACACTGCTACTCACATCTAATCGCAACTTCATGTTTTGTTGACACTACCACACTAGTTTTTCAAACATCCAAGCATTAGGAGACGGGTGAAAACGGTTCCATTCTATTTCCCCTGTCCCCACAAAGGAATCCATGTCCCAGTTACTATTCCATTGACTTGGTTTAACTATACACGAATGATCCAACTGGCCCCTATCTACCCCCACCATTCTCAATTTTGCAGAATATCTTCTCATGTATTCTCTCCCTTATAAGCTAAAAACATACCTCCCTAATCTATCTTGCTCTGGAACTTTAACCCAAACTCTAAATCATTTCACACAATACATATCCACATGATCTCCCATTATGTACCTTTGTACTCCTTCCAGTTCATTTATGAAGTATGATTGATATGGATCTCACATACTTCCAGCATACTATACTCTAGGCAAGACAGTGGCGGATCCAGAGGGGGGCACCAGGGGCAAGTGCCCCCCCCCCCCCCCCCCCCCCCGAAAAACCAGTTGTCTGCTACATTGATATTGCCGATAAAATGATTGTCTCTCCAAACTGCACTGCAAGTAAAATCTTTGCTGTATTGCTTGCATTCATGAATGTGGTCAATGTTTGCTATCATATAGTATGTAATGGCAACACTGTTAATATAATCGCTACATCGACAGTGTTGCAAGTGCAGAGAGATCTCTTAGCAGCCTGCAACTTGGTAAGTCATAGCTACGAACGCGAATGACAGAGGAAAGGTGTCTGTTATTTGTTCACCGTGATATAAATGTTGACGTTGAAAAGTTCTAGAATGTTTCTCTCAAGGGGGGTAAATGAATGATTGCCTGGATTTTATTTTGTGATAGGCATGTACTTTGTCGAAGATAGTCACCAAATAGAATCCCAATCAGTATTCAATACAATTGTTTTTTGTATTTATATTTATGTGACTAGTACTAGTGGCTCAATGACTGACAATGTTGGTACTATGTACATATCTTGTAACATTTGTGTAGTAGACTTGTATACTGTCTTCAGGTAGTCACTATTATTGCAAATGTTTTTAATACATTTTTGACTGTGTAATGTGCATTAAAATGTGGAAATGTACATATTCGGTAGAATTAAAAAGTTTCTTTTTACCTAATGACAATGACTTGAAACTGAAACCAATAAACCATTTTAATATAATGAATTTCTTGTAGAATTATAAAATCTGGTGGTTGGATGTTATGTGTAGTGTGTGTAGATTAAATACAAATTTAGTAATTTTATTACATATTTTCTGTAGCTACTCTGAAATTCTAGAGTGCCCCCTCCGAGGTGAACCTCTGGATCCGCCACTGAGGCAAGATCATACTAGAGACAGGTAAACTCTGTCCCTAATCTCCCTATCTGCACCTTTTAATACCCTCATAATCATGTGCACAGACTTGTATGTCTGCTTTCCTTGGCCTTAATGCCTGCATTGTTGATAGCTCTCAATAGTTCACTGTTGGTTTCTAATTCTTCATAAAACTCATTAGATGGAAACAAATGACACATAGTTAAGTAATTAAGCTATTGCTAATTTTGTTCAAATGCTAATGTTTTAAGTAAATGTCCTGCATTTCATGACATTCTTCCCCATGTTAAGGGACAATCCCACAATCAATTAAACAGACGTGCATTCCGTCAGAGTCTTTCCAAGGACTCAATTGTCCCATATTTGAAAACTATTTTGCCTACAGAATATACGATACCCTAGGTTTTGGATAGTTATAGTACACAGCAGAAATGAGTGGTTAGTTTTTGTTTGAGCATACCCTCTGTAGTTCAAAGATCTGGCATGTAAAATAACCCCTTCGAGGCAAAGTACACGTATGCAACTTTCAAAATCATAAGCACAAAACCAACAAGGAGGCCACTCAAAGTTCAAATACTTAAAATAAGCTTTTCTGGCAACTTTTGAGTGCTGTGAAGCTTGGCATAGCAAATATTTATTGAGAGTTAAATATATTGATATCTAATAATTTTATACTCAATTACGAAAAATTCAAATGCAAATTTTTGAAAACATTTTTTTATTCGTTGCATCCTAATCAAAGTGCACAGGAGTATTCATAATTAACCGACAATGTGAGTTATATTTTTTGTGCAAAATTTGGCTAGTGTGGAGGTAGTGGTGGAACTACTTGTTATGATATGTAATATATTTATTGTTATTTTGTCCTGTATTTTCTTTTGGGATTGACATTTTGTCCCATGTTTTAATCTTGATTGATGATTGATTTATATGGTTTTAAGGGGCAGAACAGCGAGATCATCTGCCCCTTGTTTTCATCTTGAATATAGTCAACTATTCCAAAGCAGGCAAGGTTCCTTGCCAAATATCTGAGATACGAGGGCTAGTTTTATTTTTTTCAAGTTCCGATAGATTGTTTAAAAATAACAGATTGACATATCAAACTGATTTTACTACTAAATGTTTGCTTGATTTATTATTATGTCTCAACATAAATCGCCAAAACGATTGAAACATTTGTCGTATTGTTACACCAGCTTTCTATGATGATGATGATTGTTGTTTTAAGGGGCCTAACATCTAGGTTATCGGCCCCTGTAGCTTTCCAATGCTCTCTGCAAAGAATTCTGCTGCCACTGAGATTGGTACATCTGGACAGTCTCCTGAAATGTGAAAATCATTCACGACCGCACTGTGCCAACTTTATGATAGACTGTTTCAAAGAATTCAACTGTGAAGTATTGGACCATCTGCCGTTTAGTCCAAACCAGCACTGAATGATTTTCAGCTTTTTCAAGAATTGCAGGTATGATTGGGCGGCAACGCCTCGCCAAAAAGGAAACACTTCAGGAGACTGTCCAGACGTGCCCACCGCAGTGGCGGCAGCATTTTTTGCAGAGGGCATTGGAATGCTGGTGTAACGATACAAGTGTTTCAATCGTTCTGGCGATTATGTTGAGACATAAGAATAAATCAAGCAAACATTTAGTTGTGAAATCAGTTTGGTATGTCAATCTGTTATGTTTATACAGTCCATCGGAACTTGAAAAAAGAAAACAGCCCTCGTAATTACATTTTGTTTTCACTGGATAGCTGGTGTAACGATACGACAAATGTTTCAATCGTTTTGGCGATTATGTTGAGACATAAGAATAAATCAAGCAAACATTTAGTTGTGAAATCAATTTGGTATGTCAATCTGTTATGTTTATACAGTCCATCGGAACTTGAAAAAAGAAAACAGCCCTCGTAATTACATTTTGTTTTCACATTTTAACACAGCAAAAACTCAATAAAATCTGGACTAGTTTTATCCAGGCAGTGAAAGTGTTAATAAACATGTATTTTCACATCAACTAAGTGTATTCGTAGAAATAAATGAGATGATTGGAAGCACAATTCTATTGGAAATATATTTTACTTTAAAATCAGAACCCAATATAGAAAATGTATTTCAAAATAAGGTAATTCACCGGCCGTGAAAGCCAATATACCAAGGTAAATGATGTTATTCTATTGTATTAGGATGTCTCATAAATAATGTTGTTTTTTTAGTTTAATGTTTTATAAGATAGAATTGGTTTCCTTTGGTTCGCCAATGCTATTTATTAGAGGCCATGACTATAAATTGCGTATATTGCGAGAATGTATCAGTCGTCGGTTGTTGATACACAATCACAAATGGAAATTACAAAGTTGAAGGTTAGGGTCCTTCTAAAGCACTACTGGAAACATGATTACAAAGCTGCTGCCACGGCTCGAAGAATATGTGAAGTGGAAGGAGAAGGTGTGTCATTTGTGAGCTTGTGGCACAACAATGTTTCCAACTTTTCAACACTGGAGAAGAAAGCTCTACAGATTTATCGCGTTCTGGAAGCCCGAAACTATGGGATATTGTGAATACATGCAGAATTTTGGAAGAAAATCAGCAAAGTACTGGTAGGCTGTCAGAAGAACTTGGTGCATCAAAAGATACCATACATCGCCAGATTAAGAGACTTGAAAAATCAAACAGAAGTTGTAGATCTGTACCTCATGAATTAACCCCTGAACAGGCTCAACGTAGAGTGGATATCTTAATCAAAAGATTTCCTTGGTTCCGCCTCGTCAATACAATTTATTAAAATTTTGTGATATAATCACGTCACATAATCTACATCGGTACATGTTTCGATGCCTATTTGCATTGGCATCATCATCAGCCTTTCAATGTATTGGTAGCACTTAAAAATCACTTTGTACATTGGATGTGATAAAATGTTAACATAAAAACACACTTATATCACTTATACACTAAATCACTTAAAAAGTTTTTTAAAATTATGGTAGGCACTTATTACAAAACCCTTGAAGGTTTTAATTTTCTTTCTTGAGGTTTTCAAAATTCAGTTCCTGATGTTATCTCCAAAATTTCTGGTCAAGGGTTTCCATTCCCAAGCAATTTGCAGCAAGAGTCGAACAGAGCTGTGTTATACTAGATGGAGACTGTGCTACACTGAGTTGGCATGCCGGCGCGGAAGTAGCAAGCGAGACTACGAGGTAGGGGAAGTGAGGGGTAAACTGAAGAATATGTGAAGTGGAAGGAGGAGGTGTCATTTGTGAGCGTGTGAGTCAAAAAGAGTGGATATCTGTCGTCAGCTTATCGGTAACCCCATGGATGATAGATTTATCAGGAGAATTGTCACATGTGAAGAAAAATGGGTCTATTACCGCAACGCTGAAGCCTCAATACAGTGGCTCAGTCCCTGTCAACCTAACAGTCATCGTTAAAAGGGATTGGTTCGGCCCCAAAGTGATGTTGTGTGTCTGGTGGAATTTTGAAGGAGTGATTCACTGGGAGTTTGTTCCAAACAGGTGTGCAGTCAATGCGGATCTTTATTCTCAACAAGTGGAACGAGTTCATGAAATTTTGAGACGGAGATACCCAGCATTAGTTACCCGAAGAGTTCTCTTTCAGCAGGGCAATGCGAGACCTCATACTGCATGAACAACCATGGCAAAAATTCAGGAATTGGGAGGAGTTGAACTGCTACCACAACTAGTACACAGCCCTGATCTTGTTCTTCAGATTACGATCTTTTTCGATCCATGGCCAATTCCTTGCGTGGATGAAATGTCTAAAACATTGAAGCTGTGAAATTGGGTCTCGCCAAATTCTTCACATCAAAACCCATGGACTGGTACAGTCGCGGGATAAGAAACCTCGCTGAAAGATGGCCCAAGACCATAGAATCTGACGGTCTCTACTTTGAGGAATACTTTAATTTCTTGTCAGAAAACTTTCCAATTAACATTTTCTTAAAAAAAACGACATTACTTATGAATGAGAAATCCCCTGTATTTTGAAAAATGGTAATGTGGACTGCAAAACAATTGAACAATCTGCTGAAATGCTGGAGTTTGAGGATTAAACTTTCTTTACATCTTGAACAGACTATTGAACTTACCAATGTACTGTATAGTTAATAATGCCAAAAATCTGAACTCTAGTCATTAATTGTATGTACTGTATGTATAAATAAATATTTTAATTTTTTTTTTGTTTGTATTTCCTGTTTCAATTAAACTAGGATTTCCTGTTTCAAATTTACTAGGAAGTAGTCCCGCATAATAATGTACATTAGTAATGAAGCAGTGAGTAAAATATAATATTTGTTTGGAATCATCTTTATAATAATGTTGAGGAAGACCCGAAATTGTGACTGTAGTTGGGATTCGAACCCTAATCTCCTGCTGTCTGGTTAGGTGTTTAGCCACACTTAGGCTGTGTAGAAGTAGTGATGAAGGATGAAAACACTTGAGTCTTGGAAATCAATCTTTGGAATATGATAAGAAACTTTATGGTATGAAAACACTCTTGTGAGACTTCAAGTTGACTTTAAATATTTTGGTGCTTATCCTTAAGTCTTTTTAAAGGACGGACACCACATCTTCGACCAAGTTCTATTACTTATTCATCTGTAACAAAATTCTTGCTTGCTACCTTTTAACTTGCTGACTTGACTTGGCAGACCAAATAATTAAACTATTTTTCCATTGTAGTCAAAACCTGGATTATGTTTCTTGATTCTTAGAAATGGCCATAACTGTTGAATAAAGCTTGAATGTATGACAGTAGTATAAAATATGTCCTTACCCATTGGTTTAAGTGCCTAAACACACTTGCCCTGGCAGCAGGAGATTTGGGTTCGTATTCAGAATGCAGTACATTTTGAAGGCTTACTCAACGGTCATATCTATGATGTATGTTTATTGTTTATACTAATTTCACCTCGCATGCAGATATACCATAGTAGTATCATCACAAATGTCAAGTATATTTAATTATCAGTGACCCAGGGTCCAGTCTGACAGATCTCAATGTACAGTCGTTTAAACAAAGAATGATTTCATACTTAGTAATTGCAAAGTTTTTCTTTCATTCGTGTTTGGGTTTCAAGCTTAGAGCCAGAGCTCAAAGGAAAGAATACAGCAACCTTGTAATAAAATCCCTAACCTAGGTGTACAGGTTTTCAGTGACCCAGGTCGCATCTACAGAATGTACAGAAGCTTAAACAAAGAATGAGTGTACCCTTGTTAACTGCAAAGTCTTTCATCAATCGTGTTTAGTTTTCAAGCTTGGATCCAAAGCTCAAAGGAATGAATACAGTAACCTTGTATTATATATTCCCTAACATAGCTGTACAGGTTCTCTTATGAACCCAGCATGGGGACTTTGCCAAAGACCAAGAGTGTGTCAACTATGTGTTTGAGCAACTGTACTGTGTCATACTTTAAACAGTTATTGTATCCCAAGTAGTCAACGTCTCGTACATCATTTATGTACAAAACCATTAGCTGTCAATACTTTGTTTATGAACAAGATGATTTCATGGAAAAGTGCCTGATGACATGAACCAAATTGAATTAATATAGGCCTAAGTACCAAGCAATGGGAGTATCAAGTTGTCTTCTGATGCATGAGATAATGAAAGTATCGTACTGGAATTGTAAAGTTAATAATTTGACAAGCTGGAGTTCTTAATTTTGCGTGGGAGAATTGGGTGAAATATGCTGCTCAAAAAAATTAAAGCACCACTTTTTTCAAAGGCCACCAAATTTTGAAAAGTTGACCGCACAAGCTCAAAATCGCAGTATGACGTTTGTCCTGACGCCTACCAAGCATATGCTTCAGCACAACTCCCCAACTTGAATAGTTTCGGGGCAGCGCCCCCAAAACCAGCCCATTTTCGAAAACCGCAAATTGAAGTTTGCGAAAAACTCTGTAGGACTTGTCGCAGGTTGCCAAAGCAGTCGAAAATGAATGAGTCTTGCTCTTAAAGGTTCCACAAACACATTGAAATCGTTACATTTGACGTTTGGGCATTTTCAACCCCCTTCATCATCCCCCAAACATGGACTACCATTCGGGGCGTCTGAGAAGGTAAAGGGTGTGTTTAACCACCTGCAAACCTGCACACCGTCCTCCGTTGCTGATTGCAGTAAGTTCTTAAGGCCTCCGGCAATGTTCACCAACCTAACACCCTTAACTGGCATGGGACCAAACTACCCCTAAGGAAGGTTTTAATCGAGATGTTTATCAGTGCTGCTAATGGGGGGGGGGGTCTTCCCCTAACGTTTCAAAAAAGGAGCCGTGCCTGTGTCACCACCCCTTCCCCTGCTACCCCCTTTTGTATGAATTTTCGAATCAGGCCATTTTTAAGGGCTGAAACGAGGTCTTCAAAGGTGCTTAGAAGTAGTGGTGAAACGAAATCAACCCCTTCCGATCGTTGAGTGACATTCCATCCCCCAAACTTGACATTTTGGCACCCTCCCTGTCTGGACGGATAACGCGTCATGGCAGAGGTTTCAGAGTTGGTTGAAAATGAAGCTTATGGCCTGCAATCGAGTCCATAACAGCAAGTTGGATGGGAATTTATCGGTAAGGTGGGAAACTAGACAAAAAAGTTATCAAACAAGTTAACAGCCTCTAGTAAGTACGTCCATGGTGAAAACCATTGGTGATAATGTGACTCAACTCGTATGTACAGAATTGAAGCTCAGCCAATTTTCTGTCTATTAGACAAGCATGCACATATATGCAGCATTCATAACTATGAATACCAATCATTGCAAACCTAGGTAGCAGAGGCGGTTCTAGCCCTGGGCCGGGGGGGCCCGCCCCCCCCCCCCCCCCCAAGTTTACTGAAATAATTATTTTAAAATTCCTTGGTTACTAAATAAATTGATAATTTACCGATACAATTTATCTGATATAAAACAAACTAATGCATTTAATTAAGATAATTTTTCTTTCAATTTCAAGATTTATATATTTTATTATATGTAATTTAAACACACAATTGAAATCGTCTATAAATATAATATTTTTAAAATGCGTAGTGCTTACACCAAGAGTATTAAACTCTTTTCCCAACTTTATGACATGCAAGTTCAGAAGTTTCCAATGTAGACAAACCTCCATGCGATACAAGTGCATCGATATATCCCCAACTCTGTGACAAAAATGTGAGTGCAACTGTTTCTAATATAGACGAACCAGTACCATTTTATATCAGTGCATCGATCTATGATGGTCCATGCCAACCACGTAAATCAGTTTATAAACAAACGTTGCTATATAATAAGAACAGAAGTTTTAACAGTAAATGGTTTGATAGGTATACATTTATTGAATACTCTGAGAACAAAGATGCTGTTTTCTGTGTCGTCATTTCGTTCAATCTGATTAAGCATGCTGAACATGTTTTCAGTAAATCTGGATTTTGCAATAGGAAAAGAATATGAGAAAAACGTGCAAAGCATGCTGATACTGAATGTTATAATTCTTCAATAGTAAAGTGAAACAGTTTTCTGGTAAGTGAACATAGCGGCACAGTGATTTCGAAGCTAAGCGAGAAACCTCTGGTTATAGTACGTAACCGCTCAGCTGTGGCAACAATGGCCCAAGTCGCATTACTTTGTGCTCGGCAAGACATTGGGCTTAGAGGTCATCGCCAAACAGTTTCGGATGATGATAGTGTTAAAAATAAAGGGAATTTTGATGAAATTTTAAATGTAATTAAACTAGAAAGTGAAAGCACAAGTAAACGGTCTACCAAAGAATGCAACTTACTCATCTCAAGATTCTCAAAATGAATTTCTTGATATCTCAGCTAATATAATAGTTGAACATATTGGAGGAAAGACGAAAAAATATAACAATGGTTATGTTTCCTTAATCCTGGTTGAAGTCAGAGTTGTTAGTAAAGTGGAACAGATGTCCGTATGTGTCAGATATGTAGGGCAACATTCTATAGAGGAGCGTTTCATTGGTTCTATACATTTGTCTCAACTGAATGCTGAAAGTATAGCTAATTCAGCTTTAGAGTACCTTGTTTCAGTGGGTTTCGATCCATGTAAGTGCATTGGACAAGCATATGATGGAGCCGCGGTTATGTCAGGGATGATAAACGGTGTGCAACGTTTATTGCGACAAAAGGTCAATAACCCGTGTGTTTACATGCATTGTTATGCACATCGCTTAAATTTAGTTTTGGTGGATGTTTCAAAGCCAGTTTGTAGACGTGGTAGAGGACACTTTTGGTTTACTGGAAGCAATTTATGCTTTTCAGTCTGTATCTACTGTAAGACACCAAAAGTTTATTGAGATACAGAGTGATCTTCATCCAGGAGAACGTGTTTTAGAGATAGCTCTTCAAAGTGACACGTGATGGGTATGTCAATATAGAGGAGTAATGCATTTTCAGAAACGTTTTGCTTCAGTTAAAGCAGCTCTTGAGTATTTTTCAAAGTCAGCTAACAAGAAAGAGGCAGCAGAAGCAAAAGGTTTGTTGAAACAGCTTTGTAAAGTGAAGGTGATGTTTGTGTTACAAATCTTTTCTGATATTCTCGAGCTTGCCAATAGAGCCTCTATGTTCTTACAACAAAAACATGTGGACTTCGGAGGGGCACATAGATTGATCTATGGTCTTGTAAAATCGTTGCAAGAAAAACGAAATGTTGAATATTTTAAGGAACTATGGGCGGTTACTTGTGACTCTGTTCAGTCGTTAGGCGGAAAAGTTTATAAGCAATCTAGAGTCTCAAGTATTCCAAAGAACTTTTCAGACTACGTTTTATTAATGCCAGTCTCTGCAGAGAAAGAAGAGGAAAATGTCACATTATCAGAGACATGTAAAAGAAATCTTTTTGAAATATTAGACAACATGGTAGAAGAGTTACTGCGTAGATTTACTGAAAATGATTTTGTGTGCAATGCAATGGATGCCTGTAACCCAAGAAGTGAAAACTTTTTAAATTTTGAATATATATATATATTCTCACGTTCTGTGAAAAGTATAATCTAATCTTCACAGACCGTAAGGTGCTACAGACTGAAATCAGTTAAGCTAAGAATGTATTTAGAGGCAAGTATCCAAACACTTCCTCATTCTTTTTTTCTGAACTTCTGAAAATGGAAGTTGCTTTTCCACAGCTACCATTATTTTTCAAGTTGATGCTGACTCTTCCTGTGTCATCTGCTTCTGCTGAGCGCAGTTTCTCTATCGTGAAACGAATAAAATCCTATTTAAGAGCAACATTGGCAACAAAGAGGCTTTCCAATCTCGCAATTCTTTCAATTGAAAGAGAATTAAGTGGAAAATTACTTCACGACCCTTTTGATATAGTTAACAGTTTGCCCAGAGTGGAAACAGAAGAATAAATGTATGTGACAGTGAAATATGCTATTTTTTACCAATGATAGATTTCAGCTTACTTTTCTCATTTTGCAAAAATGAGGAAAAAGTAAACTAATGAGATCGATCCGGGAAAATGTCTGGGCCCCCCAGATTTAAGCTTCTAGAACCGCCACTGCTAGGTAGGTTTGTAAACAAACGAAAATTGTGGTAAATATACAAGAGTGATGTGCTTATGTAGCTGGTGCAAGGGAAAGCCAGCCTGAATGCATATTATGTGGGAATCTGGGCATTTTCAGCCTTGAGAGGAAGAAAGTAATTTACAGCATAAAGGTTGCCATCTGCTAATTAGGCAGCTGATATCATACTCGAGTTGAAATGGAATGTGAATTTTGTTTAGGTGATTTGGTTGAAGACCGAAGCTAGAAGAATGACTTCAAATGAACACATATTTATCATTCTAGCTTGCGAGAAAATATTGCAAAGGAGTTGGAATGTGCATCTCACTTCATTACCACTTTAGCTAATATAGTGTTAAATGATAATGCCATTGAACAAGTAATTGAATTTTGTTATTTGGGAAGTGTGATTATGACAACAGATGCATCTCAGAAATTAAGAAAAGAATTGTGTTGGTGAAGAAAGTCTTTCAAAATAAGAATGTGGTGCTCAATGAGCACCACATCTTGAAGATAAGGAATTCATTTCTCAAGATCTTTGTTTGGAGTGTGTTGGCATATGGTTGTGAAACATGGACACTTGGGAAAAGAGAAGAATCAAAACTTGAGACAGCTGAAATTTGGTTTTGGAGACGATGACCTGAACAAGCTGGATGGAAAAAAAGACAAATGAGCTTGTTCTGAACCAAATTCAGGAGAATCGATGCCTGTTGAACACCATCAAGAAAAGGAAAGCAAAATTCATGTGACACGTACTCAGGCATGACACTCTCCTCCAGGTAATCTTTGAAGGAAAAATTTTGCGGAAAAAGCCAAGAGGATGACCAAGACAACCGTATCTCTAGAACATTGTCAAGGAAATGCCCATATGAAGAGAACTGCTGAAGACCGTAAGAAATGGCTGCAACGACAAGGCTTTTAGCCTTTAGAAGCTGATGATGACTTCATTACCATCCTGCTATTTCATTTTTATTAGGTACCGTTGTTAAATACGGAAATCATTCGATGATATGTTTTGTAGACTATTATTAATCTCAAACTAAAGGGAAATGTAATTTCCGTACTTGAGTTTGATAATTTTCACTCGTGTTATCAAGTTGATACGGTAATGTTTTATCAGGTATAGAATCTCTGATTCTTTCTGTTAATATATGTGGTCGATGCTTGGATTGATTTCTCATGGTAAGAAAGTTTATGAAAACTATTAAAATAGAGTAGAGAAATTTTCTCAACAAGAAGTTGATCGTTAATCTGTTTGATGGTGATTTAGTTATATTGTTACTGGCCTGCAGCTATATGAGCTGCACAAAAGTATTGATTTCCATCTTTCCTTGGATTCAATTCCTGGATAATGCATATAAGATCTTCATGGTGAAATGCCTCGTCCAGTGGTTCAGATTCCAGATAAAACAGAGTCCCATGGATTATCATGAATAGGTTAAAGGTCACATAAAACTACAATCTTTCTTCTTTCTTTCCTAGTTTGCAGGGACATGATTAAGTATGTAATTCTTTTAATTAGCCTATAACTTACCTAAAATAATTTTTAACGATCTATTTCAATGTCATCTTCACGTTGAATGACTGATACTCCTCATGATGACTCATAATTTAGAGCACTGTTACGTCAAAATTTAAACTTTACTCTAGTCCATTCTTCATTGATTCCATAACATACGGTGTGAGTAATATTCTACATAGTTGATGTTTTAATATCTTAAATTTGAAGAATTTTTACCTCTTCACAGTATATGTTATCCCCTGAGGAGAACATGAAATTATAAATATTTGCAGATATGTTCAGCTTTTAATGTCCAGGTACTTAACATTCTAAGTGATTTAGTGTACCGGTATGCAGTATAATAAATAGTATTCAAAAAAGAGGATAGCAAAATTCACAGAATTCAATTAGGGGACTATCCTTGAAAGCCAGCGGCTTTGGTGGCGTAGTTGGTAGCATGCTGAACTGCTGTTCCCAAGATAGTGGGTTCAAACCCGGCCGAAGTCATCGGATTTCGTAAGAGCGTTAAAATCCTTCAGTATGCCTTTCTTCGGAGGGGAAGTAAAGCCGGCGGTCCCATGTCATAGATTTATGGCATGCAAAAGATCCTACCACAGACTAAACTTGTGTGAAGCTAAATTTCTAGGTAGGATTTCATTGGAATGCTCTATCAAAAGTTCCCACGTTCACCACTAGGTATCATTGACATCTGGTAGCAAAAGTTGGAACCACCAGAAATTGAACGGATTGTTTAGCTCACCCTGTGGGTGTCCGCTTGAAGCAGCTACAACCTCTGGCGAGCCAAACATATTCTCGGACACTTCCGGCACCAAAAGTCATATGATAAATAAATTTAAAAATCATAGCATTCAACTTTCTAATTACGACTGTGTTATTGTATTTAAAAACTTTAATGCACATTTCAAGTCTTTCACATACAGAATATAAGTGCATTAGCCTATACAAGAATACCAAGAGTTACTGAACAATCCATTCATTAGATTTTTCTGGAACGAGCACTGCAGAGTGAGTCTTGAAGTTCCTTCTTGAAACCTGTAAATAGAAGTTAATATTATTTAGATCTCTTTGTATTGCCAAAAGTGTGGGCATAGTAAAACTCAATATCACTGACATGTCTGGCTATTTAGGGATACCTGTCAGTTGGGGAGGGAGCACTGTTCAAGAATAAAATATACCGTTTTCATGCAATAGCAGTATTCTTTCGATGAGGGGAAAATCCAGAGGAGGAGGGGTGCAAGTACCAAAAAAAAGAAAATTAGAAGTGCGAAAGTTTTGATCCGTAAGTCACTGTGATTTAAACTAGGGCGTTTATGATGAAAGGTCAGTAACATAGCTTCATTTCACAAAATTGAGATAATCCTGTCATTTTCCTGTAAATTATTTTTAATGGAGAAAGAAGAAAAGAAGAAACCTACTCATTTGCTCATTTTAGTAGAGTAAAAAGTTTTCTTGATACAGGCCTATTTATTATCTTTTTAGTTTACACAATTATGGACATCATTTTTTTAACTACATTTTTCCAAAATGAATATCTCCATTTTTCTGCCTGTACAGATGAATGATGCAATTTTATCTTAGATTTTACTCCTAGAGTTATACATAACTGTGTAAATTATTTTTGTACAAAAAAAACAGTCTCTCTCTTCAGTACAGATGACCAGTTGTGTCCTTTAAAACAACAGTCATCATTAAACTCTTCCTCTCTGGGAAAGAGGGAGAACCAAATGAAGTTATGTATATTCTGACTAGAAATATTGGTAGCAACTCTCTTGGGTGAAATTATTTTGGTGGAAATGGCAAGCCTGAACTTAATCTGTGTATATAATCTAAGGTTTCTGTCTAAGCATATTGAATATTTGTTCTATCCCAGATGACAAAATATAACCTCAATTCAATTTTTGTCTGTCTTTAGTGATGGATTGGCATCAAAACTACTGGGATAAATGACATGAACAATTTGTATTTGTGCAGAAGACACACCTACAATAAAACTAGACTACAAATTATTTGTGTAAAACAAAGGGGATTTAAGAGGAAACCTGAAATCCCGGGTGTAAGGTAATTGTGCAGTTCATATCCATCTCTTGACATGAAGCTGTAGGCTCAGACATGATTTTGTGGGATGCACTCGAAGATGGCTGCAAATCATTCAGCACAGCCATAAAGTGCAGACTTGCGCGTGTCTCTCTCAAGCATATGTCAAGAATGGAATAGAGGAAAGAAGATAGGTTGCCAGAGAAAGATACAAAAAAAGCTTCAAGAATTGTGTAGTCACAGTAGTATCCAAAGATCGTAAACAGCACTAGGGTGACCAGTTATCCTGTTTTCAGTGGGATTGGATGCAATATGTCCTGTTCTTTGAAGTAGTATCTGACAAGAAGGTTGCATGTAAAAGAATGAAGTTTGAGGCCATACTGATCATGTCCCCTATTAGCAGTTTGCACTGCAGTCTCCTTTGGTTCTTCACCTTGAAATTGTAAACATTGAATCTAACTATTCTCTCCTAGGTACCTCTTCTTCTCTTACCCTCTATAGACAGGTTTATTAATCTGCTCCCCAATGGCTTAACCTGACCCCACTCAGCTGATATGAACAACTTACCGGTACATGAACTCGATGGAGATTTCGAGTGTTCCTCGTGGGCCATGGGTTGATGACGCCTTCACGAAATAATCGTATCAACACCATCCCGAGGCTCTAATTAGCATCAAACTTATAGACTATATACCGGTACCAAATTGTCCTGGAAGGCTTACATTTGAATTTACCCAGTAGGCCTACATACCTACCAACCCTTCCGATTTATTCGGAAACTTTCCGAATTTTCACCTCGTCTTCCGATCTTCTTAATTACTATTATTTCTTCCGAATTTCGGGCCCGAGTGATATATTGTAAAAGAAAAAGGAACTGCAAATAATTTCCATTCTCAACAGGGTGTCGACCGGTAACAAAAGTAACGAATTTTACAAATGGGTAACGAACGTAACGAAAAAGTAACGAATTTTACATACGGGTAACGAAAATTTTTTGAAGGCGGATTGAATCGTTTAAACTCGCGCCTCTAGGCTCAGAGATTGCGATGGAGCGAGTTTCACGCAAGCGGCGCCGTTTGCATAAGCTATATTTCCCCGTGCCTGAGCTCAAGGAAATGCATACTGAGGATACCTTGAGTGGTATACATCGTTCAGCGTATGTTTTCGGCATCAAGAAGACGTTTTAGTTTTGTGTGAAATATTTATCTGTGTTATTAGGAAATCTGACTTTCCGCGAGACGTTTATTCGCGAAAACTTCTGAAACTAATCAGAAACCTCGCATTTCTCGCATTTATTTGGAGACTATGTCAAATTGAAGTCCAGAAATAACGAAAAATAATTTAATGTCGCAATCTTGTGAAATGTTTCAGTTTCGAAAAAGAATTATGAAAAAGCTTCGAAATACGTGGGCTATAACTTATTTTAAAAATCTGTCTCGTAAATTTGCGACATCCAGTATGGTTAATTCGAAATTCCGTTATATGTCGATTTTTCCTTCGAACTTTGGTTCCATCGGATATATTATAATATAACCGGTTATTTCGAAAACTTGTATAATTCGTGATTGGCATTCGAAAGAAAACGTGTCCTCTAGTCGTATTATTCGTGCAATCCTCTCAGAATAATTCTTAATATTTGATATCTACTTCGAACATTCATACTCAAGACGGCCGGCTGACCGCACGACTTGTCTGCGGGAATCTCGTCAAATGGACCGAAATCTACGTCAGTTACGTAAAATCATAAAACCCGTACCCTATCGTGAACTTGTGACCACGAGGACTGCGGGAATCCCGTCAAAGGTGATCGGGCAACAATCACGAAACATTCCGAAACCTACTCGCTACTTTTCCCATGTCCGTATACTCAAAAGCGTACGGGGAGCGAGAAGTGCATTAACCCACTTAGATATGACAGCCTACGTAGCGTCGCGATACTAATTTCTCCTCGTGATCCACCCTGAACCGATGAACTCCCAACCACAGCATAGGGACAGCGGGAATCACGGCGCCGGCCATACAACTTGTCCATAACTACTCGCGAATTTTAACCATGTCCAACCTTGAGCTTGCCTCCACCATTCTGTCAGGACGAATAGACAATCGTTCAACGGCCGGGTGCGGCGCGGTATGCACAATATCGCGAGGACAACGTGAATCTCGTAAAACGGCCGAGAGCGGCAGCGTTTGCGGTACATCGCGATATTTATCCGCATTCAATAACGAGGACAACTGGATTCTTGTCAAACGGACAGCAAGTGGCGCCGATTGCGTAATAATGCTATATTTTCTCGTGCCCGACCTCAAGGACAATGGAATTCTCGTCGAACGACTAAAAGTGACACCGATTATCTAAATCGCGATATTTATCCGTGTTCTATCGCGAAAACTACGGGAATCTCGACAAACGGGTGAGACCAGCGCCGATCGTGTAACATCTCGAAATTTCTCCGTACCTGACTGCGAACACAGAATTCGGTTACAATCACGTAACGTCCCATAAATTTCTTCGTGATCTACCGCGGTGACAAAGGAAATCTCGCCAAATGGTCAAGAGCAGAGCAACCTCTTGGCAATTATAAAAACGCCTTGTGCACAAGACGACATATTATCTGAAACAACTCATTTGATAATAAATATCTAGTATTTATTTATTATTTTTAATTTTTTTATAACTCCCTAAGTGAATTGTATTTATCGCTTTAAACACAGTTCATTGTTGTTTTTCTTCGCCGCGTGATGAGCCCCTTTAGTTGCAGACCGCAGACGTATCTTGAATTCAAAGGTAACTAAAATTAACTAAAAGGTAGCTAAAAAGTAACTAATTTTTACTTCATCCTTACAGTAGACACCCTGCTCAAGGAGATTCTCTCGTAAGTCGTAATTTCTGTTGTGATTTGCGTAACCTTGGTTTTTTGTGCAAGTTTTAGTAAGTTCCTCGCTTGGCTGTGAGCTCCATAGCTGCGATTTCGGAATGGTGAGTCAGCTGATCGCCGTACCGCATACTGATTGGTGGTATATTACGGACAAACAGTTGTCAAGCCTACGTGAATATGTGGTAATAAACCAATATAGTACAATATATTTCCGTTTGGTATTGATTGACGGAAATATATTGTACTATATTGGTTTATAATCTCTGGTCAGTACGGACCATGGCGGAATCTAAAGTAGAATGAATATGTGGAAGCGAATTCGACGTGTAATCCATACGAAAGATTGTAGGCATTTTCTATAAAAAACAATATTATGTACTCTTACGTTTAAATATTGGCCAAACATACTACTCGATGATTGAAGATTGTTTACATTTTTGTGAATTTTATGCTGAATTCATACTTTGCCAATAAAGACACGCAGGTTTTTCGTGTACCCTCATTTGCCCTCGCCACGGTATACTGCGCATGATGAAATCTATAATTTAAAAAATCTTCCTATTTTTGACTTCCGAAGGTTGGCAGGTATGCCAGTATCAAGAATCAAATGTAACTTACGGGTTCCATAGCAGCGGTTATAGCACCTCCTATCACAGTCGCTGGAGAAGGTCTTGAAGCCTCGTGTCCGGTCTTTGCCACAGATGGGTCTGTGGAATGAACATTGACAGAAGCAGCGGCCACTGTGGTCTGGTAATCGGCTATCAGCGGGACCTCGACAAAGGACCTCACTCACCAGCACCAGTCCTGAAACATAGCGCAATAATTGAAACTTGGGGATATGGTGACATATTTTGTTTTGGGGAGTCTCCAAAATTAAATTCATATACACTAATAGCCATTTTTGGAATAAGGTATTCGCTGACAACATGGTAGCTTTCTAAGGCCTTACAATTGCTGTTAATTCATTTTAGGGTCTTAGGATATCTTGGTTATCAGCCTTGTGTACATGGGTGTATGCTGAACTTGTATGATAACCTGCATTTCTGTGATGACTGTAATAAGTGCATGTAGCTGCATTAGGGATAGGGTAGGTGCCGTGGGATTTGAAAAAGGCACTATCCAGCATTCTCCAGGAGGGAATGTGGAGAAACTCAGGGAAAATGACACTCGAAATAGCCATTGTCAGTGCCAGGATTCGAACCTTTGAACTTGCTGTAGATAGCCATCGCAACCATGGTGAGCGTTGTAATGCACATAGCTCTGCTGCGGAATATAGGCTGTAATTATATCATGAAATTCAAAAATTAACTGAATATAAACTGGCCACAAAGTACTATAGTAGGCTACTGTATCAAATTTAAAAAATTCAAAATTTAATCTTGAGTTTTCGCAAATTTTGACAATATCAGAGATTTCTGCGTTAGAGCAACTTATCGTGAATTCAGTTGGATATTTAAATTCACCCCACTATTTGTAAAAATTATTTATAAATTTTCTGTATCATTTGGGAAACAGTAATGCCATTATAAAATTATTTATACCGACAACAGATCGACCACTAATATTATAAAGGCTTAGTATAAGAACCCAGTCAATAATTTTGTTTCCAGGGTACTAACAATGATGTCATTTGGTCCACCTTGTGGCGCAGTGACTAGCATTCTTGGCTTTCATCCTCTATTCCTGACTCTGCCAAGAAATTTCATTTTGGTTTAAGGGGTGGGACGGGTACACTCGGCCTCATGAAGCAGAACTGGGAATAGGTGGATTCGCTTCCCACCTCAGCCATCCTAGAAGTGTTTTTCCGTGTTTTCCCACTTCTACTCCAGACAAATGCCAGGATACTTCCTAACTTAAGATCACGGCTTGCTTCCTTCCCAATCCTAGTCTTACTTGTCAATACCCACACTGTAATATTTCGAATTCGTCTCCCTGTTGTAAATATTCAAATTGTTACTATTTCACATTTAATTAATTTATACTACTACTACTACTACTACTACTACTACTACTACTACTACTACTACTACTACTACTCCTCGGCGCTACAGTCCATGTAGAACCTCGGTCTCTCCAACAATCGTTGCCCAATCCTGACGATCTTCTGCACGTTTCCTCCATCTTCTTACTCCCATCTTGCGTAAGTCGTCCTCCACGTCATCCAACCATCGTTTCCTAGGTCTTCCTTTGCATCTTCTTCCACCTGGATTTCCTCTATAGGTCTTTTTAACCACTCTATCACCTGCCATTCTCTCCACATGTCCCAGCCATCTTAGCCTATTACTCTTTACTTCCGAAACTATATCAGGATGTCCATATAATTCCTCCAATTCTTTGTTTTCCCGTATTCTCCATCTTCCTGCCTCATTCACTGCTCCTTAAATCTTCCTCAGTATTTTCCTTTCCCATCTTCTCAAAATCTCCTCTTCTGCCACAGTCATAGTCCATGTTTCCGAGCCGTACATTACCACTGGTCTTATAACTGTTCGGTACACTGTCACCTTTGATCTTCTACTGAGGATGAGCGCTTTGAGGATTTTTATCAGTGCCCAATAAGCTCTATTACCGGCTGCAATTCTTGCTTTTATTTCTTCTCTTGTGCTATTATCTTCAGTAGCCAGTACTCCCAAATACTTGAAACTTTTACACCTCTCAAAATTCACCCCATTTAGGTTTATAAATAAATTTATATATTTATCTTTCTCCACAGTATTTCTCCTAGATAATAATAAATATTGAGTTTTGTTGTAGTTCACTCGTAATCCTACTTCTTCTGATTCTTTTTCTAACCGTCCCAACCCTTCTTCAAGATCTTTCAGTCTTCGTGACAGCATACCTACATCATCAGCATACGCTAGATTTTGGCTCATACGGTTTAACAGCGTGCCTCCTGGATTGCTGATATCTATCTTCCTCATTACTCTCTCTAGTACTATATTGAACAGCAGCGTGGACAGTACGTCTCCCTGTCGTAAGCCTCGGTTTACCTCAGCAACTTTTGAGAGTCTTCCTTCAACTTTAACTCGACATTTTGTGCCAGTAAGAGTCATTTGCACCAATCTGATTAGTTTGGGTGGGAATCCCATGTCCATCAAGGTCTGATACAGAGTTTTCCTTTTTACACTATCATAAGCATGTTTGAAATCCACATATAGTTGGTGCACATCCACATTATATTCGTAACACTTTTCCATTATTTGCCTTATTGTGAAGATATGGTCCGTCGTCGATCTACCCTGTCGGAATCCACACTGGTATTCTCCAAGTCTCTTCAACAAGAGGTGTAAGTCTCATAGCCATTACCTTGGCTAGAATTTTATAGACCACACTAAGCAGTGCTATGCCACGATAATTTTCACACTTCGCTTTATCATTCTTCTTATGGATTGGGCAAATAATGGCCGTGTTCCACTGTTCTGGCATCACCTCCTTCTCCCATATCTCCACAATCAACTGGTGTACCAGCTTTGCCAAATGTTCCCCACCACACTTAATCATCTCTGCTGAAATATTATCACCCCCTGGGGCTTTGTTATTCCTCAAGCTTTTAATTGCCAAACTAATCTCCTCCAGCGTCGGCACGGGTACTGGCATTGCATCAGTGTTATCCTTGCACCATGGTTGGTTATTCTCTTGACCCTCCTGTTCTAGCAATACCGTCTCTGCAGTAGCATTGAGCAGCTCGCTGAAATATTCAGCCCATCGATCTAAAATCTGTTCTTCTCCTCCTATGAAATTTCCTTCTTTATCTCTGTAGAAAACTGCTCGGGGTTGGAAGCCCCTCTTCACTTCCTGTATTCGTTTATAATACTTTCTTACTTCTTGATTATTGTATTCTTCTTCTAGCTCTTCAATCCATTTCTTTTCTGTTTCCCGTTTCTTTCTTCTACAAATTCTATCTGCCTCTTTCCTTTTCTTTTTATGTTCTTCTGTATTGTTTCTCGTTGGTCTACTTATCATTTTCTCCCTTGCAGCATTCCTCTCCATTATAGCTATTTTACATTCTTCATCGAACCAGATTTGTCTTTTAATCCTTTCTTCTGTCCCCAGTACTTCTTCTGCAGCTTCGTGTGGTGCGTCCCTCATTATACTCAATTTTCCTTCTACTCCCTCTAAATCCCAATTTTTAGTCTCCAACTTCTTCCGTAAATGTGTTTCATATTGTTCGGCTGTTTCCTCTTCTTTTAGTTTTAAGACATTATACCTTCTAGGATCTTTCCTCATCTTTCCAGATCTGTACAGTGCTATATGCTGTCTATATTTTACCCTTACCATGAAATGGTGAGAGTCACAATCCGCTCCTCTACAACTATCAACTTCGAGTATATCAGATGCGTGTCTTCTATCAATTACCACATGGTCAATTTGGTTGAATGTGGTTCCATCTGGTGAGCACCACGTTACTTTCCTTATATTCTTTCTCTGAAGCCAGGTACTTTTCACAATCATTTCATTTCCCATGGCAAAGTTGATGAGTCTCTGTCCATTATTATTTGATACCTCATGCAGACTTTCCTTTCCTACAGTCTCTCTAAATGCTTCTTTCCCCACCTTCGCATTGAAATCACCAAACACGATTTTTACATCTTGCCTTGCTATACCCTCGAGTTCCTGTTCAAGCTGACTGTAGAACGTGTCTTTCACCTCATCCTCATCCTCTTCTGTGGGGGCATATACACATATAAAGGTGATATTAAAGAATCGTGCCTTCATTCTCAAAGTACATATCCTTTCATTTACAGGCTTAAAATTCAGTACTGCTGTTTTACATCTATTATCCACGAGGAAACCTGTGCCACCTATTCTTCCACTGTCGCCTCCACTATGCATTATTGTATGGTTATCACTTCTCAATATACCATCTCCTCTCCATTTGATCTCTTGGATCGCTGTCACTCCTATACTATATTTCTCCATCTCTTCCTTAAGGCCCTTCAACGCTCCAGGTTTGTTCAATGTTCTCACATTCCAGGTAACTATGTACATATCATTTTTCCGTTTACATTTTCCTTTTCCTTGCATAGGTCGTTTATCATTATCATCAGTCCGGCTATTATTGTATTGGAGTTTCATAACAGACTATTTTTTTCGATATGGGGTTGTTAGCCCCAAGATCAACCCCCAACTTGGAGGACCAGGGTATCCCTCTTTGTCTGACCCATCACCTTTGACCTGTCCGGCATGGGAGGTCCTACCAGGAACTCACGCTCCCGCCGGTATAGCTCGCAGGATCATTTGGGCTCTCAAGCTCCCACATCACGAAAAGATGAGGATACCATCGTGAGGGAATTAATTTAAAGCAGCTATGTATTATTGGTCTATTATTATCATTATTTTTTGAATTTATTCCATCTAATTATCATATGCTTACTATTATTATTACTATTACGTCTATTCTATTAATCGTCATTTATTAGAATTATATAAACTGGAAATTGAATAGTTAGTTTTACAGTTATGGACGCAGAGGCTCTGGTTGCCCAAGATATCGTCTGAGCTGGCAACAGGCAAGCCACAGGAGGTCCGCTGAATTTAGACTTGGATTCGGGTGTTGGCGAATTGAGCCAGCTAATCTTCCGAGTGGATCTTTCTTATCTTGTCATTCCATCCCACAGTCCTTTTTCGCCAGTTGCCCCAGGCCAAGTTCTGGTTCTTCGGCTGAAATTATCCTCCCTTCCGTTCCCCACCACTACCACTGTGAAAACCCAAAATCTAAGGTAACTTATTTGTTCTTGCAGAATGACCCGCTGGCTCTAGGATTTCCTGTAAACACTCTGCCATGCAGGGCTGTACAAATTGCACAATTCACTGAAACAAACATTAGCCTATGCCTTAATTCTTTTAAAAGGCCACATCAGTTAAAAGTTACCTTAAACCCGTTACATTATTATTACTATTATTACTATTTTAATTATTATTGTCCCCCGTGGTGTATGGATAGCTCGCTTTTCTCTTACGGAGGAGGCTCTGGATTAGATTCCAGCCAGAAACTTAAGATCTATGTAATGTTATTGGTTTTACGTCCCTTTTAACTACTATGGCCGGGGTGCCGGAATTTTGTCCCGAAGATCTTTAACGTGCCAGTAAACCTACTGACACGGCTCCATCGCAATTACGCACCCACAAATGCCAAGTGACTGTGCCAGGATTCAATCCTGCAGCATTGGGATCAGTAGGCAAGAACGTTGCCGCTGAGCAACGCAGCCAGTCATACTTAACATCTGATTTGAGAGCTGGAAACAATTGTCGTTTATTCGTTTGAAGACTTGGCGATCATGTAGTGCTGTGTACTTTGGTGTGTGTGGAATCTGTCTGATAATCTGTGTTATTGTAACTGCAGTAGCGTACTATTGTGTACTTGTAATTTGGCTAGGATATGGTTAGAAGGGCGCCATGACCTTAATTTAGGTACAATCTAGGAATCTGCCTGGAATACAAATGAGAAACCATGAAAAACCACTTCCAGCATAGCTGAGGTAGGAATCAAACCCGCCTATTCTCAATTCTGCATCAGGAGAAGGAAAGCCTCGTGAGGACGATTAAGTACCTGCTTGATATGAGAAGTAGTGGTTCATGATCTAAAATCAAAGTGATGTGGCTAAGGGTGTCGTCGCGCAGGTTATTCGTCCCCCACAATTTGTAGACTATGAACTGGGTTGCAGTCGGCTTGATGTTTGGGTGCCCCCAACCACGGGTTTGTTAGACCATTATTGTTGATTCATTGGGGGGCTTTGCGACATCGTCGTCATGTAACCCCGTGTACTTGGTTGTGTGTGTGGAATTTGTCTGATAACTTGTCTTATTGTGATGGCTGTATTATTGTGTGCAGTTGTAATTAAGATGAGGATTGGGAAGGAGGCAGCCGTGGCCTTCAGTCAGGACTCAATCCGGCATTTGCCTGGAGTAGAAGTGGGAAACCACGGACAACTACTACCAGGATGGCGGAGGTGGGACGAACCCTCCTCCTCCTCTCAGTTTTACCTCACGAGGCTGAGTGTAACCCGTTCCAGTCCTCAAATCAGAATGAAATTTCTTGGCAGAGCCGGTAATCGAACCCGGGCCTCCGCGGTGATAGCCACTACGTAACGAGGCGGACATATAATGCTCAATGAAATGTCATCTAAAAAAAGCTACTAAAATGAATGAAAATGACTTTTAAAAAACTATTCCATCAAACTGAAATATGGCGACAGTTTTACAGAGGATTCATAGATGGAATCCTGTTTTATTCACTACACAATTACCTACTCTCATTTAAATATACTTGAATTTAACAAGGAAATGGCAGTTAAAATGTTATTCTTAATCTTAGTGTTTTTTTGAACCATATTAATTAAAATCTCAATAAAACAAACTTCCCGGATAGACAATAAAGAAAAAAAACCTACTAACTTTCATTAAAATATACTTGAACTTAACAAGGAAATGGCAGTTAAAATGTCATTCGAATTAATGAACTAAAGAAGGAAGCAGCCGTGGCCTATTGGAAGGGACAGTTCTTGGATTTGTATAGAGTTGAAAATAGAAAAAAAAAAGGAAAACCATTTCAGGTTGGCTGCATGGTCGAAATATAATTGCTAAATAATATTGTGACCCTTGGTTAGTATATAAATATAATTTACACCAATTAAAAATTCAGTTCACCGGGCTGATTGCCAAGCTACCCCAGCCCTTAAAATGAATCTCCAACTATTAATTATGGTACTGGTATTAAGTATGTTTTAATTTCACCTAATAGGTTAGGGTATTCAATGAAAATTGTTCACATGGTTTATTAAAATTTATTTTTGTTCATTTATTAGTGTATGCAAAGAAGATCGGGTAAAATGTTAGAGCTTGCACTTACAGTAGGTTATATTAACGCTGTCAGTTTATCGAACACAATCTCATGGATGTCCATAATTGTGAAACTATTGAGGACATATCGTATTCTTTGTATAAAGCTCCTCCACAGACTGTAGTTGTCACCATAGCTAGAAAGCTAGGTCATACATATGTGAATTTATAGTAATTGACACCCCTGGGACCGTCAAATTGAGAGTCACCTCCCCTCCAACAGTTTAATGACAAAATGTTGGAACGTGTGTACAGTATGGAATGTGTTGACTGCAGAGTGGGGGAAGGTAGGGGAGATTGCTAATGAGCTATCGCTGGCCAAATTGGACTATGAATTATCAAAGGGGCAGATCATGGTGGCCAGAAAAGTCTGTCCGATTTTATCAGTGTAATTATCTGGCCGAATTGGACTGCGCCCTTGGATTCTAGGTATTAAGGACCAAGTTTCCGGGTGAGACTACTATTTTTTCACAAAGGAATTGAGGAATGGTGACTGTGACGTTACGAATCTCAACGACATTAGAACAACGGCTGGAGTATTCTAAGAAAATCATGAAGTTTGAAGCTCTATTTTATTCGACTTATTATTATTATTATTATTATAATCCAACGTCACCTTTAGCTGCTGCATTTGTTTAACTTAATAAATTTGATTCCTTCTTAGCTTATGCTACGACTTTATTTCTTATTAGATAGTTTTAGTGATAAGGCATCCCTATTCCCTAGCACGGAGGTCAATTGGTTAGTGGATCAGCTTTGCCACGACTTCGGAAGGAGAGTTCTCGATTGCTCTAGTTTAATTTCTAGTTATAAATTTGGTTCATCTAGATCATCAGATGACCTGGTGCCCAAATGATATTATTATTATTATTATTATTTAAAGACAGGTAAGAGGTGAATATGTTATTGGCGGTAACGTTATATTTCTCACCCCAGCTGTGAGGTGCACCCAAAACGTTATATTTGTGTCCCATCAGCGTGGCAGAGAGCCAAACGTTACATTTGCCGCCACAACGTGGGCCACTGCCAGAAACGTTAAATTTGATGCCGTCAACGAGTGGCCGTAAACCAATTTAGTTTCGTGGGGGAAAAGTGTATAATTCAGTGCAAGTGATTTTTGGGGGTATATTTAAGTTTCTGTGTGCCGATATGGATGAAGAAATTATGAAGCTGAGAAGTGGCATTAAGGTGAATGAAGGTGAGGACGAGAATTGCTCTGCAAACGTATATATTTGCCGTATATCTTCCCTCTCTTGATATTCTTCATCAGCCAATAGGAAAGGCATTGCCATGACTACCCCCCTACCATCAGTCTGTTATAATTTCGGATGCCGGGTGGAAGCTTTGTTATTTGCGCCCAGAGGGCAGCTTGCATGCTCCTTGACACTCTAGCGCATTCTAGTTGAGAAAGGAGGAACTTTGTGTTGGCGGAAAATCCCGAGATTAATTTTGCCATTATGAACACGAACTACTGAATTCAAATGGGGTCATTAACATGCCAACAACATATGACCTGCGTGCAGTGATTTTTTTCGCCTTTCAAAAATTACTTACCACGGCCAGGAGCTAACCTGCAAGCTCGGGGTTGGTAGTCCGACATGATAACCACTCGCTCACCGTGGCAAGCGGGAATTAGTTTACAAGGTGGAACTGGGAAGTACTCGAACATTCACCAAAGTCATCTGACATGGGCCCTTGTGATTACACCTTATTCTCAATGATCAAAGAACCTCCACGAGGCGTTCGATTCCAATCAAGAGTTGACATCCAGAGAGCTCGAGATCGATCAGAGAGAGAGAGATAGAGATATCCAGAAATGGTGCTGCAGATGGAGTGTGTCGTCTTCCAATGATTTAGCAACGTATTGCTGACATGGCATCTGTCTATAAATGAAGTCCGTAATGTTAAAATTAACCAAATATTCTTTGTTATGATATAGCAGTGTTGTCATATCGAATGACCTATATATACACACCACGATGTCACAAGCCTCTAAATGAATTTACAACAACAAAATATCCATGAGTAGGTACCCTGCAGAATAGCCGAGAAAGATAAATTATACTTCACGATTGCAATGGAGAGTTGCAATTTTGGAGTTCTGAAGTTCAAATCCCATCATTTACAGCTGCCATCCTGAGTGATTTTTCCCACACTAACGCCATGGAAATTCCAGGGTGGTAACTAATATTTGTTGTGTTTTATTTAGATGCTAGGGCATCGTGGTAATTTCAGTTCCATAAACTTATGTACCGAAATGTGTAGAATTTGTTCAACTACCTGTGTTACTGCAGTAATCTGTAGTGGTGTGTAGATTAGATTAGTTTTTTATTAATCCATTTGATCAATTATATGTATACAATACATTTTTCATATAGGACACGTCAGCAATTACATCTATAAAATAAAAGAACTTTTAGGTATATATTACTAATACAATAGCTATTTATAACTTATTATAATAACAGATCTTAAGAGATACAATCTTATTGGACAACTATTTACACCTTACTCTATTATCACAATATGAAAAATTAATTCTATATATACAACAACTTACAGCTAGGTATTACAATTAAAATAGAAAAGTAAAATATAATTATAGTTTTCATCGTTTCTATACACTAAGATATTCAACTACAGAGTAAAAACAATGGCACTGCAGATACTCTTTCAACATTCTTTCAAAGGGTTTATTTTTGGGGCACATTTTATATACTGGGGTAGTTTATTGTATAATTTAACTCCTATGTGAAAAGTTTCTTTTTGATATATGCTTGTGTGTGTATGTGAAGTATGAATGTTTTGATTTTGTCTTGGGTTATGCCTATGAACATCATTGTTTGTTTTAAGAAAAATGACTTTATTCATTAAATTCTAAAAAAAAACATAATACTTTCAAAGATATGAATGCAGGGCATTGGGAGAATGTTTAACTCTTTAAACAGAGGTCTGCATGATTCTCTAGTGTTTACATTTGCCATAATTCTAATCGCCCTCTTTTGTATTCTAAACGTGCTTAGTACATCTGGTGACATACCCCAAAATATGACTCCATATCTTAAGTATGAATGGAAATAAGCGAAATAAGTATTTCTTAATGTGCGCATGCTTGTGCAAGTTTTCAAAATATGTAACGCAAAGCACATCGAGTTCAGTTTAGTATTCAGATATTGTATATGTTTATTCCATTTCAAGTCATGTTGTATCCATAGTCCTAAAAACTTTGTTTCTGATTTATTTTCAATTTGATGACCATTTAATGTTATATTGGGCTTCGCAGGATTCCTATTCTGTATAGTGTGAAAATTTAGAGATAATGATTTTTATAGTTTATTATGAGGTGATTATCGTGTGACCATTTGGTTAACTCTTCTGTAACGGAGTCAGCAGACTGCTGTAAGACCTGCTTAGTTTCACCTTTTATTATGAGTGTTGTATCGTCCGCAAACAAAATTTCCTTATGCGAACGAACGTTCTGTGTTATATCATTGATATAAAGAAGAAAGAGTAGTGGACCCAAAACCGATCCCTGGGGTACTCCAAATTTAATAATTCCCTCATTGGACAATGTTTCATTAAGTAATTTGGTTCCAACATCCTTGTGTCTCAAGCTTACTATTTGTTTACGCCTTGTTAAGTAAGCAAAAGTTTGGTGCTTTTCAGTCGGTCAACACGAATGTAACCAAGTACATGCTTTCAATAAGTCCAAGAATAGGCCAGTTACATGTTCCTTATTGTCAATTAATTTCAGTATACTATTACTACATTCATAAATTACTGTCTGTGTAGATCTTTCCATGTATTTGCAAGTAAGACTAGGATTTGGATGGAGGTGGCCATGGTCTTTAGAGGGTAACCACAGGGAAACCACTTCTGAGATGGGGAATCGCACCCGGACCTCAGGGGTGAAAGCCAAGAATGCTAGCCACTGCATCACGAAGAAGTCCGGTACCGGTACTGTACCCGATAATCCGGAAAGGATCCTGTTGGAATATCCATTATCTAGTGTTGCTACAGCGACACTGTCGAGATTCTAACTTCTCGGTTACAATATAATTCTTAACTAAATATATACACTGGTTTTTCACATAACCATCCTTCTCTAACGTTCTGTAGTTTTAATATACTGCATACACATCGTCTTATATAGGTTTTATTACATTATCGGTATAATACAGTCGACTAATTAAGGTAAACTGTACGTAATTTCATAAATTCGGGTTTAATAAAATTTAATAATTGTATTATAGACGTGAGTAGACAATCTTTCTCATGTTGCATTTCCGCTGAAACCCTCCTGTTAACACAGCTAAATCGTTAATTCACAAGAACTGAACTACTTGTATACAACGGCTCTTATCATGATACAGGCCTTTTTATCAAAGAACAACAATACTTTGACTTCCTTAAATGCGGAATTCCCTCGAACGAGCACTCCATAGCTCTACAAAACCTCATATAACAGTATATATGGCATAAACAATTATCATCTACTATGTTAAACAATAACCAAAAGCGATTAATTGTTATTAACATATCTTTTGTAGGAACTTCTCTCAAATAATGGCATGACCCTCAGTATCATTGCACATGACTACTGGACTACAATTATACATGCGTAAATTCTTCAAACGAAACTTCCAATTGTAATGAACGACATTAGACAGTCGTGATTAACCTCCTAAAGTTTACTCCACAACAAGATAATTAACTGTTAACTCGTCTGTCGCAAATACATGTAATAAACATAATACTCCTGTCTCATCTCACTTGTCAAGCTATAACTTGTTAATCGTTGTAATATCATGTCCACAAATGACGTGATGTTACACAAATAGGATAAAAATAACACGCATGTTATTTATAGTGTCAGATAGAATTCAATCCTGACCGGGATAAACTAGCTTTGAATTCCTAGCCAAAGATTTGAATACGGTAATCTTCTATCAAAAGGTATTTCCTCTAACATATCAAATGAACAAAGCTCTTAGCTTTACAAATAATAAGAAAAGTTTATCAATGTCGTAATGTTTTTCCACTCTACACAAAGAATGTTCATATGGATTAAGACTTCGGTCTTATCAAACGACTAGTATTTCATAGATCGTCGATAATTTATGTACAATAATGATATAACAATATCATTCGATGTTTCTAATTTTCTTGAAGTAATATGTTGTTACATTAAAGTGCTCAAATTAAATTTAATAAGAATTTAATTTGAAGCTATGACACAATGTCAGAATACTTGGTTTAAATGAAATTATTAACATTTGAGAGTCGAAACGACTAGTCTCCTATGAGGCAATATGATTCCTCAAACAACATTTTTAATGTCAGTTACACAACTGATCCGTAGAACAAAATTGAACAAGATGTTCAGTAAAGAACATATAGCCTACTTTCTCCTAAATGTATGAGTATAGTTATAACTCGTTGTTATTATCAAAGAGTATAATAGAATCATTTCTTGGTTGAAGACCTTAGAAACTATTTACCTCTACCAAACGCCACAACCTAGAAAAAAACTACTACCATCATTGAAGAAAGATAGATAAGAAGTATCTCAAGAATGTTATGGATCTGGAGACATAATCGACCGGACTGGCTGCGTGGCTCTGCGGTAACGTTCTCGCTTGCTGGGCCCTTGGTTGCAGGTTCGTATCCTGGCGCAGTCAGCTGGCATTTGAGGGTGCACAAATGCGAGGGAGCCGTGTCAGTAGATTTACTGGCACGTTAAAGATCCCCTTCGGGCCAAAATTCCGGCACCCCGGCGTATCTAAAAGCAGCAGTAGTTAAAAGGTCGTAAAACAAATAACATTATTATTATTGTTATTATTACATAATCGACCTGCCGTGGGCAACATTCAACTTTGAGTTGAGGCATGTCTTTACACGTCTGGTTGTGCATGGCTTTCACAACCCTAATTGAATTAACAAATCTTTCCGTGTCCCTACAGAGACGTGTGTATACAAACTATGTGGATATTTTCGATTGCTATTTGCCTGAAATAAAAATATTAATAACCTGAACTAGTACCAGCGGCTAGAATTCAGTTACTATGTGAAATCGTTTTGTTCTTTACTTCAAATAACATTTTCAAATAACGCACAATAGGCTGTAACTAACCCTTTAAAATAAGAAGTAAAAATGTATCATAGTATCATCCTGTCATTCTTCAAATTCGATGCGCATAGAATGCCAATGGTATACTATCAATGGAGTCCGATGTAGACCAGTCGTGAAATCTAGTGGAGAAATATCGAACAATATAATCCTAACAGGGCGAGTGCATTCTAGCGGCCATAAGAAGAAACTTTTCAATAAAATCTGGAAGTTAATAAGTAGGCCGGCGTGCAGTTACCTTTTTGGCTGCTAGATGTCTCGAGCAAATCTGCTGGCGAATTATGTTTTAATTAAATATATGTTTTGCACCGTAATATGCACACTATAAGGCTTAATTTTAAAATGTCTGAGTCATTACAAAGCAACAAATATGTAAAATTTCAAGCAAAAAACCAAACTCTGATGGGGTTTGAACCATAGGCATATGAATGACAGACTAACGCTTTACCACGAAGCCATTTGTGCCAACGAACATTGATCTATATAAAATGACTTACATAGAACTTGTTGGCAAATAATGATTTAGACCTAACGATTTCATCAGTGGAGTATATTATTTATGTATAAAGCATTTCATACTAAGTTTATTTATTTTGTATCAGTACGCTATATTGCATGCAATACTCAAATTAGTGAAATATAAGTCAGGCACAAGATATCCGCTGCCATCTTGTCTTAATACTGAATCAGCTCAGCTTTTTAAAATCACGTCTGCACTATAGTATTACAAAATAAACTTTTAATTTCGAACGTGCCTCTTCCTTTAGAACAGTTAAATCGATTCTCAGCTCGATAATCGGAACTGGTGGGTCCCATGATATGGATTATAAAGTTTGCATGATTCGCACGGCCGCCATCCTGAAATGGTACGGCGGATGACCTTGTAATTTGGTCACAAGACGCGTCCTATATGAAGGTATGTTATTACCAAATTTGGTAGATATCGGATAATTTGGTTAGTCGCTATTTGATTTTACGTTTTGAACGTTTGAGTGGCCGCCATTCAGATTTGGTAAAGATGGCGGCGATATAAAACATGACACTGAGGTGCCCTTTTCTTGTTCTACCTCTGTACCAAATTTCGTTTAATTCGGTTTCATCGTGTTCGAATTGATAGGGGGGGACAGACATTCAGAGTACACACACTCACACACACACACATACAGACTCACACACACACATACACACACACAGACAGACACACAATTTTTGGCCCTGTAGTGATCTTATAAGTCTACTTTCATTTTTTGCAAAAATCGAAAGTAGGCTAAAAATAGATGAAATGCAATCATCTTCTAAATAATCTTGCAGCATAAAAAACTCAACACACATCTGAAGTGTGAACTACATAAAAGCACTGAAATACATGAAATGTGGAAATGTAGAAATATGTAATAAGATCGCCGAAAATATGGAATAAGATCGCCGGCTCAGAATGTTACTTATCAAGCTCTATATAACAATAAGATACACTAATACCTTATTTGGACGAAAACTTGAAGATCAATGTAAGTATTGCCACAATACTTGAGATGTTTCCTCAGTACAAGACACTGAGATGGATCTGCATTCGAACCTCCGATCTGCGACCTCAGAGATAAGAAATGTCTCTCTCTGGAATTTACCAACATTCGCCTTGGCTCGAACGACATCCTTCTGGCAAATTCTTCTGTGTTGCTGGGCTACCTTTCCCTAGCATCTTGACAAATCTCTTCTGTAAAGTCTTCATTCTCCGTCGTAAATATGTATCAGCTTCATCATTGGAATATAATTATGGAAATATTCATATAAATAGTGAATTAAATGTTTCCATTGCTAATTGATGTTATATTAGTGTTCGTAGACTGACGAAAATGCACAAGATGGACCGTACACTACGTCTGTATTCAAGAATACGTTGTCTAACGAAGCTCCATCGTTGTATCTTAACTCCGGTTATCGAATATGTCTCTGGCGCATGACTGTTTAGTTCATCATATCAACAATATTAATTATGCTGAATGATAATGTTTGAAGAATAATAATAGTCATTCTATTAATGTTTATGTGTTGCGCCAATACTAAAAGTTCTCCTCCACTGTTCACTTGAACTGCGTTCGTCAACTTCACGTTGCAATTTATAATGATATTCAGCTTTGTTTCCAACACATTTGGAAATCTAACTTGACAGGCTGATATTGTCGAACCGGTGAATATTAAAGCGCTCGACTTTTCACAATATATAGTAGGCGACCTGTTCTTTATGTATATATGCTTATTTAACTTCAGATCTCAATTATATATGAGATATAATCAATACAATGTTCTTCGCAACTTCACGTAGAATGGAAGTGCGGTGATCTCTAACGCTCCACCTAACTATCCTCGCGTCTCCACAAGTTGACAGTCGTCGCACTCTGACTAAGCCTTGGGCTCTCCGTTAACCCAGTAAAAACACTTCCTCACACTTCAAAGTCTGCTGGAATAAGAACCTCGATCCTTGGATCTCCCTCTACAAGTCGAATTTTTGGCGGCCATATCAATCTCCCACCATAATTTTAGCGCGTAGATTACCAATGCTTATTACTGCGTAGATTAACCGATCTGCGGTTTTTAAAGTATCAGACATAATTTCTATTAATATTCTCTTCATTACCAAATAAGAAAATCTTCTTCTAAGGGCCTAAATGCATAATTTCATCCTATGGTGTGATTAAAGTTGATCCCGTCTTCAATAAGACCTGTTCTCATTGGCTCTGGGCTGGGATCCAATAGCATAATTTATAACAATATTTATAATATTAATCTCCAAACTCGCTGTTGCTATGCTAAATATAGCCTTCTAGAAGCGTCCATTGTGCAATATATCACGTGATCAGGCTCACCCACAGTCTCGAGCTTGTAACACTACACTCCCGTGTCACACTTCCAGAAATTATATTTGCTAGTTAAATTTTATCATGGGGACGGAAAATACTCTCATTTTGTCCCTTAATAATTCAATTTACGGGGGCAGTACCTCAATTACACATTCTCCTAAAATCACTACAATAACACAGATAAAATACAAATCCTTACGCACAGAAATAGGCTACATGGGACTGATGATCAGATGTCTTCCAAGGCCCTAAATGATGCAACAATAATAAACGTCCCCTCAATGAAATAGTAGTGACAGTTGCAGTTATGGGGGATGCAAACTTGGTGCGTTGGTTAGAGTGTACCCAGGGTTAGAATGTTCAGTAATTGAATCCTCGAGCAGTGAACGACAGATAACGCAGCTAACTTCCTCGGTGGATCAGTGGTCGACTGTTCGCCTCCTGAAACCGAGATTGCGGGTTCTATTCCCAAGTCGTGGATGGGAAGTATGGGGAAAATCCATGGCACTTGGAGTCATACGATGATGACTCTCAAAGGTTGTGAAGTGAAGAGTAGAATATCGTAAAGCCTTGACACTGTACCACTGTCATTTGTCACACCTTGGAGTCAAATTCAAAAGGGAACGGCAAAATATACAATACAGTGCCATCACTGTGAGGAAGGCGTGGCAGAAAGAGTTAAATGCCTATACGGTAGCTCTTTAAAATGTCTGTACAGCCTTTTAAAATGGCGGAACCTGAAATATTCTACTATTTCCGGATAATAGCTGAAGTGATTTTTTCATAGTACCGGTAATTCAGAAAATCGATTTTCTTGTACGAAAATCACGTTATTTTGGTCATCGGTCCACTTAAGGTCTCATGAGCTTGGTGTCAGGGAGGGGTATCCAGCCGAAAAGAATCACCCGTCATATAGAAATTCATCGCAACCCATCCACGAGCCCGTTGAAACGGGTACACATTTAAGGGGTAAACATAGGTCTAGATTATTATTAACTAGCTATTACATAAATGGCCAATACTTCCGGCCTGCTTATTTCTTCTCTATTCCTCAACGTCCTGTGTGGCGGCGGTTAGGGGCTTCCTGTTTGTACAATCAATGACATTGAAACAACAGAGTATACTTCCGGGAGATGCTGTGGAATTAGCAAGATAGCTCTGATGACACTTGTTCAGGAAATAGGAAAATTCTGTTGTGACAGTGTTCGTTGTCGGCAGCAGCTAACATCTTCTACAGCAGTGACTGGCAAGCTTGCCGTCGGTTAGCCAAGAACCATTTTGAATATCAGATAGTTGACCAAACTTAAAATTCTCCTTAATTCTTGCTAACGAATTACTATCGTATCTCCCAGATTTGAATCTCCGGACTTAACGAATCGCCGTTGAGAGTAGTAGGGTAATCTGTGGGAATAGCTCAGGGTCAGTGTAGGTGAGGCATAGAAAACGAGCGTTTGGTGTAGTGGCCTGCCATTCCGAGATGACTTAGCCTACTCCTTTCTCGTTCTTAACGGCTCAAATGTACAAATATATGCCTCGGCCTGACAGTTTATCTCATATTAAAAAGAATGTTAAAACCGTTGACGTTAGCTTAATAGCCTATATTGTTTACCGAAAATTAATGCAATATGGCATTAATTGTCTGCAAAAGTTTGTTTCAGTTTCTTTTTATTATACAGTAGTATAGAATACGGTAGTGGTGAGTTCCCTCGCTGAGTCCGTGGGTTACACCAACCTGGAGGGTAAATGACTAAGAAAGAAAGAAAGAAAGAAAGAAAGTATAGAATGCTTTTCAGTCGGTCAACACGATTTCACACAATTATATTAGGTAGCGAGTACAAAAATATTTAAACACCCTAACCTGAAAGAAATATTATTACATGAATTTATCACTAGATTAACACAAAAGCCGCAGTAATTCAAAAGGACATAAAACCAATAACATTACTTATTCATGACGATCAGGCGTCAACTAAAAGACCTACACGAGGCCTCTTTTGAAGCTACACATTATTATTAGCATCGACTGCGGTAGCGCGCTAATTTTTGGGCTCAGCGCAAGACCATTGTGCCGCGCTATCTTCTGACTTGGTAGACGAGTGGGTTTGAGTCCGACTTTTGGCCGTCCATTAAATGGCTTTTCGTGGTTTCCTATTTTCATATGAAGCCAATGCCTGGACGGTACGGTACCATTTCAGAGGCGACTGCCAGTTCTTTCCAACTCCTTATTATCCAGTTTCATTGCGTCCCTCATTAACTCCTGTCAGGAGGTTGGAGCCAGGAAAGCCATCCGCCCGTTAAAAAAAAAAAAACAATACATAGAAATTTACCACATTTGTACTCTAGTCAGGATTTTTGAAGCATGAGTGATCAAGCTGATTGTACGTTTATCATCACATCTCTCACCTCCTGCTTTCTTAGGTATAGAGATGATAACATTCTTCTTAAAATCCTACATGCCATCTAAGTGAAATAACCTAATCAGACCTTCATCCTCTATGCAACTTAGGAACTCAGTTGGTTTATCATCATCTATTATTGTTATCTATCATCATCTATGCCTGGTGCTTTGTTCCTGCTTAGGTCTTCCAGTGCTCTATCGAATTCTGATATCAATATTAAATTTTCTCATCCTCGTCAATTTTCTCTTCCCTTTCCAATACATGATTCTCAATCTTCTTACCCCTATAACCAGGGCCGTCGCGAGGGCGGCGCGAGAGGGGTGCGCTCAGAAAGGCCCCGCGCTTCACGCCATTTTTTTTTATAAGTGAAAAAAATAAAGATAGTGTGGTTGATTCAGTCCAGCCCAAATTAAAATAAGCCTGTTATGTGGTCAGAGGCCCAATCTTTGTTGCTTCATACAAGTTCGTATGAAATTGTTTTAAGCCTCGTTATCTAGTACGATATTTTATTTTCTGTGAACTCAACAAGTAAAACTCTCCAATCTGAGAAGACTTCATTAGATTCGGCTTTAACCGAACTTCAGGGCCTAAAGTTTTTTTTTTTTCAAAATTATCGAACACTGGCTTTAACAGTGCAATGTCCACCGCTAGAGAAATAATGGAAAATGCAAATAATTTTTTTATTCTCCGTCAAGGCAATCGCAAAAGGTTCTTTGATGAAATAAATCAGCGAAATGATCAACAGGTGGGAAAAACCGAAGAGGATATTCAAAAAGAATCTGAAAATTAATTTCGGGTGAATCAGTTTTTGTCTGTTGTAGATACTGAACTGAGCTGCGTAGAAAATAGTTTTAACGAAGTTTTTTTTTCCCGAATACTTCAGATTTCTTTTCGATCCTTCCAAGCTTTCCAATTTGAAGAAAAAGCAATTGAGAGACCATTGTCAAACATTCTCTAATTTTCTAAAAGACGGGGAGCTTGAAGATTTGGATGCAGAAGATCTTTTTCTGGAGCTACAATTATTCAGGTAGGGCCTACGCTGTTCCGTCATCTGTAAAAAGTGCTTTAGGTGCACTACAGTACTTAGCCCCGATAAAGAAGTCCTATCCTAATTAACGACGGCCTACCGAATTATGCTTACAATTCTTATAACGGTTGCGTCGGGGGAAAGGAGTTTTTCCATTTTGAAACTAATCAAAAACTCTTTGCGATCAACGATGGCGCAGGAGCGTCTGAATGGTTTGGCTACTCTGTCAATCCAATGTGAAACGGCCAAAAAAATTAGAAACGAACGATTTAATCAGAACTTTTGCCGTAGCAAAGGCCCGCAAAGCGCCTTTTACATAAATAAAAAGCAGTAAATTCTAAACAAAAACCGGAAATTACCCTTTTTTTTGGAAAGAAAAGCCTGGCTTGTAAACCATGTTATTTCTCGAACAAAGGGGCCGTTTAGCTCATATTTATCGGTGAAAGTGGACTTATAGCACTTTTAGTAGTTTAGTTTATGTACAAGATGTTCAGTAAAGAACATATAGCCTACTTTCTCCTAAATGCATGGGTATTGTTATGACTCTTTGTCCTTTTCAAGGAGTATAATTGAATGTTTGTTGTAGTAGCTTGTTGAAATACAACGTGTTATACGGATATTAAACATGAAAATGAGGTGCCCTTTGCTAGTGCTATCTCTGTAAAAAAATTCATTCAATTCGGTTTCACCGTGTTTGAATTGATATGGTGAATCCATGCACACATACATGGCCGCTATCTGTAAACTATTGGGCTCATGACCTTGTAGTTCAGTCAAAATAAGCTTCCCACAAAAAAGTATGTTGTTGCAAAATTTGGTAGAGATCAAATAATTAGGGTGGTCGTAATTTGATTTAAGCTTTGAACATTTGGGTGGCCGCCATTACGTTTCCGTCAATGATGGCGGTGATATAAAACATGACACTGAGGTGCCCTTTGCTAGTGCTACCTCTGAACCAAATTTCGTTCAATTCGGTTTCACCGTGTGCGAATTGATAGGGGGGGGGGGGGGACAGACATTCTGAGTACACACACTCACACACAGACTCTCACACACACAGACAAACACACAATTTTTCGCCCCATGTTGATCTCATAAATCTACTTTGATTTTTTCAAAAATCGAAAGTAGGCTAAAAACTGTATAGCCGTAGAAATGTTGAAATATGTAAACGTGATTGGGTATTATTATTAACTAGCAGAAGTTCCCGTTCTTCGAACGGTGTTCGTTGTTAACACCAGACATTATAAATTGAGCTACTGTTGCAATGGTTAGCAGTTTGTCATTCCTTCAAGTTTATCAGAACGAAGTTAGTTTACTGGGAATATCACACACACACTGCTTATTTAAGGCCCTTAAAATGTAGTTTTCGGAGACCCTTTATAGATTCCCGAATTTTGGGTCTCACATTGAGAAGCGCAACATATGCTTTGGTCGTCCTTCTAGGATAATTTTTATATTTCGCCTATTTTAGCATATATTGAGAAGTTTTTCTCTATATCCACCCTTCTAATGTATGAAAAGTACGGTAAAGAGTTTTATAAATGATTGGTGTATTGACTCTGATACCTAATTTTACGATGCACCAAGCATCCGAACACGAGGTATAGGCGTACATAAAGATACACAGAAAGACAGACAGACAATTCTATTGTCTACAACATATTACCCAGATATCCAAATATGGGTATATCTACCACACAGTATCAAATAAAATCATCCTTACGATGAACGCGTATGTCGACAAAAAAAAGTTAAAATGTGCTCTCAGACTAAATTCACCTAACGTGTACTTCCTGACGTGAAATACATTTGAAAGCCTTGTAGACGAAACGCAATACACGTCACATAAAAACTGACCCTCTACGTTGTGCTAGGTGCCCATACACAGGAAGACCCCTTTCATAAATTATAAAGGCTTGTGGTGCATGAAAATTCAGGTTCTTTAGCCTCAAATTGCCCAAATTCCTAAAAGACGCAAAAAATGCTGGTTCAATTCAGGAATTTTTGAAAATAATGTTGCTGTTTGGAAATATAATAGACCTTCTGTACTACATGTCGAACGTGAAAATTGCAAGAAAAATTTCTAGGTTACCCCTTCACCCCCTTAATTGCATTGATGAATTATACGGTCTACGTTAGTTCCGTGATAACCTTATAGCCATTTGCAAACTTTCACAGAAATGTAATAAATGGAGTGACATTGCTTCTTACAGAAATAGAAGGAAAGTTATATGCCACCCCTTGAGATAATGTTCTCATGGTTACCGATTTGCATTCCTTCATTAGTTTGTTAAATTAAATTAAATCAGTTTTCTGGGAATATTTCAGAAACTGTTGGATTTAGAGCCTTATAATGTAGTTTTCGAGGACCCTTTAGGGCCCCCGAGTTTTGTTGCTGGCGCCGAGGGGATTTATCTCGTCGTTGTACGCCATAATATAATACTAATAATAACATAATATAGGGAGAAATTATAACACCTATTTTTTATATTTTTAATTCAGCCAATGGCCATGTACTTTTCTTTTCAGGACGGGTCAGGGAAGGGATATTATCAGAGAAAGAAGCATTCACATCACGCATGAGCAAAATGGCAATGGCCTACCATTTAACTAAGGACATCTATAAGAAAAGGTCAATATCCTTCAACGCAAAACTAAAACATTACTGCAGTGTCATCCGCCCGGAGGTCTTGCATGCTTCTGAATGCCTCACGATGAACAAAAAAGGCTTGGTCGAGAAACTGGAGGGCAAAGAAAGGAAAATTTTGAGAAAGATATTGGGTTCCATCAAAGACAATGGGGAATACAGAAGACGGCATAACCATGACCTATATACTCATGTGGAGAAGATAAGCAACGTCATCTGGAAGAGAAGGTTACCATTTTTTGGGCATGTGAAACGAATGAGCCCAGCGAGACTGACCAACCGCAACATAACTTACTTTCAGGAGAGGAAAACAAAATGGGCCTGGTTCATTGAACTGGATAAAGATCTGAAAGAAGTGGGGATTACACCAACAGACATTCAGGAGCGCGCCCCACTCAATAGGAAACTTCAAGCTTGTAAAGGTTTACAAGAAAAACCGAAGCTGAAAACGGGAAAGATTTGGACCCAGGAACGGAAGGAAATCCACCGAGAACGAATGCGGGCGTACAGGGCAAACATCAAAGCCAGTAGGAGACCGTTGGAATGACGCGGTCCATAGATGAATGAAAATCCACAGCCTGCTTCCAGTCTCCGACTGGGTCAGGAAGGGAATGAATGAAGCCCCCATCTAGCGGCGAGGATATGAACTGTGCCGGCTGCCGAGGCCTGACGCACTCCTCTGGGGCAATGATTAAATGAATGACAGATGAAATGAAATGATAGTGGAGAGTGTTGCTGGAATGAAATTGTGACAGGGAAAACCGGAGTACCCGGAGAAAAACCTGTCTGCCTCCGTTTTGTCCAGCACAGATCTCACATGGAGTGACCGGGATTTGAACCACGGACCCAGCGGTGAGAGGCCGGCGTGCTGCCGCCTAAGCCACGGAGGCTCGGTCCATAGATGGCCTATACGAAATGAATGAATGAATGAATGAATAATATGGGGATAGGAATATAATAGACCTGCCGTACCACACCCGCAGGTGTAAATCGCGTGAAAAAATTCTAGAGTACCCCTTGATCCCCTTAAGTGCATTATACGTATTGATGAATTTTACGGCTTAATTTGGTTCCGCGATAACCTTCTAGCCGTTTGCAAACTTTCACATTAATGTAATTAATGGAATTGCATTGCGTCTTAGAGCAATGAGAATCCGTTGGCATGGTTACTGGCTTGCATTCGTTCATTAGTTTTAGGTAGATTTCATTAGAAAGCTAACTATTGCAATGGGTCCCATGTTTCGACTTCCGGAAAATTTCGACATATCTTCGCGTTTCACATCCCCCAGACCCCAAAACCACCGTCAGTTCAAAAGTTTATATATAATTTATGTATATATGTATCTATCTATATATATCAGTTTCTTGTGGACACGATAACTGCCTTAATTTTGCACCAATCACTTTGAATTTTTTACATAATATGTATCCCTATAAAATCTCGGTCGAGTTCGTTAATGGGAAAAATCGGTCGAAGGGGGTGAAAATGGGGGGCTTTTTTTTCGAAAAAGTGATATTTCGCTATAACTCTCTTAATACGAGAAATATCGAATCCATTCAAAGTTCATAATATGTGTCGGATAAAGGCCAAAAATTTATGTCAAATAAGTTTTTTGATAGCACCAACCATTGACCAAAGGGGTGGAAAAAAGTGGTTTTTTCGGGAAACATTAATCATATCTCTCTTAATAGGCACAATATCAAAACCGTACAAAATGGAAAATATTCCCCTAATAATTACCTAAAACTTTTGTCTGAAAGAATTTTTGATATGACCCACCATTACGCCAAGGGATGAGAAAAATGATTTCGGAATTTAAAAAATGCCAAGTGCCATCAGAGGTTACCATAACAACGCTTTTAAATTGATAAGGGATGATCTATCAGAGTTTGCCAAGACAACGCCATTGACGAGATCACATTCATTTTTAGCCTACTTTTCACACTTTTCAAAAATGAGGAAAAAGTAGACATATAAGATATATCCGGGAAAATGTGTCTGTCCTTCTGTCTGTCTGTCTGTCTGTCCTTCTGTCTGTCTGGCTGTGTGTGTGTGTGTGTGTGTGTGTCCCTATCAACTCCTAAACGGCTGCAGCAATCGAAACCAAATTTAGTATGAGTAAAGATGTATACCGGAATATCTCAGACCCATATTTGAAAAAGATGCCAGTGCTACCAACTGCTAAAAAAAACGCACTAGAAATTTGAGCCCCATGTTGGATATCTTGGAAGGTATGAATGGGAGCTACTTAAAAATTGGCACACGTATAAATAATAATATTGCAGTTTAATTTCCAGGAGGCCATACATGGCAGTGTTGCCAAAATGATTATAAGCCTGCTGATAGGTCCTAACTTTAAATGCATATAACTTCCACACTATCAATTGGATTTCAACCAAATTTCGTATGTGCTATGTGTACATAAACATATATGACTGAGTGTATTCTTAAGAGCCACCAGGGCTGCCAACTGTTAATAATTGCTCTCTATTTTGTATCCAAATATATCAGAAAGTATGCAAGTCGACAGCTTTAAACTATACACACGTAAATTACCCGACATTTTACATTAATTTGGAGTAACTTATATACGTCAGTTCTACCAACATGATTCTAAGCCTGCTGATAGGACCAATTTTTAAATACATGTAACTTCTATACCAACAAATGGATTTCATCCAAAATTGGCACAAAAATATATAATATTTCAGATTATTTCTGACCAGCACTCGCATGACATTGTTGCCAACATGCTTTTACGTGTATTAATAGATCCAATGTCTAAATCCATGTAACGTCCTTTGGACTTCAACCACATTTTGTATTCTGTACCTTAGGAGATGGAAGTAAGAATATATTCAGTCACCAGAGCTGCCAACTGTATTGCTCTATTAGGCTACATTATGCCTAGTATACCTTATTTCGAACTAATTAAGACATTTCGATATTACCCACTTAATTTCGTCATTATTCTAGATAGGTTCATATACTGTAGTTTATTCTATGGCATGAATCTTAATTTTAAGAAAAGTAGGCTCTTTAGTTCGTCACGGAACTTCTTGTTCCATCTGACTATGAGGGAAGCGGCTAACTGGTAGCATGCTGAACTTCTATGCCCAAGGTGCTGGTTCAAAGCCGGACAAAGTCGCCGGATTTTCTAAGAGCGCTAAAAATCCGTCAGCATGCTTTCCTTTGGAGGGGAAGTTACAACGTTCGTTGCAAGTTGCTGGTTGTGGTGGCATCTAGCAGCCAATTTTACAGCTAGGTGTCGTTGACGTTAGTATTTGGTACAAAATTAGGTACTACTACTTAAAATTGACCGTCTGCAGACCTTACCTGAATTACAGACTAATACAGTCATCATAAATAACACCGTTTATCAGACAGATTCTACACACACCCAATGTACACGTGGTTACATGACCACCTTGTCGCAGCCCCTAAACTGAGGAACCAACCAACATCTCTGCGGGAGATAAAATTTTGCGTGAAGAAGTAACAGACTGTTAGATAGTTACACATAAGTTCCAAACCTTGCATAAGGACAGTGTGATCACAAGTATAAAAATTAACCCCAAATGACAAGAAGTTTACCATCCCCATAAGACAGTAAAATGTTAAAAGTATGCATAGAAAGACGAAAAAATGTTAACTAACCTCCAATTGTAAAATACTTTCTCGCAATAAATGAGGTCTGATCCTCCTACGAAAACCTGCATATTTTGCCTATTATAGCCTATCCCCTAGTTTACCCGGTGAAATCTATCTCCGCCTTCCGGCGTGCCGAGAGGAATTTTATTAAATTAAATTAGTTTTCTGGGAATATCTAAAAAACGGTTGGTCTTCGGTCCTTAAAATGTGGTTTTCGGGGACCCGAGTTTTGTCTCTCACATTGAGGGGCTGAAAATGAGTTTTGTTTCGTCCTTCTACGCCTAATTCAGCATGTATTTTAAGGGGGTAGGCCCCCTTTTATGAGAGGTACGGAGAAGAGTTACATCAATGATTACTGTCGTGCTTCTGATGGATATCTGCACCAAATTTTACGTTGATACACCCAGCCGTTCTCGAGTTATAAGGGAACAAATTTGTCCACAGACAAACAAACAGACAGACAGACAAAAACATTATTTTTGCGCGCATCCATTATAAAGCAGTCTAAAACGCGTAAACAACTCAAATTTCCGTAGAAATTCAGAGAAAAAGACACACATTTTTAAGCCTATTTTCAGTTTTGAAAAAATAGGCTTATGAGATCACCTTTTGTCCGTGTGTGTGTGCGTGTGTGTGTGTGTGATTCGTGTGTGTCCCCCCCCCAAATAAAATCTAAACGGCAGGAGCTATTTCAATGAAACTCGGAAAGTTCATAGCACTATTCCCGGCGACCTCGACCGTGCCCTTCAAATTTTTGTTACGACTCACCAATCCAACATGGCGGCTGTGCGAAATATTTCACCAGCATTCAATATCTCCGAAACTATTACCGATATTACCCTGACATTTTCTATGGTGATAGAGGGAACTACTATAAGTTCACTTATGTGACTTTTGAGAACCTGGTAACTACAAAACGAACATGGCGGCCAAGCGAATTTGCGACTTTTAAATAGACGTTTCTCGCGATTTGACCAACCAAACGCAATGAAACTTGGTACAGTATATGTTTATATACATTGTAATGCACCGACATCTAACTTCGTTCAATTGTTTACATAATCACAAGATGGCGGATGTGCGAAATATTTCACCGGCATTCTATATCTCTGAAACTATTAGCGGTATCTCCCTAAAATTTTGTACTGAGATAAAGGGCACTACTGGAAGTCCATCTATAAGATTTTCAAAAACCGGTTAACTACAAAACGAACATGGTGGCCAAGCGAATTTGAACATTTTAAATAGACCTTTCTCGCGATTTAATGTTCCAAGCGCACTGAAACCTGGTACAGGAAATATTTATACACATTGTAATCCACTGGTATCTAATTTAGTTTAATTGTGTACATAACCTCAAGATGGCGGCAGTGCGAATTTTAAAATTAAGTTTTTATTTCTTGTGATGTAGTCATGCGATCGAAGTGAAAGTTTGAATAATGAACCTACGCAATAATTTTCCTTTAATGGTACATGACTCTATGGCCTATACATTTAACAATCCAACATGGCGACCATCCGAAATATTTAGACGATACTGAATATCTACGAATCTATTTTAGCAATCAAACTGCATTTTTTAATGTTCATAGGGGCTATGAACTTAAGTTCACCTATAGGACTTTAAATAACCTGGTGATCACAAATCCAACATGGCGGTGACGCGAATTATAAATATTCACATGGACGTTTCTCGCAATTTAACCATCCGCGTGCAGTGAAACTTGGTACAGTAAATCTTTATCCGAATGTTAATCCACTGGCATCTAATTTATTTCAATTGTTTCCATAACCTCAAGATGGCAGCTGTGAATTTTTTTTAAATCTCCTTGTTTTTTCTTGTGTCCTAATTATGCGATTGAAGTTTGAATACTACACGTTCACAATATTCTGCATGTAACAGTACATAACTCTAGGACCTACATATATAAAATCCAACATGGCGACCATCCGAAATATTTAGTCGGTTCTCAATATCTACGAATCTATTGCAGCAATCAAACTGAAATTGTGTATGTTAAATAGTGGCAATTAACATAAGTAGGATATATGAAAATAGGCTGTATAGTTCTTCACGGAACTACTTGTTCTATATAGAGAGATCTACTGCACCGCTCGGTGTTGACCGTGTTTTATTGCACAGATTTTGGTTTTACTCGCTAACCGTTGGAGATATACGAAAAGTGATAAGGACCTTTCGGATAGAAAATTAAATGTTAAAGCTCATGTATACCATCGAAAGTTTGCTATTTCTTAGCGTTCTCTTTTTATTTGAAAAGGAAATATGACATCTTGAAACCAAAGGGTGTAGTGACGTCACAAATGTCGGTTTTACTCGCTAACTGTTGGAGATACACGAAAAGTGATAAGGACCTCTCGGATAGGAAATTAAATTTCAAAGCTCGCACGTGCCATGAAAAGTTTGCTATGTCCTACCGTTCTCTTTTTATTTGATATGGAAATATGAAATTTTGAAACCAAAGGGTCTAGTGACGTCACTAAAATGGTCGCCATTTTTTAATAGTGCAAAATTTCGAAACCAAAAGTATCCTATATGTAAACCTGGTAAATCAGCTACATCCATGCAAAATTTCATTTAAATCGGACCAGTGGTTCTTGCGTTATTGAGTAACAGACAGACAGACACACACACCATCTCATTATTATATATTAGTATGATTATGTGCGTTTGGGTAAGAAAGTACATCAAGCACATGCTTCGTTTCCCATACTATATTATTTATGCAAAAAAAATCACCTGTGTTAGCTCATTATATCAGGTTGGTTGGTTCTTAAGTTTAGGGGCTGCGACAACGCGGTCATGTATCCCCGTGTACTTTGGGTGTGTGTAGAATCTGTCTGATAACCGGTGTTAATTGTGATGACTGTATTAGTGTGTGTCATCTGTTTTTTTAATTTAAGTACTGCAACTTAGAATAATTTTTCAAATAGCCTAGTTCCTACTTTTGCCGCCAAGCGCCACCGTCAACGACTACTAGGCCAAGTTCAGAACTTAGCTACTAGACGCAACCGCAGTCGGCTATTGGCAACGAACGTAGAAACCTAAGAGCGTTGTTTACATTCTTAACCAGCTTGCCACGGTGGGTGAGTGGATAGCGTGTCGGTCTACTAACCCCAAGATTGCAGGTGGTAAGTGATTTTTGAAAGGCGGCAAAAATACGATACGCATGTCATACGATGTTGGCATGTCAAAGAACCCATTTGAATTCAGTAGGCCGAGTTCATAATGGCAAAATTAATCTCGGGAGTTTCCGCCAGCACAAAGTTCCTCATTTCTCTACTAGAAAGCGCTATTGTGTTCAAGGAGATTAGATATCTAACATCTAACCTCCTTGACTTTCATAGTCAAGGAACTACGAAATTCGACATGCAAGCTACCCTCTGGGTGTCAAATAGCAAAGCTTGCACCAGGCACCGAGGCCATACGATATTATTATTATTATTACATTCTTAACCTATCCAATTTAGCTTCACACAGGTGCAATTAGTGGAAGGTTCTTTAACATGTCATAAATCTATAACATGGGACCGCCACTTTACTTCCCCTCCGAAGGAAGGCTTACTGAGGGATTTTTAACGCTCTTAAAAAATCCGACGGCTTCGGCTGGGTTTAAGCCCGCTATCTTGGGCATAGAAGCTCAGCATGCTACCGACTACGCCACCGAAGCCGCTCTCATTATATCAGGTTTCCATTAACATTGCTTGTTGCTTTTATCTGATCAGGTGCTTCCTGTATCCAATTTTATGCTTATCCTATTTGTTGAGGTTTGTTTATAAACTAGAAATGTAATAAAATGAGTTTTAACTAGCCTAAAATCGTAATTTCTTTTAAACCATCACTCTCCGTACAACACAGCCACTTATAGTCTAAAATTTGCATTTACTAACCCGCCCCCTGCGAACTCATGCCTGCTAGGCCCCGCGCACCCTCGCGACCGCCCTGCCTATAACCTAGGTACAAACTCTCTATGTAGGCCTATGCTTCCCATCCTTCTACCTTTTCTATCCGAGTCCCTAATATTACAGTAGGCTACTAAGTACCGTATTCGTTTCCCCAAAAGTTTCCTTCGATGAACTGCATCTACTTTCTCTACTCTACTCTAATTTTAAACAATTTCCTATACTTGCACATACTTTTCTTTCAACCATTCATATTTCGCTTCCTTGCATCTCTTGTGTCATTTTTCAAACGTCTGTATTTTGTTTTCCCCCCTTTCACCTCTTGCATTCTTGTGCTTCCACCTTTCATCCATTATGATCCATATAATCCATTATATCCTGAGTGATTCACGGTTTTCTACATATATTTTCTTTTCTACTAATGTTTACTTCTGCGGATTTTGTTTTCATTCTTCAAATGTGCGCATTCCTCTGCATTGGAAGTTCGTTCAAGATTCTTCATTAGTTCTTCCCTTATACTCCTCTAGAATTTTTCATTCACGCCTTTTATTCCAGTTTGTTTCATGCTCACCTTTTTGGGGCGAGAGGCCTCGGATTCTATTCTCAATTTGTAAAAGAAGTTTGAACTTCAGGAATAGGATTTGAAAGCAGACTGTGAAAACATTAAAATTATAATCATCAATCACGATAGATAAGGAAATGAAAATCATCTATAAATTTCAAACATGGACCCATTTGCAGTTATTAACGGTCAGTATCTTACAGGAAGTATAGGCTATGTACAATTAGTTTACTTTGTATTGTTAGGTGACAATTACAGTCAATATGTTTTTGTAAATCTGTATGATGTTCACTGTCTGTCGCCCGATTTATATAGTCTTGCTGTGCTGAGCCATGCCATGGTGTCTTCAAACGCCATAAAATGCCATAACATAAACTATGTTGCTTTTGTAGTGTTAAGATTCCGTGTTGTCTTACATTCAAGTTTCTTTACAAGAATTTCCTCAGTTTTTCTTCCTAATCAATACTGTCTATTTTTCACATTAAAACACTATTATGAACACGTTTTATGTCATTGACCCTTCTTCAACACATTATTACTTTTAAATAGGCTACTAAAATATTTAGGTATCACCAAAATAATTAACAATGCATCATTCGTGATATTTTATATAATTGTTCATCTTGCTATTAAAATATCTTACAACATTGTTTTTCACTTATAATTTTACTCAATTGGCTGCTGGTTAGTTATTTTATTGAAGTTATATTTTAAAAATATTAAAATATTGTTTCTGCACTTGTAAAATTAGTCAATTGCTAGTTGGTTGTGCTGAAACGTTGATTCCTTAGTTAATTGCTCTTATTGATAGGGTGTCGCATTCCATCCTTGACAGCCTGATAAGCCACACACACTTCTGAATGGGTGTCACTAGTAGATAAGCCTTTGATAACATTCCAGCTGTTTAATGATCTGTAGCCTCCTGAGAGGCCGAGTGCAGGTCTTTCTAGTTGACGCCAGTTGTCGACCTGCACGTCGTAATGAAGATGAAGTAATTACTAAGACGGCACATACACCCAGTCCCTGAGCCACGGGATTGAACCCCAGGAGATTAAAATCCCTAATGACCTGGCCGAGAATCGAACCCGGGACACGTCGGGCCAAAGCCTAGTGCGCTATTTAGCCACGGAGCCGGTCATTCCAGCTGTTAAGAACCCGTATTGACGTGAGAACAAATGTCACACTATAATATTGAAAGAAAACATTTATCATCAAAGGAAGTTATCTCGCGATACCCGACGAATACGATTAACAAAGGAATCAACGTTCGAGCACAACCAATAAGCAATTGACTAATTTTACAAGTGCAAAACAATTTTGATGTGTAACATCTTTCCACTCGGTATCTGTATATATTTTGTGGGGGTGATTTTGAAAAAAGAAACGGAAATGGATGGGACGGAAACAATGAGCGCGCGCGGTGACTGTGATTGATACCACGACGTAATATCGGCCAAGTGGCTATGTGGAATGTATATCCACGTATATCGCCGCATACGGTTTACTTCAAGGTTTGGGGCCCTCTTTAAAGATATTCCTACAATAAATCATCTTCAAATTGTCGTTCATTGGTGTGAAAATATTCATTATATCTCATTTGCTGAAAACCGGTCAGGATTTGGCACTGCAGTTTTACAAGTAGTGTAGTTATTTCAATGACCAACAGAGTTTACTGATCTCCCGGCAGACACATAGTCGGCCATGTGGCTATGTGGAATGTATTGTGACCGTTTGACGAACGTCCTACGACCACACAAGTGCACATCCGAACAACAGTCGAGCACAAAGACTCAAAAACATCTCGGGGTTAATAGTGAGCATTCTACAAAGATGTAGAATAAAGAAAAGAAAAGCTCTGCTGTTCCCCAGATGCACACTACAGCAAGGATAGAAGGCATATTTCAAGAATCATGAATGACCACAGTATCAGTTAAGATAAAATTTGTATCAATTTAATTGATCCATTCAACCATCCTAATCTTTACAAGGGCATCCTCAGGGAGAAAACTAAAACACCACCTGGAAAAAATAACATCCTGCGCTCCCCCTGGGATCCTATACTATTTAATCGCAGGTGTAGAATAACGTTCCAAAAAAAATTATATACACCGAAAACGTCAACTTTTAAACATTTCATTGTATTAGAATACCCATGAAATTAATAGTCCATCATGGTATTCTATTATATTATAAACGATATTTACAGTATTCAAGTTGTGTGGACCACTGATTGTCCTATCAAACTTGAGTAAAATTTTATTTCTGAAGTTCTACACATTTCCATATTTCCAAAATCATGGATAATCCTATGGGATATTCTCTTCCATGAAACTAGAAGAAATTCCAAAACATACTAGAATTGTTAATTTTACAACTTGATGCCAGACAGACCAAGTCGAACAAAGATGGACCCATTAGAAACGTAATACCATTTATATTTCATTATTCCCACACAAGGAATATTCATATTAGAAATTATGAATTATGGATCTATGATTTATCCTCGATAATAAAATAAATTATGGAATTAATTATTAAGTGATGTTAATTGCAACTCAACCTTATTATTCCAACCAATTTCAAACACTTATGGATGATTCGTAGCTATTTCAAGATTTTCATCGGAACATGAGGTCGCATATTAAATGCCCCATTTCTTTATGCACTTTATCAATTTAGTGTATTCCTTGATATCACAATATGGCAAAATTGTTAGGCATTTTAATCTATCTGCAGGTTTATATAATTCAATCAGAAAATATGTAATTATGGTTAGAGCAAATTAAAGTAGAATCTAGAATTCCACTGGTGACAATATCTAGACAGCGGCGTGGGGCTACCACAGCGGCTCCGCCCTTCTTTTGAGTAATATGAGGCAACATCCTCCAAATTCCAACATTTCATTATATTCAACAACTATAATTCTTTTATATATTATTTTCACATATTAATTTCCATCCAGTCATATTTACTGTATTTAATGGATTATCATAATCATTAATGGGACAAATGCCTACGCGCATTCCCAATCCAACTCATCACCCCATCAGATCTATCATATGACTGTTATAAGTAACTATCTCTAATTAACCTGTCCAATTATCCGCTTGTCACCATAACAAAAATCCTCCTAATTGATACACCTTGCTCTAATAACAAAACTACGTGACGATTGCTTTATCAATCCAATGTGCATTAATTCATGTTAATTTCTCATATTTGTTTTAAGGAAACATCACCTAAATAATCCAAACTCATTCATTTATTATTATTATTAATATGAAATTCTCATGGATAACTACCATGTTCTATTTTTCATAAGATCCATTAAATTGTTATGAATAAGCCTCCTTAATTCCCCATGTAAATTCTCATACATGATCATTCCGCATTATCATTTTAAAGAAAATCCTTAACCACCAGAAAAATCGAATCATTTTACGATAAATGACAATCAGAACTCATCCAAGATGAATTGCATCAAAAATGATCAAGAACTACATTTAAATAAACAATTTACCAACAAACTATCTCAAAAAGATCGCTACAATAACAATGTGCCATAAAAATACGCACGGAACTGTACAACAAATATCAGGGTGAAACTCCTGTCTAATTAGAACAGCCGGATGCCTTCCGAAAATATACTCATTCTACGATATGCCCACCGTGGATATGCTATCTCAAAAGGGATAATATTAAAAAAAATCGAAGAGTGGACAACATCAAAAAGATCCAGGCTTATGTTCCAATATAATGCAGAAAATAAAGATCTATGGCGTGTAAAACGATTCCTACATGGTTGAATGGTATAGTCTAAGGTCTGATATTCACTGGTACTAGATATTAAGAATAGAATAAGGGGCTCACGTCCATTTCAGATGTTCTTGAAGAAAGTCCAAGCTCCTGCGGAAGATCCTCGGTCGGAGCATAAAATTCCACGCATTCCTCCGCACACGGAAATGTGTACGGCTAGACTTCATGGCTCCACGGGTTCGAGTCCCAAGTACCCAAACGTCAGCTCCCATCGTACGTCCCGTTCATATTTAGCGCACCATAATAATGGCTCGACTCATGGTAGATTTCAAAAGTTCATACCGGCGTATTGCTACCATGACGTCCTGATCGGATTGTCTTAACACCATAGCTTCTGCTATGAAAAAGCACGTGTCTAATACTGTCACTGGTGTGTTTTACCGTCCCGAAATATTCCGAATAGTCACCGCAATGTTCCCGGTTACTTGCTTGTAATCTTTCTGTAGTTATCACAGTACGCATCCACCTGTTTAGCCTTAATTCAAAGTCAATTACTAGCCAGAAATCTACCCTGGTATGAGGTATACATTCTCATAACTCAAGTAAGGAGTTATTTTCAGCCCAGGTGCCTTAATATGCAGTGAGCTCTGGCTATACCCCACACAACCTTGCGTTTACAAGAGCTAATCCCATCTAATAAAACAATCCTGAGCACATTTGAACAATGCCTCGTTTGTAGGCTAATTTTGGCTTCCAGGTCAGGTACTAGTAACTGGAGATTGATTAAGCCGCCCGCTTATGCACGTATTCACTGCACAAAAACGACTGTCCCAGACAGAACAGCTGCCTGCCCGAACCCTGCAGACAGTCAGGTGATAGCATACTGACGCGCATCGCCGTCCGCGCATCTCTACCAGACTGCAACTAACGACAGAGAAATTCAACTCAGCCAGGCGCTCACTTCAAATTCAAAATACAGCCGCGACAAAAACAACATCACCAACCAGCAACTGACGCTCTTTCACACGGTTACATCCGCCCTACACATGGCCAAAAATAAAAATCCCCATTTTTATTTTTATGGTTCCTGTTGTTTTTTCGTCCTTCTTATCTGGTTCTTCTAAAATACATCTTGAGATTCGCTGCACTGAATGTTCCCACGGTGTTACCAGATACAATCTCCACAACACGGTAACTACCATTACCTAAGCTCTGGGCTATCCGAAATGGTCCATTATACAAACTGGCAAACTTGGAATAGACTTTGTTGCTAACATCAGATGGAGTAGGCTTCCTGATCAATACCAAAGTTCCCTCTCTCAAAGGATTTCTAAATCTTCTTCCTCTAACCCTTCTGTTCCGTTTCTCTGCCTGTCTCCGTAATCTTCCTAAGGCTTCCATTTCACGTCCTCTCCTGTTAGGCTCTATCTCCGGAGGAATAGATACGATTCCGTCCCACGGTCGTATAGGTTTTTCTCCAAGATGTAGTACTGAAGGAATATGCCCCGTGCTTTCATGTACGGTGGAATTAATCGAATTCATCATAATAGGAACCACATCCATCCATCGCCAATGTTCGTTTGCACAATAAAGACGACAAAACTTAGCTATTTCTGACATGAGTCGTTCGGCCGGGTTACTCTCTGGATGCCGTATTGAACACAATACCTGTGTGATATCCAGCTCCCTCATAGCATTCCTAAACTCCCATGATGTGAATTGGGACCCATGGTCTGATAACAAAAATTCTGGTTAACCCGCAACGGGAATAACACATTCTTTAATCCTCTTGATTATATATCTGGAGTTCGCCTTCTGAATCGGATGGATCATGGTAAACTTACTGAAAACATCAACCGTGACCAAAATGTATCGGTTACCTCGCTTGGACTTAGGTAGAGGTCCGTAGATATCGGTAGCATACAACTCACATGGCTTCGACGGAATAATAGGCCTAGGTTCCTCCCTCAACAAATGCGTATTGTGTTTGCTGCGTTGACACAAATCACAGGTCCTGATGACCTCTCGGACAGTATTCCTCAAATGATCCCAAGTGAACTTCTACATTATCAAACATACCACTTTGTCCACTCCAGTGTGACCTGAGCTTCTGTGAGCTAACCATATTATATCTTCCTGTAATCTAGGCGGAATTACTATTCGTAATTTAGTGTGTTCGGAATCAATGAACTTATATATGATGCCATTCAACAATACATAATCTCTAGCCATCCTTTCCATCCCTAGATATTCATCATCTGTAGGATCCATGTCCCTGTGTAGAAATCTGTAAATATTCCTCAAAGGTCCATATCGCTTCTGGGCTTGGGGTATTCTCTCAAGTCTACGCAAAGTATCATCATCTTCTTGCAGGAGGGTTATAGGCAATACTCGAAGAGTAGGTTCCGCAACTCTGCTCAGCAAATCAGCCCCTAAGTTATTCCTTCCTGGTCGATGTTCAATCGTGACGTTAAACTGTTGCACGAATAATGCCCATCTAGTGACCCTGTCACTGGCGAAATTGGTCTTCAGTATAAACTCTAGTGCGTGATGGTCAGTTCTGATTATAATCGAATGTGCGATAAGCAACTTCTTCCATGTTTCCAATGCATAGATGATCGCTAAAGCTTCTAGTTCAGTAGTATAGTAATTGCGTTCTGATGGTTTCAATTTTCGACTGATAAAGGATAAATAGTGTCGAGTGTGATCTTCATCCTCTTGGAGTAATATGGCACCTATCCCAATATTGGATGCATCCGATTCGATAATGAAGTTCTTCTCAAAATCCGGGTACTCCAACTTGACGCTATTAAGCATTAATTCCTTTGCCTTCTTGAATGATTCCTCACATAGATCGTTCCATTTCCACTTATTATCTTTTTTTAACAAGTCCTGTAGGGGTGCAACTATCTCAGTGTATTTATGGCAATGACCCGCAAAAAACTGGCAAGTTCCCAAGAATTGGCGTACATGCTTTACCCGAGTAGGTCTGGGAAATTCTGCAATGGCCTGAAGTTTTTGTTCATTTGGTCTATATCCGTTCCCATCCAAAACATGTCCAAGAAATCTAATCTCATTCTTAAAGAATTGGCACTTTTTCAAGTTAACTTTGAAATTTGCTTTCCTCAAGTCCATAAACAAATCCCGTAGATGAACTAAGTGCTGGTCTTCAGTCTCCGATGCTATCAGAATATCATCCACGTAACTTATGACCGTATCCTTGACCGCATTACTTAGGTTCTGATCCAAGGCACGTATCAAAACTGCTCCTGAGGTTTTCATCCCAAATGGAAGTTTTCTAAAAACATAAGTCTGTTGTTCGAATAAAAATCCCGTAAACTTCTGAGAATCCTCACTTATCCTTACATGATGGTATGACGATGTCAAATCCACTGTAGAAAACCATTTCTTGTTTTTAAATTTCCTTAATAGATCTTTTATCACTGGAGGTCTATCATATTCTGGCAACAGTCTCGAATTCAATGACCTCGCGTCTAGGCATATTCTCAAATTTCCATCCGGTTTCTGCACCACCGCTAACGGATTTACATAGGATGTCACACACTTTTTAATTATCTGATCTGTCTCAAGATCCTGAATGATCTCCTTCACCTTAGTCCTGTGTTTTTCTGGAATTTGGTACAGCTTTGCATGATATGGGCTATCATCACATACTTGAATCTTGTACTCAAAGTTCTGAATCTCTCCTGGTGTCGTATCAAAGACATCAACGAATTCTTCCAACAGGTTGGCTATAACTGGAACATGCTCAACTACTTCATTGGCGTCTTCACATATCTCTAAACCTTCAAAAACCTTGGCCCATCGAACTTCTCCCACGGTGAATTTATCTTCGAAATGGACGTCTCCCGCATGATGGAATTTAATCGTATCAGATTCCATATCGATAACAGCTCTATATCTCTTGATAAAATCCGTCCCCAGGATCAAATCATGTGCAATGTCCTTCATAACGACAAATATATGTTCAAAGACACATCCTCCAATCTTGACCTTCAAGTACAGCTGAATTTTCCAAGTTGTGATCTCTTCTGGGATGATTCCCTGAATCTTGATTCCGGATACTGGTATTTCCTCTATTTCCTCGGTCAACTTCCATATGGCGTACAACCTCTCGCTCACCAAACACAGCATCGCTCCGGTGTCAATCAAAGTATACACTGGTTTTCCATACACCTCACACACAATAATGGGTAGCCTAGTTCTTGGTCCATACTCTTTTCCTTCCTGTTCCTCTTGAATCAAGTCTTCATCCTCAACTTCCCATTTCACGATTTTGGAAACATATTGTGTAGTAATTAGTTCTGTTGATTTCCTTGTTCCGAAATCGAAGTTTTTTTTCGTTTTTACCTGTCGAATTATTTGTCCCAGAAGTACCAGGTTTATTTCTTGCCTCTTCCATTTCTTTCAAATACTGTTTACTTTCTTCTCCTCTTTGCTCAAGGTTCTGCCTCTGTTGATCTTTGAACCTTTCATTATCCGTTCTATCGTAAGATTTATTGTATCCTGATCTGTCATATGGTCTCGTGTATCCTTGTCTTCTCCACGAATTCCAATTGTTCCCGTATCTTCCTCGCCTTATGTAAGGTCGTCCACTATCTCTATCTCTTCTATCTTGATAATCCCTTGACGTTTGCTCTTCTCTATTCCGTTCTGGCATGGTTTGGCATTGTCGATCGGCGAAAACAGCATATGCGGCCTGGGACTCTTGCTTATTACCCCTCTGCTGGTAAAATTGAGCATTAGAATGATCTAGACGTTGCAACACTTCATCAAATTCTTCCATGTTCTCAACATTCGCAGAAATGAGACTCCGCTGAACTTCCAAAGGAAACTGTCTAATCAAAGCTGGGATTAACTCGTACGTTGGCATTGGTGGATCTAAGCATTGCAATTTAGCAAGTTGATTTGCAAAGTAATTTGAATATTTGGTCGGCTGTGACGTGGAATACCGCTTGACATATAATTCGGCCCTGATGTTTTGTTGCGTCTCCGGCGACCAAAATTTACGTGAGAGTGCCTGTTCAAATTCGTCATATGTTCTCAAATTACATCGAAAAGCCCTAAACCATACGAGTGCTGGTCCATCTAAGAATCTACTAATCACTCTCATCTCTCTTTCCTTATTCACCTTAGCATCCTTCAGATAATCTCTTAATTCGCGCAGAAATTCAACAGGAGAGACATTTCCAGTCCCTGAAAATTTTATAGGTTTCTCTTCGTAACTTTTAACGAGCGTGATCGGAGTAGAAGTGCGAATGGTAGAAATTTCTTCAGACTTCCCAACCTCTGGCAACCTTTCTCTATTTGAAAAAGCGTTTTCATTTATGCTGTCTTGTTTTGTATCCGCTTTCGATCTATAATCCTCAATTTTCTTCTCTAACTCACAAATGGTCTTCCTGAATTCATACATTTCATCCCTATTCTGCCTTTCAGTTTCTTCCCCTATTCGACTATCTTTCAACTCTTCTGTCAGTTTCTTCGGATTCTCTTCGACAACAGTTTCGTGACCTTTCAATTTCTCTATACTTTCCCTAATGGCTTGAATATCTCCAGATACGACTTTAATCTCTGATGAAAAAGCATTCCTGATATATTTGACTTCGACCTGAGTTTCTTTTACAACCTGAGCTTGAATTTCATTAATTACAGTTTCTTTTACTTCATTTTTCAAGTCTGCTACAACTCCTTCCTTTAATTGTTCTACAATTATTTCTCTAAATTCAGAAGTAACTCTCTGCACTACCTGCGTGGCATTTAACGTACTTTCCTTCGTTGTGTTAATCTCTAAGGACGCAAGATCATCTGTTATTTTCCTAACATTATCTTCCATTTTATTTTCTAATGATCTAACCATCTCTTGAATCTCGTTCTTATGTTGAGCTAACTCTTCCTTCATCGCTTTTCGACTATCTTGTAAACTATCTTTCATAATGCCATAGTTTGCGAATAAATTATCCTTTAAATTCGTTCCCGAATCCACGATCCTAGCTTCTAAACTTAGGAAACTCTCCTGAGCTCTCCTAGCGTTGTCTCTTATCTTGGTTTCCAATGACACAACTTTATCCTCAATCTTAGCATCTATCGATTCAGACATTTTATCATCGAATGATTCTATGTTTCTAGACATCCGGCTTTCTATTGCTTCTATCCTTTCTAACATTTCCGCTTTTAATGAGTTCGAATTTTCTGTGATTTTACATTCTAAACTTGAAATTTTATTTTCCAGAGAAGCAGAATTCTCTTTTATTTGACATTCAATTTTATTTTCCAGAGAAACAGAATTCTCTTTTATTTGATTTTCAATTTTATTTTCCAGAGAAACAGAATTCTCTTTTATTTGTTTTTCCAGAGAAGCAGAATTCTCTGTGATTTTCTGTCCCAACTCTTCCATCATTTTGGTAAGTGCTTCCATGACCACTCACAATAATAATTATAGCACTGGGGTACGATGTCAACTGATGATGGGGAAACTTAATCTAAACTACTAGTACAGTGAATATTCAGACACGACCTTAAATTGATACTTCAATACCGATGACTTTTAAATTTAAAATCTACAATAAATGACCAGAAACAATCACTACAAACCAAACAAATCACTCCAAACTATGAAAACTGCGCATTCATGACCATGAATCCTACTACAGCAAGAACAAACACAAATCGACCTCGAATCGAAATTCGGAATCGAATCATATCAGAAACTGAATCGAACTCGGGCCCATACACGTTGGCAGCCAAAACTCTTCTATCTTACTTTATGTGACCGATTGGCGAACGTCCTACGACCACACAAGTGCACATCCGAACAACAGTCGAGCACAAAGACTCAAAAACATCTCGGGGTTAATAGTGAGCATTCTACAAAGATGTAGAATAAAGAAAAGAAAAGCTCTGCTGTTCCCCAGATGCACACTACAGCAAGGATAGAAGGCATATTTCAAGAATCATGAATGACCACAGTATCAGTTAAGATAAAATTTGTATCAATTTAATTGATCCATTCAACCATCCTAATCTTTACAAGGGCATCCTCAGGGAGAAAACTAAAACACCACCTGGAAAAAATAACATCCTGCGCTCCCCCTGGGATCCTATACTATTTAATCGCAGGTGTAGAATAACGTTCCAAAAAAAATTATATACACCGAAAACGTCAACTTTTAAACATTTCATTGTATTAGAATACCCATGAAATTAATAGTCCATCATGGTATTCTATTATATTATAAACGATATTTACAGTATTCAAGTTGTGTGGACCACTGATTGTCCTATCAAACTTGAGTAAAATTTTATTTCTGAAGTTCTACACATTTCCATATTTCCAAAATCATGGATAATCCTATGGGATATTCTCTTCCATGAAACTAGAAGAAATTCCAAAACATACTAGAATTGTTAATTTTACAACTTGATGCCAGACAGACCAAGTCGAACAAAGATGGACCCATTAGAAACGTAATACCATTTATATTTCACTAGCAGAAGTACCCGTTCTTCGAACGGTGTTCGGTGTTAACACCAGACATTATAATAATAATAATAACAATGTTATTGGTGGTACATCCCTTTTAAGTACTGTTGCTTTTAGAGACGCACCAAACATTATCAATTGAGCTACTGTTGCAATGGTTAGCGGCTTGTAATTCCTTCATAAGTTTATCAGAACGAAGTTAATTTTCTGGGAATATCACACACACTGTTAATTTAAGGGCCTTATAATGTGGTTTTCGGTGATCCTTTATAGACTCGCGAATTTTTTGTCTCACATTGAGAAGTGCAACATATGCTTTGGTCGTCCTTCTAGGATAATTTTTATATTTCGCCTATTTTAGCATGTATTTTGAGAAGTTTTTCCCTATATCCACCCTTCTACTGTATGAAAAGTACGGTGAAGAGTTTTATAAATGATTGGTGTATTGACTCATGTTTACCATACCTAATTTTACGATGCACCAAGCATCCGAACATGAGTTATAGGCGTACATAAGGATACACAGAAAGACAGACAGACAATTCTATTGTCTACAACATATCACCCAGAAATGCAAATATGGGTATATCTACCACACAGTATCAAAGTAAAACATCCTTACGATGAACCCGTATGTCGACAAAAAAAGAAAAGAAAAAAGATTAGTTGAAATGTGCTCTCAAACTAAATTCACCTAACGTGTACTTCCTGACATGAAATAGAATTGAAAGTCTTGTAGATGAAACGCAATACACGTCACATAAAAACTGACCCTCTACGTTGTGTTGGGTCCCCATACACAGGAAGACCTCTATCATAAATTATAAAAGCTTGTGGTGCATGAAAATTCAGGTTCTTTAGTCTCAAATGGCCAAAATTCCTAAAAGCCGCAAAAAATGCTGATTCAATTCAGGAATTTTTGAAAATAATGTTGTTGTTTGGAGATTTAATATACCTTCTGTACTATATGTCGCACGTGAAAATTGCATGAAAAAATCCTAGATTACCCCTTGACCCCCTTAATTGCATTGGTGAATTGTACAGTCTACGTTGGTTCCGTGCTAACCTTATATTTGCAAACTTTCACAGAAATGTAATAAATGTAATAAATTGCTTCTTACTGAAATAGATGGAAAGTTGGATGCCACCCCTTGAGATAATGTTGTCATGGTTACGGATTTGCATTCCTTCATTAGTTTGTTAAATTAAATTTAATTAGTTTTCTGGGAATGTTTCAGAAACTGTTGGTTTAAGAGCCTTATAATGTAGTTTTCGAGGACCCTAGAGTTTTATTTCTGGCACCGAGGGGCTTTGTCTCGTCGTTGTACGCCATAATATAATACTACTAATAATAATATAATATAGGGATAGGAATATAATAGACCTGCCATACCACACCCGCAGATGTAAATCGCGTGAAATAATTCTAGACTACCCCTTGACCCCCTTAAGCGCATTTTACATATTGATGAAATTTACAGCTTAATTTGGTTCCATAATAACCATCTAGCCGTTTGCAAACTTTCACACTAATGTAATTAATGGAATTGCATTGCGTCTTAAAGCAATAGATGGACCTCTGAGAATCTGTTGCCATGGTTATCGGCTTGCATTCGTTCAGTAGTTTATTAAATTATATTAGTTTTCTGGGAATATCTCAATAACGGTTGGACGTAAGACCTTAAAATGTGTTTTTAGGGCCCCCGAATGTTATCTCTCACATTGAGGGGCTGAAAATGGGCTTTGTCTCGTCCTTCTACTCCTATTTCAGCATGTATTTTAAGGGGGTATGCACCCTTTTATGATAGGTACAGAGAAGAGATACATCAATGATTAGTGTCGTGCCTCTGATGGATATCTGTACCAAATTTTGCGTTGATACACCCAGCCGTTCTCGATTTATAAGGGAACAATGTTGTCCACAATCAAACAGACAGACAGACCAAAACATTATTTTCGCGCGCATCTATCATAAAACAGTCTGAAACGTGTAAATAACTCAAATTTCCGTAGAAATTCAGAAAAAAACAGACAAATTTTCTATTTATATATGTAGAGATATACTGCACGGCTCGGTGTTGACCGTGTTTTATTGCACAAATTTAGGATTTACTCGCTAACCGTTGGAGATACACGAAAAGTGTTAAGGACCTTTTGGATAGAAAATTTAATGTTAAAGCTCATGTATGCCATCAAAAGGTTGCTATTTCTTAGCGTTCTCTTTTTATTTGAAATGGAAATATCAAATTTTGAAACCAAAGGGTGTAGTGACGTCATAAATGTGGGTTTTACTCGCTAACCGTTGGAGATAAACGAAAAGTGAAGCTCGTATGTACCGTCAAAAGTTTGCTATTTCTTAGCGTTCTCTTTTTATTTGATAAGGAAATATGAAGTTTTGATTAAAGTGTGTAGTGACGTCACTAAAATGGTCGCCATTTTCAATAGTGCAAATTATCGAAATAAAATGTATCCTATATGTAAACCTGGTAAATCAGCTACATCCATGCAAAATTTCATTTAAATCGGACCAGTGGTTCTTGCGTTATTGAGTAGCACACAGACAGACAGAAAGACAGACACACACCATCTCATTTTTAGCCTATTTTCAATTTTGAAAAAATAGGCTTATGAGATCACCTTTTGTCCGCGTGTGTGTGCGTGTGTGTGTGTGTGATTCGTGTGTGTGTCCCCCCCTAATAAAATCTAAACGGCAGGAGCGAATTCAATGAAACTCGGAAAGTTTATAGCACTATTCCGGGCAACCTCGACCGTGCCCTTCAAATTTTGTTACGACTCACCAATCCAACATGGTGGCTGTGCGAAATATTTCACCAGCATTCAATATCTCCGAAACTATTACCGATATTACCCTGACATTTTCTATGGTGATAGAGGGAACTACTATAAGTTCTCTTATGTGACCTTTGGAAACCTGGTAACTACAAAACCAACATGGCGGCCAAGCGAATTTGCGACTTTTAAGTAGACGTTTCTCGCGATTTGACCAACCAAACGCAATGAAACTTGGTACAGTATATGTTTATATACATTTTAATGCACAGATATCTAACTTCGTTCAATTGTTTTCATAATCACAAGATGGCGGATGTGCGAAATATTTCACCGGCATTCTATATCTCTGAAACTATTAGCGGTATCTCCCTGAAATTTTGTACGGAGATAAAGGGCACTACTGGAAATCCATCTATAAGACTTTCAAAAACCGGTTAACTTCAAAACGAACATGGCGGCCAAGCGAATTTGAAAATTTTAAATAGAACTTTCTCGCGATTTAATGTTCCAAGCGCACTGAATCCTGGTACAGGAAATATTTATACACATTGTAATCCACTGGTATCTAATTTAGTTCAATTGTTTACATAACCTCAAGATGGCGGCAGTGCGAATTTTAAAATTAAGGTTTTATTTCTTGTGATGTAGTCATGCGATCGAAGTGAAAGTTTGAATAATGAAACTACGCAATAATTTTCCTTTAATGGTACATGACTCTATGGCCTATACATTTAACAATCCAACATGGCGACCATCCGAAATATTAAGACGATACTGAATATCTACGAATCTATTTTAGCAATCAAACTGCATTTTTAATGTCCATAGGGGCTATGAACTTATGTTCACCTATATGACTTTAAATAACCTGGTGATCACAAATCCAACATGGCGGCGACGCGAATTATAAATATTCACATGGACGTTTCTCGCTATTTAACCATTCGCGTGCAGTGAAAATTGGTACAGTAAATCCTTATACGAATGTTAATCCACTGGCATCTAATTTATTTCAATTGTTTCCATAACCTCAAGATGGCAGCTGTGAAAAATTTTAAAATCTCCTTGTTACTTCTTGTGTCCTAAATATGCGATTGAAGTTTGAATACTACACGTTCACAATAATCTGCATGTAAGAGTACATAACTCTAGGACCTACATATATAAAATTCAACATGGCGACCATCCGAAATATTTAGTCGGTTCTCAATATTTACGAATCTATTACAGCAATCAAACTGAAATTGTGTATGTTGATAGTGGCAATTAACATAAGTAGGATATATGAAAATAGGCTGTATAGTTCTTCACGGAACAACTTGTTATATATTAGTATAGCAGTAGTACCCGTCCTTCGAACGGTGTTATATACTGTATTAACACCAGACATTATCAATTGAGCTACTGTTGCAATGGTCAGCGGTTTTTCATTCCTTCATAAGTTTATCAGAACGAAGTTAGTTTTCAGGGAATACCACACACACTGTTAATTTAAGGGCCTTAAAATGTGGTTTTCGGAGACCCCTTATAGACTCGCGAATTTTGTGTCTCACATTGAGAAGCGCAACATATGCTTTGATCGTCCGTCTAGGATAATTTTTTATATTTCGCCTATTTTAGCATGTATTTTGAGAAGTTTTTCCCTATATCAACCCTTCTACTGTTTGAAAAGTACGGTGAGGAGTTTTATAAATGATTGGTGTATTGGCTCATGTTTACCATACCTAATTTTACGATGCACCACGCCTACGAACACGATTCATAGGCGTACATAAAGGTACACACAAAGACAGACAGACAATTCTATTGTCTACAACATATCACCCAGATATCCAAATATGGGTATATCTGCCATACAGTATCAAACAAAATCATCCTTACGATGAACCCGTATGTCGACAAAAGAAAGATTAGTTAAAATTTGCTCTCAAACTAAATTCACCTAAGTTGTACTTCTTGACGTGAAATAGAATTGAAAGACTTGTAGACGAAACGCAATACACCTCACATAAAAAATGACCCTCTACGTTGTGTTAGGTCCACATACACAGGAAGACCTCTTTCATAAATTATAAAGGCTTGTGGTGCATGAAAATTCAGGTTCTTTAGTCTCAAATGGCCCAAATTCCTAAAAGCCGCAAAAAATGCTGATTCAATTCAGGATTTTTTGAAAATAATGTTGCTGTTTGGAGATATAAAGGATGATTGTAGTTTTACGTGACCATTAATCGCGAGATCATAAGCCACGGGACCTCCATTTTACGTGGAATCTGAACCACAGGGCATGGCATTTCACTTTGCAAATGTTTGGAGATATAATAGTCGCTCGTGAAAATTGCATGAAAAAAATCTAGGTTACCCATTGACCCCCTTAATTGCATTGATGAATTATACAGTCTACGTTGGTTCCGTGATAACCGTATAGCCAATGGCAAACTTTCACAGAAATGTAATAAATAGAGTGACATTACTTCTTACAGAAATAGATGGAAAGTTGGATGCCACCCTTTGTGATAATGTTCTCATGGTTAGCGATTTCCATTCCTTCATTAGTTTGTTAAATTAAATTAGTTTTCTGGGAATATTTCAGATACTTTTGGTTTTAGGGCCTTATAATGTAGTTGTCGAGGACCCTTTAGGGCCCCCAAGTTTTGGTTCTGGCACCGAGGGGGCTTTGTCTCCTCGTTGTACGCCATAATATAATAATAATAATAATATAATATAAGGATAGGAATATAATAGACCTGCCGTACCACACCCGGAGGTGTAAATCGCGTGAAAAAATTCTACTGTACCCCTTGACCCCCTTAAGTGCATAATACGTATTGATGAATTCTACAGCTTAATTTGGTTCCGTGATAACCTTCTAGCCGTTTGCAAACTTTCACACCAATGTAATTAATGGAATTGCATTGCGTCTTACAGCAATAGATGGACCTCTGAGAATCTGTTGCCATGGTTACCGGCTTGTATTCGTTCATTAGTTTATTAAATTAAATTAGTTTTCAGGGAATATCTCAAAAACGGTTGGTTTTAGGGCCTTAAAATGTGGATTTCGGGGACCCTTCAGGCCCCTCGAGTTTTGTCTCTCACATCGAGGGGATGAAAATGATTTTTGTCTCGTCCTTCTACTCCTATTTCTGCATGCATTTTAAGGGGGTAGGCCCCCTTTTATGAGAGGTATGGAGAAAGGTTACATCAATGATTAGTGTCGTGCCTCTGATGGATATCTGTACCAAATTTTACGTTAATACACCCAGCCGTTCTCGAGTTATAAGGGAAGAAATTTGTCCACAGACAATCAAACAAACAGACAGACCAAAACATTATTTTCGCGCGCATCTATCATAAAACAGTCTGAAACGTGTAAATAATTCAAATTTCCGTAGAAATTAAGAGAAAAACACACAAATTTTCATTTTTATATATAGAGATATATACTGCACCGCTCGGTGTTGACCGTGTTTTATTGCACAGATTCTGGTTTTACTCGCTAACCGTTGGAGATATACGAAAAGTGATAAGGACCTTTCGGATAGAAAATTAAATGTTAAAGCTCATGTATACCATCAAAAGTTTGCTATTTCTTAGCATTCTCTTTTTATTTGAAAAGGAAATATGAAATTTTGAAACCAAAGTGTGTAGTGACGTCACAAATGTCGGTTTTACTCGCTAACTGTTGGAGATACACGAAAAGTGATAAGGACCTTTCGGATAGAAATTTAAATTTCAAAGCTCGTCTGTGCCATCAAAAGTTTTCTATTTCCTACCGTTCTCTTTTTATTTGATATGGAAGTATGAAATTTTGAAACCAAAGGGTCTAATGACGTCACTAAAATGGTCGCCATTTTTTAATAGTGCACAATTTCGAAATCAAAAGTATCCTATATGTAAACCTGGTAAATCAGCTACATCCATGCTAAATTTCATTTAAATCGGACCAGTGGTTCTTGCGTTATTAGGTAACAGACAGACAGACAGACAGACAGACAGACAGAAAGACAGACACACACCATCTCATTTTTATATATTAGTATGATTATTCCCACACAAGGAATATTCATATTAGAAATTATGAATTATGGATCTATGATTTATCCTCGATAATAAAATAAATTATGGAATTAATTATTAAGTGATGTTAATTGCAACTCAACCTTATTATTCCAACCAATTTCAAACACTTATGGATGATTCGTAGCTATTTCAAGATTTTCATCGGAACATGAGGTCGCATATTAAATGCCCCATTTCTTTATGCACTTTATCAATTTAGTGTATTCCTTGATATCACAATATGGCAAAATTGTTAGGCATTTTAATCTATCTGCAGGTTTATATAATTCAATCAGAAAATATGTAATTATGGTTAGAGCAAATTAAAGTAGAATCTAGAATTCCACTGGTGACAATATCTAGACAGCGGCGTGGGGCTACCACAGCGGCTCCGCCCTTCTTTTGAGTAATATGAGGCAACATCCTCCAAATTCCAACATTTCATTATATTCAACAACTATAATTCTTTTATATATTATTTTCACATATTAATTTCCATCCAGTCATATTTACTGTATTTAATGGATTATCATAATCATTAATGGGACAAATGCCTACGCGCATTCCCAATTCAACTCATCACCCCATCAGATCTATCATATGACTGTTATAAGTAACTATCTCTAATTAACCTGTCCAATTATCCGCTTGTCACCATAACAAAAATCCTCCTAATTGATACACCTTGCTCTAATAACAAAACTACGTGACGATTGCTTTATCAATCCAATGTGCATTAATTCATGTTAATTTCTCATATTTGTTTTAAGGAAACATCACCTAAATAATCCAAACTCATTCATTTATTATTATTATTAATATGAAATTCTCATGGATAACTACCATGTTCTATTTTTCATAAGATCCATTAAATTGTTATGAATAAGCCTCCTTAATTCCCCATGTAAATTCTCATACATGATCATTCCGCATTATCATTTTAAAGAAAATCCTTAACCACCAGAAAAATCGAATCATTTTACGATAAATGACAATCAGAACTCATCCAAGATGAATTGCATCAAAAATGATCAAGAACTACATTTAAATAAACAATTTACCAAAAAACTATCTCAAAAAGATCGCTACAATAACAATGTGCCATAAAAATACGCACGGAACTGTACAACAAATATCAGGGTGAATCTCCTGTCTAATTAGAACAGCCGGATGCCTTCCGAAAATATACTCATTCTACGATATGCCCACCGTGGATATGCTATCTCAAAAGGGATAATATTAAAAAAAAATCGAAGAGTGGACAACATCAAAAAGATCCAGGCTTATGTTCCAATATAATGCAGAAAATAAAGATCTATGGCGTGTAAAACGATTCCTACATGGTTGAATGGTATAGTCTAAGGTCTGATATTCACTGGTACTAGATATTAAGAATAGAATAAGGGGCTCACGTCCATTTCAGATGTTCTTGAAGAAGGTCCAAGCTCCTGCGGAAGATCCTCGGTCGGAGCATAAAATTCCACGCATTCCTCCGCACACGGAAATGTGTACGGCTAGACTTCATGGCTCCACGGGTTCGAGTCCCAAGTACCCAAACGTCAGCTCCCATCGTACGTCCCGTTCATATTTAGCGCACCATAATAATGGCTCGACTCATGGTAGATTTCAAAAGTTCATACCGGCGTATTGCTACCATGACGTCCTGATCGGATTGTCTTAACACCATAGCTTCTGCTATGAAAAAGCACGTGTCTAATACTGTCACTGGTGTGTTTTACCGTCCCGAAATATTCCGAATAGTCACCGCAATGTTCCCGGTTACTTGCTTGTAATCTTTCTGTAGTTATCACAGTACGCATCCACCTGTTTAGCCTTAATTCAAAGTCAATTACTAGCCAGAAATCTACCCTGGTATGAGGTATACATTCTCATAACTCAAGTAAGGAGTTATTTTCAGCCCAGGTGCCTTAATATGCAGTGAGCTCTGGCTATACCCCACACAACCTTGCGTTTACAAGAGCTAATCCCATCTAATAAAACAATCCTGAGCACATTTGAACAATGCCTCGTTTGTAGGCTAATTTTGGCTTCCAGGTCAGGTACTAGTAACTGGAGATTGATTAAGCCGCCCGCTTATGCACGTATTCACTGCACAAAAACGACTGTCCCAGACAGAACAGCTGCCTGCCCGAACCCTGCAGACAGTCAGGTGATAGCATACTGAAGCGCATCGCCGTCCGCGCATCTCTACCAGACTGCAACTAACGACAGAGAAATTCAACTCAGCCAGGCGCTCACTTCAAATTCAAAATACAGCCGCGACAAAAACAACATCACCAACCAGCAACTGACGCTCTTTCACACGGTTACAGTATATCCACGTATATCGCATACGGTTTACTTCAAGGTTAGGAGGCCCCATTAAAGATATTCCTACAATAAATCATCTTCAAGTTGTCCTTTTGGTGTGAAAATATCCATTATATCATATTTGCTGAAAACAATATTGATTTATTAAATCTTCATATTTGTGCTGTATTTTTAGCCTACTTTTCACATTTTGCAAAAATGAGGAAAAAGTAGACTTATGAGATCGGGCAAATGTGTGTCTGTCTGTCTGTCCTTCTGTCTGTCTGTCTGTCTGTCTGTCTGTCTGTCTGGCTGTGTGTGTCCCCCCCCCCCTATCAACTCCTAAACGGCTGGAGCAATCGAAACAAAATTTAGTAGGTGTAAAGATCCATACCTGAATATCTCACGCCCATATTTGAAAATGATGTCAGTGCTACCAACTGCTGAAAAATTGCAATTGAAATTTGAGCTCCATGTTGGATATCTTGGAAGGTATGAATGAGAGCTATTTCAAAATTGGCACATGCATAGATATTAATATTGCAGTTTAATTTCCAGGAGGCCATACATGGTAGTGTTGCCGAAATGATTATAAGCCTGCTGATAGGTCCAATTTTTAAATGCATATAGCTTCGACACTATCAATTGGAATTCAACTAAATTTCGTATGTGCTATGTGTACATAAACAGATATGACTGAGCGTATTCTTAAGAGCCTCCAGGGCTGCCAACTGTTAATAAATGCTCTCATCTTTTTATATCCAAATACTTATATATCAGAAAGTATGCAAGCCGACAGCTTTTAACTATGCACACGTAGCCTATAGTACTTGACATTCTATATTAATTTGGAGTAACTTATATACGCCAGTGCTACCAACATGATTCTAAGCCTGCTGAGAGGTCCAAATTTAAATACATGTAACTTCTATACTATCATTTGGATTTCAACCAAATTTCGTGTGTGCTATGTGTACCATAACAGATATGACTATGCCGATACTTAAGAGTAACCAGGCTGCCAACTGTTAATAAATGCTGTCTCTATTTTTGTTACCCTAATATCAATATATCAGAAAGTATGCAAGTCAATAGCTCTAAACTTTGCACACGTATAGTACCTGGCATTCTAGATTAATTTGGAGTAACTAATATAGGCCTACGCCAGTGCTGCCAACATGATTCTAAGCCTGCTGATAGGTCCAATTTTAAAATGCATGTAACTTCTATACTAACTAATGGATTTCATTCAAAATTGACACAGCAATAGATCATATTATTTCAGATTATTTCTGACCAATACATGTATGTCATTGTTGCCAACATGATTTTACGCGCGCTGTTAGATCCAATGTTTAACTGCATGTAACGTCCATGCTATCCATTGGACTTCAACGAAATTTTGTATTCTGTACAAAACTAAGAATATATTCAGTCACCAGGGCTGCCAACTGTAGTTCCCTATTAGGCTACATTATGCCAGATTAACAGTATTTCGAACTAATTAGAAATTTCAATGTTACCAACTTAATTTCGTTATTATTCTAGATAGATCCATATAGATTAATCATTGGCATTAATCTTAACTTTTAAGAAAAGTAGGCTCTTTAGTTCGTCACGGAACTTCTTGTTACTTAATGTAAGCACTCGAGGTACTATCGGCCATGTGGCTATGTGGAATCGATATCGCATACAAAATTACTTCAAGGTTTGGAGGCCCCATTTAAGATATTCTTCCTACAATAAATCATCTTCAGATTGTCGTTGTTTGGTGTGAAATTATTTATTATATCATATTTGCTGAAAACCGGTCAGGATTTGGCTCTGCAGTTTTACAAGTAGTTATTTCAATGACCAACAGAGTTCACTGTTAACAAGGGATAACATGTCACATGTTACACATCATATGCGACTACTGAAAGGCTCGTATTTTTTATAGTTTTTAAATATAACTTCAATACAATAATTAACTATGGAACTAACATTCCAGCACAACCAGCAGCATTTGTCTAAGTGCAAAACAATGCTGTTTAAGTTTTAAATAGCACTTCAATTTGACTTCAATTCAGTGACAGATGATTTTAACAAGACTATTACAGTAGTTTGCACATACGTGTTTTAAGACGTTTTTAAACATGGTTTTACTTAAGGTTTTAGAATGAGTCAGCAAGATGAACAATTACAGCATATAAAATATCGCGAATGATGTATGGTTAATTATTTGGTGATGTCTGTATATTTTAGTATTTAAGAGTTATACAGAGTTGAAGAAGGGTCAAAATTGCCTTGAATGTATGTTCACAAGTGTTTTAAAATGAACAATAAAAAGTATTCATTCGGTGAAAAATTTGAAGAAATATTTGCAAAGAAACTTCAAATGCCATACCAGAGAACAGCTTCAATCAGCAACTTTTCGAAATGGTATATGTGGCCCGGGTATGATCAATTAATTATCATGAACATTGCAGTGGAGGAAGGCTACTGTATCGATTGATAAAAAATAATTAAGCTTTAGTTTGCACTGGGAAACACAAGTCGTTTTCCGTATCAACTGGACGTCGCATGACACATCTGTTACACAGGCTTATTCGGACTGACACAGTTACAGCAGGCCTAAGCAACTGAAATTATATTTGAAACACTGGAGAAAAGGCACCAGACGACTTTTAGGTGAGACATGGTATCTTCTACAATGGACGTTAACTAGTGCTTGCTAGAAATCAATGGACCAGTTAATCAAGGCAAGGAACAGGTCTCCTAATATTCATCTAGATCAAGCTTGAACTTACCGAGGAATGTAATCAACCAGCACGACTTCATAATGCGAGAGATTAGTTAACATCTATTCGATGCGTTAATCCTCCGGCCATATTTAAGGACAGCAGAACCACAAAGGAACTATAAAAACTGTTCGGGAAGTGGTTGTGGGTAACCTTGACAATACCACTCTTCCTTCGGCATGACATTAGCCTTGATGGTCTGGCCACCGGATTTCCCCATTTTGTCTCGACGTTTGATATACGGTACTTAATCTTGCCTTCTGATTCCATTAGCAACAAAAGAATATCGTACTGTAGAATGATTCATACCTAGAAATGAGCGTTTATCGAGTATTTAGTAGGCAAGCTTGACCGTCACTAACGGATTCAGATACATTAAGGGAGGACCAACACCTTCGACAGCAACAAAATAGTGAATTTTTAACATTTATTTTCTTTGCACTGATAAACTGTTTGGAGTTGTCACATAACTCAGTCTACATACAATACAATTTCAACACAGACCAACTATTAAATATTTAGAAAATTGCATCATGGATATATATGCACACAAAATGGCGGTAAGGTGTTGGTCCCCCCTTAAGTTGCAACTGCGTTATGGTACTCTGTAGGATACGAGACCAGATATCAAACGCTGCCACCATAGCTCCTGCCCTTGCCCTGCCATAAAGATGAGTCATGTCCCAAACTTCAAGAGCAGTAGCTGACTTAGTAGGTATCCTACTTCCAGCTTATATAAGTTATAATTATCCTTGGATATACCAAATGTTACTTTAATCTCATAAAATAACTGTCTGTCTTAGTTCTCAATCCGAATGTCGGTTGGTAGCAATCTTCCGCTTCACTCCGGTGGTTGAAGCCATTTTTCAGTGTTGCCTTAGTAAACAAATGTTTGGTGCTTTTCAGTCAGTCTTTGTTAGACTCTTTACTTCTTCATTAGAGTCTGCATGATGGGCGCAGTGGCTAACATTCTTGGCTGTCACCCCTGAGGTCCGGGTTAGACTCCTGGCTCTGCCAAGAAATTGAAATCTGGTCTAAGACACTCAGCCTCGTGAAGCAAGACCGAGGATAAGTACTGTAGGGGTAAACCAGGTTAGAATATGTTAAACAGATTGCCTCGGATGCAGGGTGTGGCAGCTATGTACAGATGAAACGATTAGCTCAGGACAGGGAAGCATGGAGGGCTGCATCAAACCAGTCAAAAGACTGAAGACTGAGAATAGATGGGTTCGATTCCCACCTCAGCCATCCTGAAAGCGGCTTTCCGTGGTTTTCCACTTCTACACTACGTAAATGCAGGGATGGTTCCTAATTTAGGGCCACGGCCACCTCCTTCCCGATTCTTACCTGAATGACAAATGCACACACTACTACGGACACCATTTCATTTTGTGTTGCATGTACTGACTTCTTTGAAGCATGCTGCTTGATAAATAAATATTCTATTCTATTACGTTCCATTCACGCGTGCATGTGCTTCGTCAAATCGTCAGCCAAGATGGAAGCAAACTTGTCTTCATTGCCACCAACAAAAGATGCTGCTCTATATCACTCTTGCGGTGTGTTTCTACAGGTTCAACAGTGGTTTGGAAATGAATCACTCGAATCTGAACGTTGGGGTTGGACAAGAGAAGATGGGGGATATCTGACTCCTATTAAGACCAAAGCCCCTATTGCAACTCACAGCGTGCTTAATTCCATATATGCGGTATGAGATGTGGATGCCGGAAAGCCAGCATCCACTGCTCACCTGTCTGTGGCAATTGCCACGGAGCTTGCGCCAACAGAGCTCCCATTCAATTGGAGTCAGAATAATTCAACGGTGAGGAGTGTGAAATGTTTGATAGTCAATCAAAACAATTGTAATGTAATTTGTATTTGGGTTGTTACTTATTCCTTCCTACGTCTCATTCCAAGGTGGCTACTTTTTTAACTAGTGGTCTTCTTATACCTTGGTATATAGGGTCCGAAATACTTTTACAGTGGATACCGCTAATTGGGGACATCAGGTGGAACCCTTGATATGCACGTGACTCATTTTATCCGCTAATACGTACAGAACGTACATTACTTCTAGCAGGAAAATATAGGCATTTCAAATATACAAAGTATATACAGCACTTCCCCCCCCACCCACATCTCCTAAATCGGTCAGTAATTTATGAAAATGTTAAACAATTAATTGACATATTCAAAAATTTCTTTGTCGAAGTTAATTTATTTTTATTATAAGAGGTTAACAGTGGAGTTAACTAACAAAATTAAAAACACACTTATAACTTATAATTTTTAAAGAATATGTACAACGAAAAATAATGAACTTTTCAGAACATACATACAGGGTCTTTCATATAAAGTAAGAACGGCAAGCGGCAATTTTGTTATTCGCTGCTGCGGTGGCTGGGCCGAGCTTGTGGCGCGCCACGGCCCCCTGGTTTAAGCGTGTGTACAATCTTGCATGAAATATTACCTTATAAAAGATGCTGGAAGTGTCGTCCTTCCTGGGTTATACAGGCATTGTATCCGGTAACCACATTCTGGCTGACACGAGTTAGTTCTGTCACTGAAATGTTTCTGATTTTTAATTTTATGCTCTTTATTGAGCACTGAGTCAGTAGTGTCAAACTTATTTACAATTACCTGAATCTGTGATAGTGAAGGAAATTGCTGAACAAATGCATCACGTACCCGCCGAGCCGACTCGTACTTAAAATAAGTTTTACATACAAAAATACGATGTTGTAATGATAACTGTCTCATGTTAACATCTATGGTTCATACTGGCGACTGAACTCCTGCACGTTTATTGCATGGGCGAGTACAGTATATAATATGCGCGCGCTTTCAATACTACAACAGGGAGCCGTGGCACGCCACAAGCTCAGCCAAAGCCACTGCAGCAGCGGATAACAAATCCGCCGCTCACCGTTCTTACTTTATATGAAAGACCCTGTATACTCCGATGGGATGGACTGTAAATTATTAGATCTTGAACATGTATTAATTCAGCGGCTTCGGTGGCGTAGTTGGTAGCATGCTGAGCTTCTATGCCCAAGATAGCGGGTACAAACCCGGACGAAGCCGTGGATTTTTAAGAGCGTTAAAAATCCCTCAGTATGCCTTCCTTCGGAGGGGAAGTAAAGCCAGTGATCCCATGTCATAGATTTATGGCATGTTAAAGAACCTTCCACTAATTACACCTATGTGAAGCTAAATGGTATAGGTTAGGAATGTAAACAACGCTCTTAGGTTTCTACGTTCGTTGCCAAGAGCCGACTGTGGTGGCGTCTAGTAGCTAAGTTCTGAACTAGGCCTAGTAGTCGTTGACGGTGGCGTTTGGCGGCAAAAGTAGGAACTATTTGAAAAATTAAAAGTTGCAGTCCTTACTTGAATTAAAAAACAGATACATACACTAATACAGCCATCAAAATTAACACCGGTTATCAGACAGATTCTACACACACCCAAAGTACACGGGGCTGCATGAGCACGTTGTCGCAGCCCCTAAACTGAGGAACCAACCAACCATGTATTAATTCCAATAAAAACGAAATTGTTTTCCGAAATTTTGGGTTCTTCCCGAAACATAATCTTATATACGCCACTGCGTTCATATATATTTATGCTTCCTAGATATATATTATTATGTAGTTATATGGTTAATAAATACCATTAATGTTTACATAATCAATACATAACGTGATGCAGAGAGTTAAAGCTGTTGAAAACGGAAATAAAATAATGAGCAGTTCACTAGTGAAATCTCGAAACCTACCCCGATACGTCAAAACGCTCTAACGTTTGACTGATCGAAGATAAATTAGCATAATTTTATATATTCTTGAAGGAAATTTAATGCTAGACAACTTCCTTCCCCACGAATCTCCATTAAAATTGAAGGCAAATTGATTGGAAGGGCAGGTTTGACGAGAAACGTGAGGCACTACACATTTATTCTGCTAATTTTCCATGTTCACCGGCTCATATATCGGAGACGGCAACACATAGAGATAAATTTGAATATACTATTTTGTAGGGCATATAAGTACCTTTAAGTTTGAAAAGTATAAATATTTCTGTGCGACGCACCGTTTTAAAGTTATGCGCCAAAAACTAAGAAAGAGTGCCTTCAAGCCTCCGCGCGGCACCTGAAATCGACGGGACTTTATTAAGCGTTGTTCGGGGGACCTCCCCTCATGGGCGCCCACAGGATTTTTTCCAGAGGGGGGCCAAATTATAATTTTCATTTCATTACCCCCCAATTTTCGTTTTATTTCTTACTTTTTTAAAACCTATTTTACCCTCCAGGTTTGTGTTTCCCACGGACTCAGCGAGAGAACTCACCACTACCACCTCTATGGGCAGTGTCCTAGAGCTGGGAACACTTGGTCCGAGTGGATACAACTGGGGAGGTGTGATCAACACTTCACCCAGGCGGCCTCACCTGAAAATGTGAACTGGGGCCTCATGAGGGAAGGGAAGATTGGGATGGATAGGCAAGGAAAAGGGAAGGAGGCGGCCGTTGCCTTACAGTAGATACTTTCCCGGCATTTGCCTGAAGACGAAGTGGGAAACCACTTTGAGGATGGCTAAGGTGGGAGTCGAACCCCCTCTACTCATTTGGACCACCCGAGGCTGAGTAGACGCCGTTCCAGTCCTCATACCACTTTTCAAATTTCATGGCAGAGCCGAGAATCGAACCCAGGACCTCCGGGCCGGCAGCTTACCATTCTGACCGCTACGCTACGGAGGCGACATTATTTCTTACTTGCTTCGTGAAATTCATTATTTGACTGATCTCAAACCGGTGGCTACCATATGGCAAGATTGGGATGAATGTTTTGTTTTTAGTTCACAGTTTTAGTCCATGAAGGTTCGCGTTTCTTCTTTTGTGATACATTGTCATAATGTTGAGGTCTTAAAAACATGTAAAAAAGCAGTTCATTAAAATGCTAATGTAAATCCAGTTCGCCTATTTTCTAAATACGGTAACTGGAGGACATATTTTCAGATATTTCCAAATTATTGAGTTAATTTAATCTGTGGAAATATCCCTACATATGAATCTGCCTAATAATTCAAGTAGCACTGTTTCCAAATATCTAGTTTGTACTGGCCGTTACAGCGGATCCATCAAGTTTTTCCTCTTCTTCACAAGCTATCAGAAATACCGTACTTCGCATTGCTCTTCTTAGCCTACTGAATTTTGGGGCATGGTGGAACAGCGGTCAAGCTGTTGGCCTCTCACCAAAAGGTGGACCAGGTTCGATTCCCGGTCAATACATATGAGATATTCGAAGTGAAATGCCATACCCTGTGGTTCGGATTCCATGTAAAAAGGAGGTCCCGTGGCTCATGATCGCATAATTAACGGTCACGTTAAACTACAAGCTTCCTTTCCTCATGAATTTTGTGCGAAGTGATAAATTCGTATTGTACGTTACTCGTACCTGTGACGCCCATTGTATTAGCAAATTTTCATTTTAGAAAGAAATTATTTCATTTGATTATTGCTGACCGTTAAGTAAAATATATAATACTCACTAAATCATGTACTTCTTACTTAGTCGCTTAGATAATGACAAATATCGCAGTATCATTTAGCCTAACTCTTATACATTCGTACTTAAATATGTCACATAAATGTACCTTGATTAAAGAGCCTGCCAAAGTCTCTTCTGTAGTTTTCTTCTTTCAGAATCACATCATTATCAATCCCCCCTTCAACTTTGGCTTTGTCACCTAATTGATCTATATTGAATTGTAACTTTCAGTCGGTCAATATGACTATAAGCCCAATTAAATTAGGATTAAATTACCTTCTCCGCTCATATAAGTCGGCTACATGTTGCGCATCAAAAATTGCCTTGCAAGAAGATTCCATTGGAATAATTACAACAATACGAAGTCTATCAGTATTGAATTCACCATTTTGTATCAACTGATCTACCGTCTACATTCGATTGAGAGTGCGAATCTCAGTCGCTTTAATAACGGCACAAAAACGCCGCAGAACAATTTAACCATTAGCCTATAAATTGCTTCGATCGTAGAAGATTTAACAGTGGCGGCCGGTGGTAAGTAGCCTAAAGCTGGGTGTTGCACCAACATTTCTGATGTCGCAATTTTATATGGGAAGTTTACACAAGTAACAAAAATCAATTAACGTTAGATGAACTACATTTCAATAAAAACTGAAATACATGGGTTTTCCAAACTAACTGTACGTTCGACAAATAGACAAATTTTAATGGCTCTTTTGGGCTTCTTCCTATAAGAATTCATAAAAAAAATCATATGTATGTATTTACGCCCTATGCCTGAGTTAATTGGAAGAATTTAAAACACATCAGATTGTCTAAGGTTGGGTCTCTATCTCCAGGATAATAAACATTCTCAACATAAAAACATGGCAACCGAAAAGTTTGTACGTTACGAAAAATGATATTACTAACAAAGACGGGCTCATATGCTGCATAAGGATAGGATTTTTTTTTACTATAGCTTGAACCCCATCAGAGGAACCAGCCATGAAGTGCGCTCTGTCATACGTCTGCGCAATTCATTTTTGCGGAGTTTCATTCAATTTCTGCTTCTTTAATTAATCCAGTAAACACGCTGCTAATGTGTGTGCATCATGTTTTGTTTGCCTCTTACTACGTAACTTATCGGTACACAACAGCCATCTGAAATATGTTTGAAATATCACTAGTTTCATCTGCTATAATGGCTAAAATTTCCGATTCCTTTATTTGCTTTGATACTTCTTCTTGGCAAACCACCAACATAATCTGTAAAATTTAATTTTGAATTGTTTTGGACGTTCCTTTGAAAACAGTTGCCCTTACTAAAATGACCTTTAACACAGCTTCCAACTCAACGCTAAATTTAATTAGTTCTCTCAAAACACCTGGATTTGTTGATGTTACACTTTCATCATGATCACGCAAGGCCAGTTCGAAAGAGCCACAGAAACGAATACAGTTTATTACAATATTTAACACATACCTATTGTGCCTAACTTCTTCGTTATATTCCGCAATTTACCTTCTATAGACACTGTCCAATTGTGCAGCTTCGTTAACAGTTCCAAAAAGTGTCAATTTCAAACAGCTGAAGATTGGTTGGTTCCTCAGTTTAGGAGCTGCGACAACGCGGTCATATCCTGTACTTTGGATGTGTGGAAAATCTGTCTGATAACCGGTGTCAATTGTAATGGCTGTATTACTGAGTGTCATCTGTTTTTAATTCAAGTGAGGACTGCAGACATTGAATTTCAAGCAGTTTCTACTTTTGGCGCCAAAGGCCACCGTAAACGACTACTAGTTCAGAACTTGGTTACTACACGCCACCGCAGTCGGCTCCTGGCGACGAACGTTGGAACCTAAGAGCGTTGTTCAAATTTTTAACCTATAATTTAGCTTCACACAGGTGTAATTAGTGGAAGATTCTTTAACATGCCATAAATCTATGACATGGGACCGCTGGCTTTACTTCCCCTCCGAAGGAATGCATACTGAGGGATTTTTAACGCTCTTAAAAATCCGACGACTTCGGCCGGGTTTGAACCCGCGATCTTGGACATAGAGGCTCAGCATGCTACCAACTACGGCACCAAAGCCACTCAGCTGAAGATTCATGTTTCTTTATTTTAGGGATTAATTTCCGTAACTCCTATTTTGGTCCACGCGGATTCTCCACCAACAAACATGGAAAACAGAATAAAGCGTTTTTAATGTCGCATTCACATAACCAATTATTATTGCCTTAAATATATCCTTTAAACGCCCTCGTAGCCTATACTTATATTTTGGACAATACTTATCTGGTAATGGTCAACCGAGTGTTTTTACTGTGAGTTTATCGTCATCAGGGAGCTGGGAAAGCTGTCTAACTAGTAAATTACTTGCTCTATTAATTTTCACTTACACTCCACAATACAATTAATGTTTCAAACTAAACATTCCGTTTAAATAAAATACTAACTTACAAGATGCACAGATGATACATCTGGGTGCTATATCGGAAAGTGGCGCGAAAGGCAAACTAACAAAACACTGAATTTTGCTAGCCTGAAATTTCGTAGTGAATGCATAGTAGTGAATCAACCAAACAATAATAATAATAATAATAATGCACGGTTATGTATCTGCCTGGAACCCAAATACTCAATCAACTAAATACAGAACTAATCGCAACCCAAATCCCGCAAGAACAAGAGTGGTAAAAGCAAACATAAACCGCTACAGTACACCAACAATACGTCGCAAAATAGTTCAGTCACTTATCTACTGTACTTATAGCATAGTGGCGTTCTTAGGCTCGCTTCACAGATCAATTGACAAAAATATTAAATGAAGTTATGATGAGAAAACATCTCAAAATAATAGGGTGTGAACCAATGTCTCCCTATGAAATTCCGATATTTGTACTGTTGCGGGTGGTGTAGCATTCCCTAGTGGTGTGGGAAAGAAACTACCCTTCAGGGGCGGATGACCTCGTAGCTCCGCCCCTTAAAACAACAATAACTAACTAGACTACCCTTCGCGGGGTAAGAGAAATCGAGGGTGTTGTCATTTCCAAAGAGTGGTGTAGTCTAACGGTGCCATTTGGAACCGAGTGTTGCCAGGGGGATGGCAGCTCGTCTGCAACTCCCTACTACCCATGCTGGCCAGCAAGCATGTACAAGCTTGGCCTCGTTCCTGCCGGCCGCGCTGTCTACTTGGGAGTCGCAACAAGAGAGCTAACCCCCTAGAGTTTGATTTGAAGGCGGCAGCTTTTATAGGTACAGTGTGAAGCATTACGATAAATAATAACAAAATATCGATGATTTAAACACATTTTTGAGTGCATTAGATCTATAAAACTAAAACATTAAAGGAAAAAAAAAACGACGAATTAGTTGTAAAATTATTGGGAGTTGTGCAACGCTGCAACAATATCACCAGCCGCCCTTGAGATTTAACGCTACAGGTTAAGAATCTACAACAATGGTAGATTGCTGTTCATTTATAGCAATAATTGCTCTGTTCTCAAGAAATGGACAACAGTACTATGGCACACCTTGAATAAAACTGAATGGCATTTCACAGTAAGGCAGAATGGCGGAAAATTAGACGAGAACACCAAGATGACTAACACAATCCCGTTTTGTGTGTCCTTAAATAATCAACATTGCAAATCTGTGACAATGAATAATTCTTTTGTGTGTGTGTGTGTGTGTGGAGGGGTGGGGTTAAACTTTAATAACTTGGCGTTTAATGACCAAGCGGTTTTGTACAGTTTCCAGATTTCTTTCCGCCCCTAAAATCTGCCACCCTGGGCAGCTGCCCTGTTTGTTCCCCGTCATTACGGCCTGAATACAGTAAATGACTCAATATTGTAAGCACGACCTTAATCAGTGTTTTAATAGTCATCAAAGAAACCTCGTTTTAGGGGCTATAATCCTCTATCGGTGTTGCAATGTATAAAAATATCTCCAGAACGTGCTTTCATATCGTCACTGCCAAAGTGAGGTGGCGAAAGTAGTAGCCAGCCTAATCACTCTAGATAGCGTTGGGTAAACATACACTAGGCATAACCATATTGAAAAATGGAACTATGTTTCCATTGGTGGTCTAGTACCTGACATCATTAGAACCATATATTTCGGAATATAAATACATATTACGTCAGCAACAATAAAGACGTTTTCTATTGTAAAATTTGTCAGTCGATTATCAGAAACTTCAACTTATGAAATAAACTGGTGACAATGACCAATCGAATATCAACATTCTCGGAATTCCAGGGAGGGGGGGGGGGCACGGCCCCACCTTGCCCCTCCCTGCGGGCGTCCATGCCTCCTCCTACACATTCCTGAAACGTTTGGAACTACACGATTCAATGCAGCAAAAATCGATATTATAATTCACATGTCATACATAAAGAAAGTAATTTAACTGCATTTTCACCCCAACTTCGAGTTAATGACACATACTTTATGTCTGGGGAACAGAATATCATTACAGGTATCAGAATACTTGTGTAATAAAATTTCGAATTATAGAAAAAACATGACATAGGTATGAATATTGTGCAGAACTTCGCCAGGAAATTAAAATTATTTCGAGGTATCGAAAATTTGAGATATAGAAGTTCGACTTATAGAAGTTCAACTGTGTTTTATCGACCGTTCGTACACATTTAAACATTCAAAAATACCTTAAAATTAACAATTGCAAACGACAACCATATAGCACATACTTTCTGGTATTTGTTTGTGAACTAGGTACTGTACCCATGGTACTTGTGCTGACTGGCGTCGAACCTGACGCCCCAGAGAAGAAAAATCACGCATAGGATTTTTCGGGGTATCGAACCATAGGTCTTTGAGGAAGAAAAACCTCGTGGTAACCAAGAACCACATGATATAAGACTATTCATGAAATTTCAGCTTAATTCCAGATTGTGTACAGGAATTATAAGCAATATTGTAAAATAGAAGATCTCCATACCACTGTAAGATACAGTATTGGAGCTAAGAAAGTACAGATTTGAGGCAAGACTGACATTTGACAAATTAGCAAAGTCAATGGAGGCGTGTCAGCTGGCGCCTAGGAACTATTTACGTCTGCAAGGGGGAACCAAGACAGAGAATAATTGCTGTGGGATTCACCGAGACATAAGGAAGGAAGAGTGGAAAGGGAAGAACGCCGCATGAAAATAATTGATAACATCAAAACCAGGCATCCCAGAGCGTTGAAATCAACACCGAGATGAATAAAGTCCGGAGAGAATAATTATGAGCCCAAGAAGTATGCTTATTGGAGCAGATTAAGCATTACATGGACGGAGGACGTATAAACGCGGATGTCAGACCATTGGCGTAATACACAGAAGGGAAATCCCCGGGGGTAGCGTGCCCACGCCATCACCAAGATCAATTAATATTAATTAATTGAACGATCAAATCACAGGCACGAGACTGAAAATGGAACCTCCGTGAGAAATTGGACCTGATGAAGGCAGTTTTAGCTCTGCAAACTGCAGTTTTAAAGAAAAGGTCGGTCCGTGAATTTGAGAGAACTATTTTTCGAGAAGAAAGCCTTAAATAGAGCATGGAGCCATGAAGAAGTCAGTCGACTTGGAGCACTCAGACGGGGGAGGTGCTGTCCGTCCGCTCGGGAATTCTAACAAAGACCGCGCAACTACAAGTATAAAGTATTATACAAAGTCAACATGCAGAACTTAGACCGCGCAATTATAAGTAATGTACAAGTGCGTACAGGAACATTTTTGGTGTGTAAAGCCTAAGGAAGTATTTCCGTTACGAAGATGTTTTTCAGTATTGGACTGATTGGAAGAGATTACGAGTGCGTAAACTCCGTAACAAATGATAAGAAGCCAAGTAGAGCTTATAGTTATCAAGCCGCGCAGTAGATAGAATAAAGTGGTATTGAGCAGTAAATTACACCGTCACATGGGTAATTTGATAAAGAGCGCAAGTCATGATCTAGTAATCAACAATGGTCACACTATATCCATTAATATAGAACATGGGAGGGGAACCAGGTCACAGCTATTGTGATATTATGCCACTACAGACAAAGACACTGAGTAGAGGTTGAAGGAACACTCACACTAGTAGCCGTGGAACGAGGATTAGCCAGGATCGCGGTTGATAGAGACTTCCATTGGAGTTGATGTCGGGAATCGCGTCACCTGCAGCTCTGTTATTACGAAATTGTGAAGTGTTTGAAACAAATCGTGTGAAAAGTGTCTGTAATATAAATTTTAATGTATGTCAGTGTTAAAAATAATGTGTTGTGTGATGAAATGTAATGGGAAGGTGTGTAAATACGGTAAATTGAAAATGTGTCTTACCGAAGTGAAAAGTGTATTGTGTCAACAAAAGGAATATAACATATCCATCATGATGCATCAGTAAGCACCACGATGGTGGGTAAAAGGTGGCATCATAAGAATCGACCGCCAGAACAATGTGAGTACAAATTCCAGTGATATAATGTAGAAGCTAGCGATACGATACGTCTAAGTCGAAAATCATGTCAAAATAGGTATTTTGAAGTAATATTCATACGAGATTGCATTCCTCGTTATTTGATGTAGAAGTATTTGCAATTTGAGAATGATTTGGCTTACAGCTGTTTTGCGTAAGACCAAAAATAAGTCTAATATTAAAGTTAAATAATAACTTTATAAGCAAGAAAGTCGAAGTAACGAAATATTCAGCATGTTTGCATGAAGTGATAAAAGTTGCATCAGATCCCAGGTAATTACAAAGTAAAGATTATATGTAAGAATGATATCATAATGTGTCAGCAATTAAAGTTATACATGATAAATGTAATAAGTGAAACTGTTGTAATGTAAAGCTAGTAGTAATGCCAGTAAACAAATACCAGTAAGGATAAGTAATGATAGAGAAAATCAATAAAAAGAACGCCAGGTAGAAGGGAAACTAGAAATGTCATATGATCTGCGGTATACCGACAGAGCTAGTATTTGTGCCGCTGATATGCGAGCAATTTAAGAGTAGAATCACGATGATTAAGTTAATTAATGCAAGGGACGTTTCTAGGACATTGTCAGGACCATACAGGCTATTCTACGAAGGTTTGTATTGATGTATAGCCATGGGGCATACCGTTGTATTGAAAGCGGTTGGAGACAGACAAGTGTCTGAGCTACCATACCAGCTTCCTGAGGGCAATTGAGGATTAACGTTTGCCAACTCAATTAGCTACTCCATTGTAATGATCCGCACTGTGATGCGAGAATCTATTTGTACGGAAGGGTCGAGGACGCCTTACCGAGACTTCGTGCGTAAAAGTGGCAAGCAGCAAGACCACTAAACCACGCCATTAAAAGCCGTATGCAGTTCCTCAAGACTTTTGTGCCTAGTAAAACCCATTCCTTTGCTATATTATATTATTGAGCTACATTGAGCCAATTACTGTTACCCTATCGATAGGAGGTTAAATATTTGGATATCCAGTTCATGTGATGAATAGTTTCGCCTTAAACTAAACATAGACTCAGAGTGAAATTGTAAAATCTGGCTGGTGTGTATGAATAAGTAATGATACAGCTGGGGAAGGCTGGACGACAAGGGTCGGGCCAGGCATCAGGGGTTCAGAGCGACCCAACCATTAAGCTATTGTATTCACTGAGGGTGGTAGTTTTATGACTGACGCTATTATAAGATGTACTGGAGACTGCGCTATCATGGTCTGGCACATTAATTAATAAGAAATTGTTTATTTTGGCTACAGAAATCAATTCTTAGCATTATAAGGATGTCATATCCATATTTTAATTGTTGAAATCGAGTGATATTTAGCAAAGTTAGCTGTTCTGGACACTAACTGCGCTAAAAGCGACTGACACATTATTTGAAGTTTAAAACCCAGTTTGAGATGAATATTTGCATACGGGTACCGTGAATGTGGATTTGATGCAAACTAACTATAAATCGACTTATATTCTGAACGACTTAGAGACGTATTGTATCGTTATAGCAGACTAGCATTGTTTATGTAGACTAGGAATGTACTATTGTTGGCGTTTGTGGGGAAAGCGGAGAAAGGACACAATACACAGAATTACAGTACATTGTTGTACAAGTAACCTATCGCAACAATGGCTAACGCATTGTTGAACCATGAAGTAAAGTGAATATTCCATAAGCACTATGGATAGTCAAGCAATAAATACTATAACGTCAATAACATTGAAGTGCCATTTGTGTACAGTTAATGTCATGTTTATTTGAGTTGTTTTGATTATTATTATTGTTGTTTAAGAGTGTGCATAAGATATGAACATTTGTCAAATGACAAAAAGTGCATTTCCATAAATGAACTGTTTGGTGAAGAGTAGAGTAGGGTGTATTGAGACACAAGTGATAGACTCATAGACTCACAAGAAGAGATGTGGCAGTGTGCCTGGTGAGGTCGGATTGCGATCTCAGCTGCGGACCACAGATGATGTAGAGTAGCATTCATTGTCCCTTTGCCATTATCATCTGTGTGATCCAAAGTGTATTTTGTTGTTTGTGGGTAATTTAAATGTAATTGGATGTTTATTGTTGTATGATAAGCCATGATTTAAAATTAAATATTATTTTTAGGAAGTTGTTCACCCTTTTCTTGTAGAGTATTACCTGGTAGTATTCGGATCCTGAATATGTGTTTGCACTTTGGGGAGACGCACCACACCCTGAAAGGACAGAGCCAGTCGGGATGTGAACACATGTTCTCCACATGACGTCATATGGGTACAGTACTTGACGATTAACCTATTATTCCTTTACGTACAGTACCGTACCGTAGTTAGTATTGACCGATTAAAGCTTGATAATGTGAGATTTGCACAGGCGTTTTATTTAAACTTACTCTTGAAGGTGCAAGATCTCGCGGTTATGTCCCATGCATCGAAGCCATACAATTTACTCCAGGTTATGCTCACTTAGCGCTTGACTCGAGGCTTCACTCGAACGAGCTTTCAACACTCCTGCCTCCATCCGTCAACTCAACCCAGTATGGCTGCTATGGATAGGTGTGGATGGATCATTCAACGACGACAACAACAACAACAACAACAAATGGCCATGGCCGGTTAGTGACTGGAGTAGAATAACCACTTCCAGGGTGGATGAGCCCACTTCCTCTCAGTTTTGCCTCACGAGGCTGAGTGTACTCCGTTACAGCCCGCAGACCAGAATTACTGTAAGAGTCGGGAATCGAATACGGAATACTCCAATGGCGGTCGCATTTTCAACCCTTACGCATCAAAGATCACAAATTATACCACTAAATATTACTACATTATTGATATTCAAACTTCTCAGGAAATAGTGATTTTTTATGAATTTATGTGGTCGTAAGCTCTCAAGAAACATAATTAGCGTCATTCTTGCAAAGTAGGCCATCAGTACAGTTTTGTGGTCAATAAACACTACCGTACCGGCATTTGAATCGTACCTTTAGAGCATGCCCAATGACCCCAATTACTGGCCTTGGTGGGGCATAATTAAGAGGTGTTAATGTAACTTACCAAGATTTAGGACTGCGATTTGTATAGTTACTTGATGCCCTAGATCAGGTCTTCAGAGTGAAATTCATGTGTAAAATAAATGTCCCTCTTCTGCGTCCGACCGTTCGCCTTCACTGCTAACTATAGGCTACGTGACTTAGTATGACGTAAAAAGTGCTATTTTAGTTGAAAGAATGCTCTGAGTGTGCACGAGTCATGTTTGTTGTCAATGAACTATCAGTATAACGAATATTTTTTATTTATTTATTTATTTATTTATTTATTTACATGCATACTTACATACATACATACATACATACATGCATACATATAAGGTGCGTTCAAAATGTAACGAGCCGGAGGCATAATTACAGAAACCAGTACCAGTATGTTAGAAGTATTGGCCCTGGCTGTTGAGGCACTTGTCCCACTGTGACACGAGGCGGTGAATGGCTATCTCATAAAATTCCCTGGGCTGCGATGTGAACCAGTTCCGCACGTACAGCTGGACGTCGGCGTCCTAGGTGAATGGTTGGCCCCGCAGAGCCCTTTTCAGTGGATCAAACGTGGCGTAATCACAGGGAGAGAGATCTGGACTGTATGGAGGGTGGCCGAGAATCTCCCATTTGAATTTCAGCAGGAGTGCCGCGACTGTGTTGGCCGTATGAAGTCGTGCATTGTCGTGGAGCGACCACGGCGGCTATTTCGTTCACTGTCACTCGGCGGTCCTGGGTAATGAGTGCATCAACCTGCTGGACGTTGTCATCGGTAATGCAGGGAGGGGGGGGGGGGGGGGGGTGCCCCAGACCGGGAATCATCGGCTAACGACACCCGTCCTTCCCTGAAGCGCTTGTGCCACGCCTTGACCCTTGCAAGGGACATGCAGTGTTCGCCGTACACTTGTGACATTCGGCGATGAATGTCCGTTCCCCCTACTCCTTCCGCTGTCAGAAACCGAACAACACCTCTTTGCTCTTCGGTTGACGCCTCCATGTCACTGTTTGCAATGAGACTGGCAGCGATGGACGTTGATGCATGCTGCTGCTCGCTTTGTATCGTCACGTGTCGTGCACGCGTGCCCTCTAGCGACGGGCTGTGACCTCCCACGCTCTGGTCGGAACCACACCTCGTTACACACGCCACGATTAGCCGATGTAGTCACCGGTTTGCGCATTCCAGCCTCCGGCTCGTTACTTTTTGAACGCACCTTATACATACATAGACAGGCCTACATTTTCATTTGAGACTGTTTTGCCTTTCACTGTCCAGTCTAGTCTGCAAGCTTCTGTTTGCGAACAAGTCACCTCCATGACCCCTATTAGCAGTTAGCACTAAGATCTCCTCTGCTTCGACACCTCTCACTTTGAAATCATGCAACACACACACCCAAGTACATGGGGCTACATGATCATCATATCGCAATGCCGCTAAAAAGGAAACAACAACAATTTTGTTTAGAGGTATCAAATCATACTTCTGGTCTAAAAATAAATTTACAGATAGGAAGTGAGAATTCAAAGAACATTGTTTTCTGAGTAAATTATATTAGATGTATTTACTTCCATTTTTGTTTTCTATAGAAAATGTATGATTGTTTCTTTAGTGGAGAAATATTTTCTTGATAATTATTCGTTCTTGTTATTTACTGCCGTACAATTCCAATGAATACATACCGGTAATAATCAAGTCGTTTATTCTATTCCGTGAGCGTTTCTATAGTTAGCAACTGCTTCCCATGACATTTCGCGAATTCCTTAATTAACACAAAAGGATACCTCTGCTGATACATTTTAAAGGGATCCTTCGATTTTCCCTTCTTCTGTAGCGTAATTGGATGTTTCATCCTTTTAAACAAATCTCACCAAGGGGCAGATGACCTCGCTGCTCCACCCTGGTGTATTATTGGAATACACGGTATGATAGAGTATATTTTAATGCTCTTTTCTTGTTCATTCCTTCCTTTTTATGAAACACCAACAGTGATCTTCTAGTTTCTCTTTGGTGGTCATGTCTCTTATGTCATTTGTGAGTCTGTTCTAGATATATATCTTCCATGACTCACCTAGCGTCATCTAGCAGCGAATCTGTGAAGTTCCTCAATTCTTCCCTGTACAATCCTTTTCCATCTCGCCACCAGATCTCGTCACCATCGCCAGCTATCATCTCTGTGATCAAGAGAACTTCGTCTACTTTTTCACTCACCATGCTGCGCTAGCATCGTCTGCTATCAACTCTTTGAAGACCATTTCCTCAAGAGAATTTAACTTTTGTATGTTGCTGATGCTTATATGTATTCCTTTTGTCTCCTACCCCCAGTCTTTTCCCTTTCCTGGTCCCTCTGCGCTTCGCTGAGTGGGTCTCACTTGTACGTCGACCGTCGACTCAGTCAAGGCTCAACTAGAGCCAGCCTCCTGAACTAAAGCGGCATTCTTTAGATTCCACGCCATGTTGGAACTTTAATCGTCAAAGGGAACTTCACCTTCGCCATGCAGCAAAGATAAGTACAGACTTCAGGTTTTAACCTCATCTTCATCGGTTTTAATTCTACATGCTTTTAACCATCATTTTATAGGCAGTGTGAGATTACTATATTTTGGGGCAATAATCATCCTTCGCGGGATTTACCATGTTGGGCTTTTGTCTGTCTAAGCCAACCTTAATAGAAAGTAGCTTTTCTTAAGCTAATTAAAAGAGAAATCTTCTCACAACGTGGGATATTATCGAACACCCACTGTCTATAAAATATTTTGCTCATTCCACCGCTGGAATAACTTTGGCCCTATTCTTCAGTCAAGATTGCTCTGGAACCTTCCAGAATCTACCAGTCACGCCGTCATGTATTTTCCACTCCCATGTGTGAATACCTTTTCAAACTGAAGGATCTTCCTTATTATTTAACGCTCTATAGCTATCTTTTCTTCCTCCGTTGGGATTTTCTCTGGTGTACTAAATGACAATCTATAACTTTCTCAAGCAATAGACTCTCGCCTACCTAGTGCAACCAGTTTTTTTTTTCACAATTGCAATAACTTTCTTTGCCATAAACTTTTGTTTTACTACAGTGAATTTTTCATCCATTCAACAGACTATAGTGAAAACTAGTGCTTGTTCAACATTTCTACCGCGTCGCGATCGTCCGATTACCATAAATAAGGCCATGAACATTTATCCTCAATCCCAATTGATCTTTCCTAAACCTTTTACTAACAAACCATAATAATAAAGTTGTTACTTTAAGTCTTTTTTTCAATGAGGTGTCACTCTATAGAAGTGCCCTCCTCTTTTTCTTATATAACATTAATTAACTTCTGCATAAATACGTGTCGAGTACACGTTTCAAACTTACATTGTTTCTCCCTTCTAATTAGGGAATACAATTCTTTCAACTTATGAGTGAGTTATTTCTGGGACTCACGAAAGGGAAACTTGCCCCATTTGTCTCGTGATTCCTACTTAAACATAGGAAGTCTAGAACCTTCCATTTGACTTTCTCTTCAGTTTTCACAGTAAGTGACCTGTCCTATTTTGTATAACTATTATAAACGTAATTCAGCGTAAATATAAGAAGTTATAGGAACTTCTCTTTCATTCTACCTGCTTTCTTCTTTTTTTTTTGTTATTTTCGAAGTTGTAACTTTTTCTAAGATAGGTACTTGGAAATTTCTGAAAGTACACACCTTGTACTCGATTTAATGTCTAACTTTAGTTACTTCATTTGTCTTTTTTAAATCTTACAAAGATTTTAGTACATATAAAGGTTTGAAACCTAAGAATTGTTAATTGCCTGGAGCAAACTTTAAATGTTAGGAGGTCTGCGACCCCAAATTGTTAACAAAAATTGAAACTATATACTGGTTAAATTTATTAGTTTTTTTTGTGCATTGTTAAATAAATTCAAACTTTCCTTTTTGACTCATCATTTCTTTAATACAACGGTTAGGCAAGATCCTGTCTTCCCTGACTCTTCCTAGATTCATGCCCTCGTTAATGCAAATAAATCTCGTGATAGGGTTTTCACCACTCGTTGCATTTGAGCAAGAACTCTTAGTAGTTATCTTGATAAAGTTTCTTTTAGCTTTAATAGCTAATTCTAACTGGCCAGTAAGGCAAGTACAGCTCGCTACGCCAGCTTCCTGCTTGTGGAGATCCTCTCCAAAAAACTTATGGTTGGTTTTCCAAAAAATAAGTGTTTCTCTTTGCCTAAACTTTTAGTCGGCTCCTTGCTGGATAAAAGCTTAGCCATTTCCAAATGCAACTATTGGTACACATACCAAAATCATTCCCAAAGGTATAATTCTTTTATCACTATCCTTCTTGGAAGCATTTGGTCGCTTTTCAAGAACTCTACAACTTCGAAAACTGGAAATATCAAAACCGATTCAAATTATTGGCATTCTCCGAATTACTTTTTCAAAAACGAATTTCTTTGAACAGGCATACAATAAGTCTGTTACTCTCTGTCTTGCCAGACCATCACCCTTCCCCATAGTAGGCATATGTATGCTTGAGAGGGAATACGCTAAAGCCATTCTCTTGCAAACCGCCCAAGTCCTAGCTGCGTTTCCCGTTAGCTTCGACCAGGTCCTTACCCACTTTAGGTATCTGAGAGCGGATTTGCAGTGGCAACCACCTTTGAGTGTATTTAAAGTTAAATTTATAACTTTTGTGGGACTCTCCTCCTATTTCTCTATCCTTTCTCTCCAGTCCGAAACCCACCTCCTTTTCTTTATCATCTTCCCTTGGTGGTTAGGTTATTCCTTAGCCAATAATCTACCCACACCCCTTAAAACTAACAAATCTCACAATCACCAGATTCAGTTCGAGTTATCTACATCTCGCCGGCCCCGTGGTGTTGAAGTATCCCACCTGCCCCTGTGAGGGCTGGGACCTGGAACACACAACAATTTGTTGCTACCCTCTAAAATTTAATCGCAATTATTTGTTTAGCCGGACTAGCTTCTTAAGGAGCTCCGGAATATCCATGTTAATTGTAAACTTTTAATTTACTTTTTTCTCAGAAACTTTTAAGAGGAACTAATTGTAATTTTGTAAGGATATTCATTACGGTTCTCTCCTTACTTTAACAAGGCTTTATATATATCTATATATATTTTGGATTTTTTAAATGATTTCTTAGTAGCTTCCGTGGCTTAGGCGGCAGCACGCTGGCATCTCAGCGCTGGGTCCGTAGTTCAAATCCCGGTCACTCCATGTAAGATTTGTGCTGGACAAAACGGAGGCAAACAGGTTTTTCTCCGGGTACTTCGGTTTTCCCTGTCACCAATTTCATTCCATAAACACTCTCCACTATCATTTCATTTCATCTTTCATTAATTTAATCATTTCCCTAGGGGAGTGCGACAGGCTTCGGCAGCCGGCACAGTTCCTATCCTCGCCGCTAGATTGGGGCTTCATTCGTCCCATTCCCTGACCCGGTCGGTCGACTGGAAGCAGGTTGTGGATTTTAAATTTAATTTCAATGATTTATTAAAAATATATTGACCATTTGCTGGCTGAGTGGGATTCAATTAGGAGAAAACCCGGTAAGCAATCCGGCCTCGAAACAACAAGCCCCACATCTGAAGTTGCTGTAGCTGTTTGACAGTGAGGCAGCGCCCCGGTAACGAAAACTAAGATTAACGGCCGAGGGGACTCGATGCGCTGACCACGCGTCACCCCAATATCTGCAGGCCAAATGGCTGGGCAGCGGTTGCTTGGTAGGTCTAGGTCCGTCATGGGCTGTAGTAGTGCCACGGGGAGAGAGGAGGGGGCATCTACATCTTACCACTGAACGGTCCTGGAGTGTTACAGTCGAGTTTTGATATTTCGAATCTCGGTAGTTTAATATTCCTATAAATTCGAGTTGAATAATTTGAATTAACAAAAATAACAAATCGTCAGTTTCAGTGTGCGAAAGCTGAACACGGGCGACGTGCTTTTTCACACTGACGTTGATCCCGCAGCTTCCCGATCCAACCCCTCTCCGCCATCCCCTCCTTCTCACCTACAATATACTTTTCTCAAATTCCTCGTTAACGACCGGTGACTCAAACGTTACGTAGTAGCACGCGCCGACAATAACCATTGTTTGCTGTTGACTCACCACTCACTCTGTCAGCCCACGTGGGGTCCAGAGTCTAGTCCTGGCTGCCGGCTCGCTTGTCAGGTCTCCAGTGTTGCATAGTTGCACGCAGTTCTGTCAAATCTCGCTACTTGCTCTCAGTGGCTACGGTGGAGAGTTGATAATGCTGTGCCTCGATCTGGGAAAGCTCTGGCTACACGCAGACATCTAATGTAAACATGGCCACTCAGCTAAGTTTCGAAAACCAGCTGTTCGTAACGAGGCAGATTAGAGAACTACGAGTATACATCACCGCCACGTTATAAAAATAAACCAGTCTGGTCTTGGACCGTATTGTTTGTGTTTTGATTTTATTCACTATGAGTGCTGACAAAAGCATAATTTCGCAAGTACGGTAGACGTGATTTCGTCTACCTCGAATTATCGACACTACTGAATTATAATAAAGAAATTAATGACAGCATAAATAAGTCGTCCTGCCAATCGTATACCTGGAAGTTGTTATACACGTAATCTGTAGTCCCCATCCGTATGTACTCCAAAAGTTTCCCAGCTCAATTACTTGAAAACTGTGTTGAGGAGGATTTAAAATTATCATTAATTTGGAAACAGTTTTGTTAGTAAGTTTGACAGTTTATTAACGTAGTAATTACATTTTTAACTTGTGTGTTTCATGAGTTGAGGTGAAATTATGACTAGACTATAAGTTTGAGTCTTGTATTATCTTTAAGCCTGTCATAGAAATGAAGTTTAGAATTGAAATTACCTGCAATACTACGTACTGAAAGTAATCTTAAATGTATTAACCTCGGTACAAATATAGTGACCTCAGCAACCGAGCGTGCTAGGTCACACTGTACGAAAATGACTGGGTATCTGCATGTACGGATATTCGAAATTCGAATCCAGGCGTTGCCAGCAACCAGCCTGAGGGTAATTGCCTCTCAGATTTTTCCTAACTCACTCTAGACAAGTGGAACGCCTAATGTTGTAGTGGTTTGCACTATTGGTTGCCATCCCTGAGGTCCCGGGTTCTATTCTTGGCTCTACCGTTGCAAGGACGGTCTCTGGTAGCTGAACACCCTTTGTCAGCAGATACAGCTGGAGACGGTGACAGGCCGATCAACCAGGTGACCGCTAACTTGTGTCTAATTAAGAAAGGGCCAGGGAAATAATCAGGAAGTCAGTCGTGGCCCTGTTGAAAGTAAGCGTCCTGACATTTGCCTGTGGTGAAAATGGGAAAATACGAAAACCATTTTTAGGACGGCTGAGGTAGGATTCGAACCCACTCTTTCCCGATGCCAGCGAGGCATGAGCTAGTGTGTTATATACCACAATAACAATAGTAGTGATGTCTTGCATTTTATTGCCATGTTCATGATTTATCTAATTACCCCTCCCACTCTGGAAAACAGTTCCATGCCTTAGATAAAAGACTACCAGCTGCCACTGACATCCACTTTAGTAATGCAGTAAAATATCGGGAAGAAGCACTCTAATTATGTTGGTACGGTGTGCACTGCAACTGATCTGTATTCCAGAATTGGATATTCACGAAGACAGACGGAGATTTTCTGCTATCAAGTTGTGTATTGTACAGACATTACAAGCCATGTAGATGGAAGGTTGATTGCGGTTGATTGCGGGACTCAAACCTGTGATCTCCAACTTAGTACACCGTTGCACTGCATGTCTGCATGGGTCATACATATTAATACTCTATCTTCCAACTAAATGGCTGGTACTTTCTGTACAATACACGATCTAATAACTGAACGCCTCGATTCGTGGTTATTTGTTCTTCTCACATGTTTACTGTAATGAAAATGGATTGTTTATTGTTAGTTTTGGGGGCTTGGGGCATCTTGGTCATCATCCCGTGTGCCTTGGGTGTGTGTTCAATTTATCTGATATCCTGTGTAGTACAGTAGTGTGTGTAACTGTAGTTATTATGGTCGGGAATGCGGTAGATGCCCCGGTGCTTGAAATAAGTTACTATCCAGGCGTTTGCCTGTGATGATTGTGGAACATCCCGGGGAAAACCACACTCAAGATAGCCGTGATCAATGACTGGACTCGAACCTCAGATCTCCGGACTTGCTGCATCTCCCCTATCTCAGTCGCGGTGAGCAATTTAACGCTCACAGCTACGTCGTAGAGTGATTAAAGAAGAAGGAAACCCCTAACTGAAACAAGAACGAGACTCCTTTCCCTTCTTGGTGCTGCCCTGTAAGCTGGTAATTGAAAGAACAGTGTAGGATCGAACACATTACGCTATCATTAAGGTGACATACTTTTCTGTGAGTATCGAACCCATTAAGCGAAACAATAAGGTTGGAGAGATCGAAGCAGCCAACACTTGGCACTCACTTAACTTACCCCAGTTTAATAATTGATGATTATATGATTAGGTATTACTGTATATAGTTATCTGTCATTACCAAGATGTGTCAGTCGCTCGGCTGTAACACAACATTGCTACTAAGTAAGAGAGAAGAGGTTCACTTGTAGGTTGTATTTTGGAGCTGAATTTGCATAATCTGCACTGATTAAACATCTAACAACTTCGTATTAGCATAATTCAAAATAATTGCTGAATTTTCTCAGTGCAATATTTTACGCTTTGAAGAAAAATAAAGGTGAGAATTTTACGTGTCAAATCCTATCTCTAAGAATATTCAGTGCGCATGTACCTGTCATTGACGGAGCCACTTGACCCCAGCCAAAAAAATATCAATGTCAAAAGATATAGTGTAACTACTCCGTATTGGCATAGTTATTGCTTATTCTCCATTGAATTTTCAATATTAAATCACCCCCTCCCCCAGAAAATTATATTTACTTATTTTATTTAGAATGAGGAATTGTTATGTCAAAACAATTGCTGACCCAAAATGTTCAAAAATAAATTTCCAATAACTGTTGTACCATATTTAGATATCTAACCACTTTAAGATTAGAACAAAAAGCTACCTTATGTTATGCCCTCCACAAAACACTCCAACCCAGAGCAACTCAAATTGGTAGAATTGCATTTTCTACTTGTACTAAATATGATCCAAGCAGAAAACAACATGTTCAGTAAAGAACATACAGCCTACTTTCTCCTAAATGCATGGGTATAGTTATAACTCTCAGCCCTTTTCAAGGAGTAAAATTGAATGTTGGTTGTAGTAGCTTGTTGAATAGCAACGTGCTATATCATACATTGATTGATTGAATCCTCACCTGAATTGTAAATACACACACTAATACAGCCACCACAATGACACAGGTTAGCAGACAATATTCAACACTCACCAAAGTACACGGAGCTACAAGACCACGATGTCCCAAAGCCCCTAATGAATCAACAATAGCAACAACAATAACAAACAGAAGACTGTACCGCGGATCAACGACAGCTTCCAACACAAGTCCTTCCTCATTTACTGTACAAGTACTACACTCACCATCACAGTGACACTGGTTATCAGACAACTTCTACACACCCAAGTGCACGGGACTACGTGACCATGATGCCGCAAAGCCCCTAAAGAATCAACAGACGGATCAAGGACAACGAATTTCAGTCGCTGTAGTCCAGTGTTGAAATATGTGGTGTTATAAGTATATGTAATATTTTCTATCGCAAATACACACTATATGTGCTTAAGATTATAACGTGTGAGTAGTTATAAATCAATAAATATAAAAAAGTAAAACAATTAAGCCGCTAGGATTCGAAACCTTAAGATTCGGAGTCTAGCACGCTAGCCCGCTACCACGCTGCTACACATGCCCACTACACCTAGCAACGTTAACAACAGCTTTGGTGTAACTGCCTAGCATATGTTTTTTTTGTCTTGTAAAGACGATTTCATTAGCGATTTCTACCGTTTTTTTTATAAACCATTTGATACTAAATTTGTATTATTCTGTTCAGTACATTCCTGGAAGACAATCAAGCTACTAAAATATGGACTGCCGAGCAAACAATAGCCTCTATTTTACCCAACGGGACGGCACGGCCCAGCACGATACGGCACGGTCGGCCTGAACTGTTAGTCACGTCTATGGTATAATATTATATTATAGGATGTTAATATCCTACGGGTCACCTCCTTGAGGACAGTTTAAACCACCCTCTGTACGATAAATGGATTAAGTGAGGCCGGGCCTTGTTGAATCGTAAGTAACGGTTAGGCTATAATGCTTGCATGATTCATACGTCCGCCAGCTTGAAACTATTTCACAGATGACCTTGTAGTTTGGGCAAAATACACTTCCCACATTAAGATAACTTTTTGTAAAATTTCGTAGAGATCAGATGATTAGGTTAGTCGTAATTTGATTTAAGCTTAGAACATTTGGGTGGGCGCCATTTATCTTTCCTTATGATGGCAGCGACTTACAACATGACGCTGAGTAGTCCCTTGCTAGTGCTACCTCTGTACCAAAGGGCGTTCGATTTGGTTTCGTTGTGTTTGAATTGATAGGGGGATCGATTTGCACACATACACGGCCACCATCTTCAAACTATTGGTCTGATGACACTGCAGTTTGGTAAAAAAAAAAAGACGCTTCCCACATTAAGGTACATTAATGCAAAATGTGGTAGAGTTCGAATGATTAGGTTAATCGTAATTTGATTCAAGCTTTGAACATTGTGTGGCCGCCATTACGTTTCCGTCAAGATGGCGGTGATATAAAACAAGACACCTAGGTGTCCTTTGCTAGTGCTACCTTTGTACCAAATTTCGTACAATTCAGTTTCGTCGTGTTTGAATTTATAGGGGGGACAGACAGACAGACTGACAACTTTTGTCCCGTGTAGATCATATAAGTCTACTTTCACTTTTTGCATAAATTGAAAGTAGGCTAAAATAATTTATAACAAATTTAGATTCTTTTAATCCAGGTTTAAGAGAAGATTACCTTGCTGATCCACCCCTTAAAACAAGGATTATCATCATAATTAATACAGATTTAGCCGGTAAAAGTCCGTATTCCTCATCAAAAGGATTAAATTCAACAATTAAGCTATACTACATCATCATAAGCATGGACACTGAGTGCTTCCTGTTCCATCATTCACAATTCACATTGTTTCTGCCTGATCAGCAACTAAGACATTTCGAGATAGGTACTCTATTGAAGGAAAACTCGTAAAGCTGGTGCTCCTTGATAACCTTATAGCTAAAAATCACAATGTCTTTGTCTCTTCAAAACGGTGACTGCCGATTAATTGCCATACATCTCGACAATTAACGCTATAGGCCTACTGTAACTTAACTGAAAACATATTTAGGCTATCTAGTGGCTTCGGTTGCGTAGTAGGTAGCATGCTGAACTGCTATGCCCAAGATCGCGGGTTCAAACCCGGCTGAACTTGTCGGATTTTTAAGAGCGTTAAAATCCTTCAGTATGCCTTCCTCCAGAGGGGAAGTAAACCCGGCGGGCCCATGTCATAGATGTATGGCATGAACATGAACCTACCACTGCAACTGGTAGTGTGCAGCTAAATTTGTAGGTTATCTGGTTAGAACACTCTATCAAGTACCAACGTTCGCCGCTGGGTGACAGTGTCGTCTGGTAGCCAAAGTTGAAATTTAAGTTTCATTCATCTTCATTCATTTCATCTCTCATTAACTCCTCTCATGAGGTTGGCGTCAGGAAGGGCATCCTGCCGTAAAAACCATCCGCCACATTAGAATATCACATCTCATCCCCGACCCCGTTGGAAACGGGATTAATGAGGGCTAGACATTTATTTTATGTCATTAGTAGTGGTAAAGTTAGAGCCAATGGCCCTCTCACCATGCAATATGGTACCAGTACATATGAGCCAATTTTTGAAATACAATAAATACCGTAAAAGTTCATTATGATGAACAATAAAGAGTTAATTAATTATGCTAAATACTAATATAAATGAATGTGGCATATGAATAATAATGGACTAATAATAATAATAATAATAATAATAATAATAATAATAATAATAATAATAATAATAATTTCCTAAATATTATCGTATCTCAGTCATACGTCCTTTCATCCATCACACCATTCACACGGGTCAATCAGCAGTATTCAATAGGTAATCTCGGCAAGCGGCCTTAAATTTCTTTATTGTTTTAGAATTTCTGATATCGGCAGGAGTTGAATATTCCAGAGTCAAGACCCCGCTACAGCAAAAGAACGGTTGAACATAATGAGTGATTGATGGTGATGGCAGAGGCGGTTCTAGCCCTGGGCCGGGGGGCCCGGGCCCCCCCAGTTTTAGTGAAATAATTACTTAAAGATTCCATGGTTACTAAATAAATCGATAATTTACAGATACAATTTATCTGATATAAAACAAACTAATGCATTTAATTAAGTTAATTTTTCTTTCAATTTCAAGATTTATTTATTTTATTATATGTAATTTAAACACACAATTGAAATCGTGTATAAATATAATATTTTTAATATGCGTAGTGCATACACCAAGAGTATTAAACTCTTTTCCCAACTTTATGACATGCAAGTTCACAAGTTTCCAATGTAGACAATCCTCCATGCGATACAAGTGCATCGATATCTCCCGAACTCTGTGACAAAAATGTGAGTGCAACTGTTTCTAATACAGACGAACCTGTACAATTTTATATCTCTGCATCGATCTATGATGGTCCATGCCAACCACGTAAATCAGTTTATAAACAAACGTTACTATACAATAAGAACAGAAGTTTTAACAGTAAATGGTTTGATAGGTAAACATTTATTGAATACTCTGAAAACAAAGATGCTGTTTTCTGTGTCGTCATTTCGTTCAATCTGATTCAAGCATTCTGAACATGTCTTCAGTAAATCTGGATTTTGCAATTGGAAAAGAATATGGGAAAAACGTGCAAAGCATGCTGATAGTGAATGTTATAAATCTTCAATAGTAAAGTGAAAGAGTTTTCTGGTAAGTGAACATAGTAGCACAGTGATTTCGAAGCTAAGCGAGAAACCTCTGGTTATATTGCGTAACCGCTCAGCTGTGGCAACAATGGCCCAAGTCGCATTACTTTGTGCTCGGCAAGACATTGGGCTTAGAGGTCATCGCCAAACAGTTTCGGATGATGATAGTGTTAATAATAAAGGGAATTTTGTTGAAATTTTAAATGTAATTAAACTAGAAAGTGAAAGCACAAGTAAGCAGTCTACCAAAGAATGCAACTTACTCATCTAAAGATTCTCAAAATGAATTTCTTGATATCTCAGCTAATATAATAGTTGAACATATTGGAGGAGAGACGAAAAAATATAACAATGGTTATGTTTCCTTAATCCTGGATGAAGTTAGAGTTGTTAGTAAAGTGGAACATATGTCCGTATGTGTATAGAGGAGCGTTTCTTAGGTTTTATACATTTGTCTCAACTAAATGCCGAAAGTATAGCTAATTCAGCTTTAGAGTACCTTGTTTCAGTGGGTTTCGATCTATGTAAGTGCATTGGACAAGCATATGATGGAGCCGCGGTTATGTCAGGGAAGATAAATGGTGTGCAACGTTTATTGCGACAAAAGGTCAATAACCCGTGTGTTTACGTGCATTGTTATAGACATCGCTTAAATTTAGTTTTGGTGGACGTTTCAAAGCCAGTTTGTAGACGTGGTAGGGGACACTTTTGGTTTACCGGAAGCAATTTATGCTTTTCAGTCTGTATCTACTGTAAGACACCAAAAGTTTGTTGAGATACATCCAGGAGAACGTGTTTTAGAGATACCTCTTCAAAGTGACACGTGATGGGTATGTAAATATAGAGGAGTAATGTATCTTCAGAAACGTTTTGCTTCAGTTAAGGCAGCTCTAGAGTATTTTTCAAAGTCAGCTAACAAGAAAGAGGCAGCAGAAGCAAAAGGTTTGTTGAAACAGCTTTGTAAAGTGAATGTGATGTTTGTGTTACAAATCTTTTCTGATATTCTCGAGCTTGCCAATAGAGCCTCTATGTTCTTACAACAAAAACATGTGGACTTCGGAGGGGCACATAGATTGATCTATGGTCTTGTAAAGTCGTTGCAAGAAAAACGAAATGATGATTATTTTAAGGAACTATGGGCGGTTACATGTGACACTGCTCAGTCGTTAAGCTTGAAAGTTTATAAGCAATCTAGAGTCTCAAGTATTCCAAATAACTTTTCAGACTACGTTTTATTAATGCCAGTCTCTGCGGAGAAAGAAGAGGAAAATGTCACATTATCAGAGACATGTAAAAGAAATCTTTTTGAAATATTAGACAACATGGTAGAAGAGTTACTGCGTAGATTTACTGAAAATGATTTTGTGTGCAATGCAATGGATGCCTGTAACCCAAGAAGTGAAAACTTTTAAAATTTTGAATATATATATTCTCACGTTCTGTGAAAAGCATAATCTAATCTTCACAGACCGTAAGGTGCTACAGACTGAAATCAGTTAAGCTAAGAATGTATTTAGAGGCAAATAAGCAAACACTTTCTCATTCTTTTTTTTCTAAACTTCTGAAAATGGAAGTTGCTTTTCCACAGCTACTATTATTTTTCAAGTTGATGCTGACTCTTCCTGTGTCATCTGCTTCTGCTGAGCGCAGTTTGTCAGTCGTGAAACGAATAAAATCCAATTGAAGAGCAACAATGGCAAAAAAAGAGGCTTTCCAATCTCGCAATTCTTTCAATTGAAAGTGAATGAAGTGGAAAATTACTTCACGACCCTTCTGATATAGTGAACCAGTTTGCCCAGAGTGGAAACAGAAGAATAAATTTATGTGACAGTGAAATATGCTATTTTTTTACCAATGATAGTTTTTAGCCAACTTTTCTCATTTTGCAAAAATGAGGAAAAAGAAGACTGATGAGATCGATCCGGGAAAATGTCTGGGCCCCCCCAGATTTAAGCTTCTAGAACCGCCACTGGGTGATGGTGAGGAAGATCCACATCGAGTGTTATACGGTTAGAGTTAATGATTGTTATATCTTTGAGGTGAAGGACTTTGGTCACTACTCTTTGTTTTTGTGATCGTTTATTCCAAGCGGGTGTTCTGTATTCTGATTGAAGGACATGGCTGAACATGTCTGCTTGTTTTTATTGGGAATAAAATAAGTATTATAAAAGAACCTAGACGCCGGTTAGGATTTCGAGAGATATAATTTCGTAACATTGTGGCGACTGCGGCAAGACAAAAGAGAAAATCGATTCTTTCAATTACAAGTGTTATTTGGAGTTCATTTACAAGAATATACAACAATGTGGACAATGATATAACGAAGAATGGTGCTTGTGGAGGCAAACCTAGCGGTGTTCAAGAACAAAGCCCGAGATCTAACAAAACTGGATGGGGAAATTATAGAGGCTATGCTAACAGAAGAGTGCGCAACTGCAGAACTGGAAAAGGAAATGACTTCTGCGGACGAATATGCAAGTAAGGACAAACTATTGGAAGTTAAATATGAAAACTACATGAAACTTAGGATAGCTGACATGTTAAATGCTTCATCTAACCTGACGCCTTCAAACGAAGCTCGTGCAAAACGCAAGTTTAAATTGAAGAAGTTTGGAGGGGATGTAAGGGAATGGTTGGCGTTCTGGGGTCAGTTCCTAAAAATACATGAAGATCCTGATATAGATCAAGAATATAAGTTTCAGTACTTATTATAACCATATAATTATAATATACTAACTCTCACGCCCGCGAGATTGTTGAAAGTTTCCCACCAATTAGCGAAAACTATCAAAAGGCTCTTGATAGTTCGAAGTTTAGATTCGGGCGTGATGAATTACTTGTTGAAGTAATATGTTAGGAAGCTTCGGAAACTAATCCTAAATTTAACCTCCTGTGGCGATAAACGTGATCTTTCTTCCATGTATGATCGCATAGAAACACAACTTCCTGCATTAGAGACGCTAGGAGTGACATCAGAGAAGTATGCTACAATGCTTTTTCCACTTGTGGAATCGTGCCTGTCAGAGGATCTGTTACGTGCTTGGCAGAGGAGTTCATTAAACTCGGGGGAGTCAGCACAAAATTCAAAGCTGGGTAACTTAATGGCATTTTTTGAAGCAGGAAGTGTAAAGTGAGGAAAGGATATCGATGGCTATAGAAGGATTTCATTTCGATTCAAAAGGCAAGAATGTTAGTGAAAGTAAGTTACCAACTGCGGCCTGTCTAATGTTAAATCTTCCGAACCCGTATGTATCTTCTTTTTTTGGAACTCATAACAGCATGGACTGTTACAAAGCTCGTAAGTTTAGTTTGTAGGAGAAGAGGAAAGTTGTCAGAGATAAAAGATGCTGTTTCGGCTGCTTGAAACCCAACCATACTAGTGAATGAAAATCCACAGCCTGCTTCCAGTCTCCGACCGGGTCAGGAATGGAATGAATGACACCCCTATCTAGCGGCGAGGATATGAACTGTGCCGGCTGCCGAAGCCTGACGCACTCCTCCGGGGCAATGATTAAATGAATGACAGATGAAATTAAATGATAGTGGAGAGCGTTGCTGGAATGAAATGTTTGACAGGGAAAACCGGAGTACCCGGAGAAAAACCTGTCTGCCTCCGTTTTGTCCAGCACAGATCTCACATGGAGTGACCGGGATTTGAACCACGGACCCAGCGGTGAGAGGCTGGCGTGCTGCCGCCTAAGCCACGGAGGCTCCAACCATACTAGTAAGAAATGTAAAACTTACCTAAAATGCATTTTGTGTGAGGGTAGGCACGTAGTTAGTTAGTTAGTTAGTTATTGTTGTATTAAGGGCCGGAACTACGAGGTCATCAACCCATAGGTAGGCACGTATCGCTCATGTACAACAAAGCCAATGTGTCTGTCAATTCTAACAAAATTGATATTCCTTCAGTCGAGAAACAATTTGTTAAATGTGAATTGTGAACAAGTTCTTTTGAAAAACTTTGCCTGCTGTAATTAAGGGTGTTGCTGAAAAGAAAGAACCCAATACGTGTTCTGTTCGATGGCGATTCTCAGAGATCCTATGTTAGGAGTGACTTGGCCAAATAGATGGAACACTAGTCTATAGGCAGTGGTAGTGTAGTACATGCACTCTTTGCTGGTTCCCATTCTAAGCCATATGAACACCAGTGTTACAAAGTAAGGTTAGGTAGCATGGATGGGAAGTATGCCTGCAACTTTGATGCTTTGGATCAGGACATTATTTGTTCAAATGTGCCCATGGACTTCCCCATAGGCCTGTTTTTAAAGAAAATAGTACAACCTCCATTCGGCCTGTCTTCGATGCTTCAGCAAGAGAGCAAGGGTTCCCATCTCTAAACCAAGGTCCATGGTTGAGTGAACTGGAGGACGAAGGAATAAGGCTTACTAGTGATTTTTTATCTTTCTAGTCGACGCCCGTGGGCGACCTGCGTGTGATGATGGGGATCCTATCGATGTGTTACTTGGAGCAGATGTTTGTGGTAAGCTGTTGACTGGTAAGAAGAAGAATCTTAATTGTGGTCTTGTGGCTATCGAAACACACTTGGGGTGGACAATCATGGGGGAAGAACAAAAATGAAAGCTCAGAGAACACTAACCGTTCAATGATGGTCTTGTCAATATTGTCCACTGAGAAGTCGTTAACTACTTTGTGGGACTTAGATATATTAGGAATTGAGGATCCAGTAATGAGAACAAGCAAGGCTGAGATGAAACGCCTAGCCAAATACCATTTTGAGAAAACTGTTTGTGTGAATGAAGATGGAAGGTATGAGGCTCAGTTGCCTTGGTTACAAGATCACCCACCCCTTCCTGGGAATTTCAACCTGGCAAAGCGCAGATTGGACTCGACAGTGAAGAAAATGGCGGGCAGTAATTCTTTTGAGCGTTATGATACTGTGTTGACTGAATGGTTAAGGGATGATGTCATAGAAGAGATAGGAGTGATAGCCGATATAAAAAAAAGCTTTCTTGCAGATCAGTCTTGCTAGAGAGGACAGAGATTTTCTAAGTTTTTTGTGGTTTGACAAGTCTGGTAACTTGAGAATATTTCGACACACCATAGTAGTGTTCGGTGTGACTTGAAGTCCTTTTCTGTTGTGTGCTGTTATAGAACACCATCTAAAGGTCTGTTCGATGCCCAGAAAAGATGGAAGTTCTCTCTATTCCTCGTCTACCATTACTACACTGCTGAAGTCTTTTTATGTGGATAATTGTGTAGCAAATGTTCGTGATGAAAAGGAGCTAGATTGCTTCATAGAGGAAGCCACTGATATATTTACCAAGGGCAAGTTTGATATAAGAGGGTGGGAGTCGACAGTAGGGGGGTAAGGCGGTTTCTAACGAGTGTCATGGACGCCGCGTGAGTCCAAGCCAATATCTCGCGAACCCATGGTCGGATGTTGACAAATGAGGTGTCGTTGGACTCGGGCTGACGTCCTCTTTGCTATGGACCACTCGTTATATTTTTGAATTTTTTTTTGAAAAATTTTGTTTTCGAACGTTGGTGATAGTTTGAAAACCAAAAAGGATAGAACGTTGTGCCATGGCCCAAACGAATGCTCTTTATGACCTTTATTTTTATAATAATTTATTTTTTATTTTTTATGTTTTTTTGAAAACACTCAAATTTTGAAAATTCTATATTTTGGAAACTAGGAACTCTACAAAAAAAAATGTTTGACATAAATCAATGATCCCTACCCCCTCTACCCCCAAAATAAATTTCAAGTCTCTAGAATTAGTGTGGTAAGGGGGGAGCTGTCTACTAACTTATTGAGCCCTCCTCGTAGCGGCCCCGAAGCTGATATCTCGCTAACCAATTATGGGATTTCAACATACAGGGTGTCCTAGCACTCGTAGTGATGCCCCCTACTTTCCTATAGGCTCTTTATTTAAATAAAAGACCAAAACTAAAAGGTCATGTGCTTTTAATATCTCGCGAACCAATCATGCTAGAGGCATGTTCGACGGGTCCAAGGACTCGGAGTGACGTCCTCTTTGCTATGGACCACTCGTTATAATTTTAAAAAATTTGGGAAACGCGATTTTGGGGTAAACACGTGTTTTTTGTGATTTTTGCCGATATCTCACGAACCAATAACGCTAGAGACATGTACGAGGTGTCATAGGACTCGGGCTAACGCCCCCTTTCAAATGTGGTAGATATTTTTTTCCAAAAAATAATTCACAAAGGGCCTAACGCCATACATGTTGAAAAAACGTTTTCTTTTTCTTTACCTGTTTATAATGTCCATGAAGCGTGGTGGTTGAGAGAGACAATACGGCTGGGTTTGTGTGTGTTTCAACGAACCTGTCGCTGACCACGGTGGCTGTGTTCAATAGATTAATTGCTATTTCGACGGGTCGGTTTATGACAGAGCGAGGGTGCGTTTTTTTTGATATTTTACCTTTGACGTGTAAACGGTAATGAGAACTTGGTTCTATGTTGGTCGAAGCGAGTACAGAAAACAAACTTGCCGAGGAGCAGGAGGTGAATGTCATTTGAGCTTATTGGAAGGCGTTGATCTGACTTGACAACAGGTGACGCTTGAAGGTGAAATAATCTGACCATTGTGGTGGCAGGGAAGTGCGAAATGCATGTGAACTTGTGTGAAACCACATGTAGGCTAAACCAGTGACATCCTGTCTTGCTTCGTACGTGACAAAATGCAAGTCCATGTGAAATTTGATCTTCCACAGGTGTTCGCTTGGGTGTTATCTGTCCACGTGCGCGATAACTGTTAACAAGTCACATCCTGTTTTGCTTCGTACGTGACAAAATGCAAGTTCATGTGAAATTTGATTCGCCACAGGTGTTCGCCTGGGACGTTAGCTGTCCACGTGCCTGATAACAGAATGGTCAAAGCGTGGGAAAAAAAAGAATATACATGCAACGTAGCATATATAAAGACATGTCGTTATCATTTCCACTCTCACTTGGGTGGACTACCTTTGAACACACTGCGTTGCATGAAACCCCTGGTCTTGTTTAAAAGTTTTGGTGTTGGTGGAAAATACTTAACCTTGTTGTGGGGTAGGTATTTATTTATATATTTATTCATTTATACATTTATTGATTAATATATATATTTACAAGCAATTATTTATTGATTAGGTAATTAATGATTTTATTTATTTGTTTGCAGATAACCGGCATACCTTACATGTCTGAGGGAGAAGAAACCATTGCACTTTTGAGCCCACTAGAAGGGAAGAGCAACAAGTCACTGCAAGTAAAGGTGAGATGATTTTTTTAAACTAACTTGTTTCATTTTTTTTGTTTTATGTTTTATTTTATGAAATGTATGTATTAACTTGAATTTAGGTATTTATAGCGGTTTATTTTATTTATTTTTAGAAACTTGGAAAGAATAGTCTTACCGACGTAGCAGTCGCTGAAAAAAAAAACGAAACGCACTAAAGCGAAACCACTGCCAAAGAGTGAACTGTTTAAAACTCAGGTAAGTCCAACTTAAAATGCTATTCCATTTTACCACTACTGAAAACTCGTAGACAACAAAAAATTCATTACCTGTACATGACTGGGACAATGATTGCTTTCTTGATTAATGGCTATGTTGTTGTTTTTGACTGGGAAAAGTACAAGGCCATGTTGGATTTTCTAAAAATAAAAATAATAAATTTAATTTATGGGTGGTTCCCTATGGACTCAACGAATATCCACAGGTTTGAACATGATAATGTGAACAAAATGACATGACATTCATTTTTGTTTATATATTGGTTAAAGGGAGGGTGGGGGAATGTAAATGACTGTAGCTTTATAAAAAAGAAAATAAGTACATGGGTTACTGTTAGTGCCAACATACAGTTTATTTTTAATGGTGTTTTGATAGATTAATGCCAATTAACGTTAACGTTTTATTTACAAGTATTGATTGATTGATTGATTGAGTGATGGGTTATTTTGTTTGCTTTTAGGTGTCGTCATGTGCCATTAACGTAATGAACAGACAGTGAACAAGCATGCATTATGCTTTAAAGTACTCTGTGCTCTTGTGCAATGTTAATAACTTACAATAAGAAAAAGTTTTATTATAACACATGGCGTTAGTACCAAATACAACAAGTGAGCAAGTTGGTTTACCACGTGGGTTAAATTTAAAATCAGAACATGATCGATGGTTAACATTTGAATCCTGGCCTGTAGGCTTTTTGTCGACGCATGAACTTGCAAAAGCCGGTTTTTTTTTACTTGAACCGAGAAGATGTGGTGCGCTGTGTGTTTTGTCGTATTGAACTTTCACACTGGGAAGAAGAGGATGATCCCTTTAGAGACCATTTGCGATGGTCTCCTCACTGTCCTTACATGCTTGGAAAGCAAGTGGGTAACCTACCCGTGCATTCATTTTACCGAACCACAAGGCCTTTGGCCGCTACTTACGTTGCTGAATCACAAATAAATAATAATAATGATGTATTACCAGTCAACGGTAGTGTCGATATATGTGGTACATATGCCATAGACAGTGTTGAATTGGCGTGTGCTTTTGAAAAATTGGGAGTTTGCAAGACTAAAGCACTAGCACACCCAGAGTACAGCTCTGTTGAAAAACGTTTCGAATCTTATAAAAATGTTTGGCCATTAATATTAAAACACCTTGCCAAACAGCTAAGTGAAGCTGGATTTTTTTATACTGGTGAAGGGGATAAAACAATATGTTTTTATTGCGGATTTGCTTTAAAGGATTGGCAAATGACTGATGACCCTTTAGTGCAACACGCTCGTTGGTTACCAAACTGTAAATACATGGTGTTGCTTAAAGGTCAGGAATTTGTGAACACTATTCGTAAAGAAAAAGTGATTGCAGCACAAGACATAAAAGTGCCTTTAGAGTTAGAGCACCCGGAGCAAATACATAAGGCTGAAAGAAAAGACTTGTCTCACGAACAGATACAAAAGTGTGACCAACAATTATGTAAAATTTGTTATCAAGATGAACTAGGTGTTGTATTTTTACCCTGTGGACACATGATAGCCTGTGTCAAATGTGCATTAAAACTTAACACTTGTGCTATATGCAGAAAAGTAGTATCTGCTACAGTTAGGGCATTTCTTGCATAACTAGTATAATTTATTCGCCATGCATAGTGCAAAATCCCTAATTGCACAATATTATTAAAACTGTTTTAGAGTGTAATAGATATGCTTTTGTTTTGTTTATAGACTACTACAATGAATGTTTTGAATGCTGTGGGACAATCATGTGGCTTAGAGACAAAGAAGCTCAGCGAATTGCCAACGCATATTCCATTCCGCATTATCAAGATTCGGAAATTGAAAACAGCATATGGTGATCGTGTACTTTGTGTATGTGAAAACTTTGAGACATTTCTGCCTATACGGTTTAATGATATGTCGGAAAGTGTTTTTGATGAAGTCAATAATGCTGTGCAACCTGTACACTTAATTTATGAAGGTTTTAAAAACAATAGGTGCATGATTCGTTTTAATTAAATAAAAAAGTCAAATAATAATGGAAGATATAAGTCATGACAATGGACTGAAAGAAAAAATATGTGTATAGAATAATAATGTCTTAGTGTTTAGTATTGTCTTAAAAATATTATCATGAAACCAAAAAAAAATGTACATAAAGTTTGTAAATAAATGAAAATAATGGTACAATGTTGTTTTATTTTCTATAGAAGTCAGAATATTTAACATTGCAGAGTATACATGATTATGACAATAAAAAGCACACTTAATACAAGTCTTTGCCTTTACGATAGTGTGTTATAGTTTTAAAAACAAAGCTTGTTGTAGATCTTTTTTCTTCCACGGTAAACAATAGGCATGAAAACGTTATTGTCCTGTTTTGGATCATCATCACTATCATAATCATAAGCTGCATGATCTATATCATTATTATTATAATCACTATAATTATCCTCAACATTACTAAAACCAGTTAAATATTCCTGGTCCTCTTCCTGTTCCTCTTCCTCTACAGTGTCCTCATGTAGAGTCGGCGTGGCTTTTGATAATGTTAAGGGTTTTTTGAACATTGAATTATTTTCAATAGTAGTATTGTTTTGTAGCACTTGCTTTTTAACATTTTCATGATTTTCTGTTGACAGAAACAGTGTTTCATGCAGTACACTACATTGATGATCACTGACACTTAAAACCACACTATTTTTGCTTTTTAGCTCACTGCGACATTGTTTTGAACGTTGTTTTGTACAACGCCAAATAACAGTTCCATTTTTATTGGTTCGTTTCACAATATATGAATATCCTTTATAGAATGCATGAGGCTTACCATACCTAGTCACAGATACTTCCATATCAACTGTCAAGCTTAGACTAAGCTCTAGTAAAGACAACTTGGTAATAAGAACAATAGATTAATGTGCGAGCATATATGGGTGCAAATGTGGGAGCAAAAAAAAGTGGGAGCAAGAATTGGGAGCAAAAAAGTGGGAGCAAAAAAGTGGGAGCAAAAATTGGGAGCAAAAAGTGGGAGCAAAAAGTGGGAGCAAAAATTGGGAGCAAAAAGAGGGAGCAAAAGTGGGAGCAAAAGTGAGTGTAAAAGTGAGTGCAAACGTGGGTTCAAAAGTGAGTGCAAAAGTGAATGTAAAAGTCGGTGCAAAAGTGGGTGCAAGAGTGGGTGCAAAAGTGGGTGCAAATGTGGGTGAAAAAGTGGGTGCAAAAGTGGGTGCAAAAGTGAGTGCAAAAGTGGGTGCAAAAGTGAATGCAAAAGTGGGTGCAAAAGTGGGAGCAAAAAGTGGGAGCAAAACGTGGGATCTGAAGAAAGTAGGAGCAATTATGAGAGTAAATGTGAAAGGAAAAGTGGGAGCAAGTATGGGAGCAAATGTGAAAGCAAAAGTGGGAGCAAAAAGTGAGAGAAAAAAGTGAGAGCAAAAAGTGGGAGCAAATATGAGAGCAAAAAAAGTAGGAGCAAGTATGGGAGCAAATGTGAAAGCAAAAGGGGGAGAAAAAAGTGAGAGAAAAAAGTGGGACCAAAAAGTGTAAGCAAAAGTGGGAGCAAATATGAGAGCAAAAAAATGTGGGAGCAAAAAGTGGGAGCTAAACGTGTAAGCAGAAGTGGGAGCAAACAAGTCTGAGCAAATATGGGAGCAGAAAGTGGGAGCAAATGTGAACGCAAAAGTGGGAGCAAAAAGAGCGAGCAAAAGTGAGTGCACAAAGGGGGAGCAAAATATGTGAGTTAAAAAGTGGGGTCAAATGTGGTGTTTTACTAAAACAATCCCCCCTAACCTAACCTAACCTAACTTTACTCAACCTAATTTCACCTAACCTAACTTCACCTAACCTAACCTTCCAACTCTCAGATCAAAAATTAAATTCTGGTCATAGTCGCGTTGGAATCCAAAACCTCTGGGATAACACCCAAGTATACTAGCCACTACACCGCGAAATGGGCAAATTATCATGCAACACAACACAAAAATAAAAAGTTTTCTGTAGTGTAACTCATTGGCTGACAATCATAGTTGAGAATTCAAACCCAAGACCTCAGGACTTTAGTTTTGAACATTATCAGAAATATTATTCCATTTACATTTTGCTGTTGCTTATAGTTATAAGAGTTGGCATTAATATGGGAGCAAAAGTGAAAGCAAAAAGTGGGTGCAAGCATGGCTGGTTGTAGAGACTTTCATATCAACTAATACACATAAATTAAATTTTAGTAAAGTGACTTGGCTAATAATAATAATAATAATAATATTAACAGTTTAAAAAAAATTCAAGGGGATTGATATTTTTCAGGGTGTAATTTCCAAAGTACTGTCAAGAATAATAATTACATGAACAGATTCCAAGAACTCTAGAGTGCTTTTAAGGTTAATGATTGGCTAGGAGTGAGATAGAGCTAGCTAACCTAAGTTAACCTCAGCTCAGTAAACCTAACCTTGTCACATGGCATGTTCTACAAGTATAGACTTGCTTTGAGACTGGCTATGACGTCACAGATGAATGGCGGTGGGAGGCTGGCAAAAAGGACAATGTTTTTGGATAATAAAAAGTCGTGTCCAGCCAACTCTTATAACTATAAGCAACAGCAAAATGTAAATGGAATAATATTTCTGATAATGGTCAAAACTAAAGTCCTGAGGTCTTGGGTTTGAATTCTCAACTATGATTGTCAGCCAATGAGTTACACTACAGAAAACTTTTTATTTTTGTGTTGTGTTGCATGATAATTTGCCCATTTTGCGGTGTAGTGGCTAGTATACTTGGGTGTTATCCCAGAGGTTTTGGATTCCAACGCGACTATGACCAGAATTTAATTTTTGATCTGAGAGTTGGAAGGTTAGGTTAGGTGAAGTTAGGTTGAGTAAAGTTAGGTTAGGTTAGGTTAGGGGGGATTGTTTTAGTAAAACACCACATTTGACCCCACTTTTTACTCACACATTTTGCTCCCCCTTTGTGCACTCACTTTTGCTCGCTCTTTTTGCTCCCACTTTTGCGTTCACATTTGCTCCCACTTTCTGCTCCCATATTTGCTCAGACTTGTTTGCTCCCACTTCTGCTTACACGTTTAGCTCCCACTTTTTGCTCCCACATTTTTTTGCTCTCATATTTGCTCCCACTTTTGCTTACACTTTTTGGTCCCACTTTTTTCTCTCACTTTTTTCTCCCCCTTTTGCTTTCACATTTGCTCCCATACTTGCTCCTACTTTTTTTTGCTCTCATATTTGCTCCCACTTTTTGCTCTCACTTTTTTCTCTCACTTTTTGCTCCCACTTTTGCTTTCACATTTGCTCCCATACTTGCTCCCACTTTTCCTTTCACATTTACTCTCATAATTGCTCCTACATTCTTCAGATCCCACTTTTTGCTCCCACTTTTTCACCCACTTTTGCATTCACTTTTGCACCCACTTTTGCACTCACTTTTGCACCCACTTTTTCATCCACTTTTGCACCCACTTTTGCACCCACTTTTGCACCGACTTTTACATTCACTTTTGCACTCACTTTTGAACCCAGGTTTGCACTCACTTTTACACTCACTTTTGCTCCCACTTTTTGCTCCCAATTTTTGCTCCCACTTTTTGCTCCCACTTTTTGCTCCCAATTTTTGCTCCCACTTTTTTGCTCCCACTTCTGCTTACACGTTTTGCTCCCACTTTTTGCTCCCACATTTTTTTGCTCTCATATTTGCTCCCACTTTTGCTCCCACTTTTTGCTCTCACTTTTTTCTCTCACTTTTTGATCCCACTTTTGCTTTCACATTTGCTCCCATACTTGCTCCCACTTTGCCTTTCACATTTACTCTCATAATTGCTCCTACTTTCTTCAGATCCCACTTTTTGCTCCCACTTTTTGCTCCCACTTTTGCACCCACTTTTGCATTCACTTTTGCACCCACTTTTGCACTCACTTTTGCACCCACTTTTGCACCCACTTTTTCACCCACTTTTGCACCCACTCTTGCACCCACTTTTGCACCGACTTTTACATTCACTTTTGCACTCACTTTTGAACCCACGTTTGCACTCACTTTTACACTCACTTTTGCTCCCACTTTTGCTCCCTCTTTTTGCTCCCAATTTTTGCTCCCACTTTTTGCTCCCACTTTTTGCTCCCAATTTTTGCTCCCATTTTTTTGCTCCCACTTTTTTGCTCCCAATTCTTGCTCCCACTTTTTGCTCCAACTTTTTTTTTGCTCCCACATTTGCACCCATATATGCTCGCACATTAATCTATTGTTCTTATTACCAAGTTGTCTTTACTAGAGCTTAATCTAAGCTTGACAGTTGATATGGAAGTATCTGTGACTAGGTATGGTAAGCCTCATGCATTCTATAAAGGATATTCATATATTGTGAAACGATCCAATAAAAATGGAACTATTATTTGGCGTTGTACAAAACAACGTTCAAAACAATGTCGCAGTGAGCTAAAAAGCAAAAATAGTGTGGTTTTAAGTGTCAGTGATCATCAATGTAGTGTACTGCATGAAACACTGTTTCTGTCAACAGAAAATCATGAAAATGTTAAAAAGCAAGTGCTACAAAACAATACTACTATTGAAAATAATTCAATGTTCAAAAAACCCTTAACATTATCAAAAGCCACGCAGACTCTACATGAGGACACTGTAGAGGAAGAGGAACAGGAAGAGGACCAGGAATATTTAACTGGTTTTAGTAATGTTGAGGATAATTATAGTGATTATAATAATAATAATGATATAGATCATGCAGCTTATGATTATGATAGTGATTATGATCCAAAACAGGACAATAACGTTTTCATGCCTATTGTTTACCGTGGAAGAAAAAAGATCTACAACAAGCTTTGTTTTTAAAACTATAACACACTATCGTAAAGGCAAAGACTTGTATTAAGTGTGCTTTTTATTGTCATAATCATGTATACTCTGCAATGTTAAATATTCTGACTTCTATAGAAAATAAAACAACATTGTACCATTATTTTCATTTATTTACAAACTTTATGTACATTTTTTTTTGGTTTCATGATAATATTTTTAAGACAATACTAAACACTAAGACATTATTATTCTATACACATATTTTTTCTTTCAGTCCATTGTCATGACTTATATCTTCCATTATTATTTGACTTTTTTATTTAATTAAAACGAATCATGCACCTATTGTTTTTAAAACCTTCATAAATTAAGTGTACAGGTTGCACAGCATTATTGACTTCATCAAAAACACTTTCCGACATATCATTAAACCGTATAGGCAGAAATGTCTCAAAGTTTTCACATACACAAAGTACACGATCACCATATGCTGTTTTCAATTTCCGAATCTTGATAATGCGGAATGGAATATGCGTTGGCAATTCGCTGAGCTTCTTTGTCTCTAAGCCACATGATTGTCCCACAGCATTCAAAACATTCATTGTAGTAGTCTATAAACAAAACAAAAGCATATCTATTACACTCTAAAACAGTTTTAATAATATTGTGCAATTAGGGATTTTGCACTATGCATGGCGAATAAATTATACTAGTTATGCAAGAAATGCCCTAACTGTAGCAGATACTACTTTTCTGCATATAGCACAAGTGTTAAGTTTTAATGCACATTTGACACAGGCTATCATGCGTCCACAGGGTAAAAATACAACACCTAGTTCATCTTGATAACAAATTTTACATAATTGTTGGTCACACTTTTGTATCTGTTCGTGAGACAAGTCTTTTCTTTCAGCCTTATGTATTTGCTCCGCGTGCTCTAACTCTAAAGGCACTTTTATGTCTTGTGCTGCAATCACTTTTTCTTTACGAATAGTGTTCACAAATTCCTGACCTTTAAGCAACACCATGTATTTACAGTTTGGTAACCAACGAGCGTGTTGCACTAAAGGGTCATCAGTCATTTGCCAATCCTTTAAAGCAAATCCGCAATAAAAACATATTGTTTTATCCCCTTCACCAGTATAAAAAATCCAGCTTCACTTAGCTGTTTGGTAAGGTGTTTTAATATTAATGGCCAAACATTTTTATAAGATTCGAAACGTTTTTCAACAGAGCTGTACTCTGGGTGTGCTAGTGCTTTAGTCTTGCAAACTCCCAATTTTTCAAAAGCACACGCCAATTCAACACTGTCTATGGCATATGTACCACATATATCGACACTACCGTTGACTGGTAATACATCATTATTATTATTTATTTGTGATTCAGCAACGTAAGTAGCGGCCAAAGGCCTTGTGGTTCGGTAAAATGAATGCACGGGTAGGTTACCCACTTGCTTTCCAAGCGTGTAAGGACAGTGAGGAGACCATCGCAAATGGTCTCTAAAGGGATCATCCTCTTCTTCCCAGTGTGAAAGTTCAATACGACAAAACACACAGCGCACCACATCTTCTCGGTTCAAGTAAAAAAAAACCGGCTTTTGCAAGTTCATGCGTCGACAAAAAGCCTACAGGCCAGGATTCAAATGTTAACCATCGATCATGTTCTGATTTTAAATTTAACCCACGTGGTAAACCAACTTGCTCACTTGTTGTATTTGGTACTAACGCCATGTGTTATAATAAAACTTTTTCTTATTGTAAGTTATTAACATTGCACAAGAGCACAGAGTACTTTAAAGCATAATGCATGCTTGTTCACTGTCTGTTCATTACGTTAATGGCACATGACGACACCTAAAAGCAAACAAAATAACCCATCACTCAATCAATCAATCAATCAATCAATACTTGTAAATAAAACGTTAACGTTAATTGGCATTAATCTATCAAAACACCATTAAAAATAAACTGTATGTTGGCACTAACAGTAACCCATGTACTTATTTTCTTTTTTATAAAGCCACAGTCATTTACATTCCCCCACCCTCCCTTTAACCAATATATAAACAAAAATGAATGTCATGTCATTTTGTTCACATTATCATGTTCAAACCTGTGGATATTCGTTGAGTCCATAGGGAACCACCCATAAATTAAATTTATTATTTTTATTTTTAGAAAATCCAACATGGCCTTGTACTTTTCCCAGTCAACAACAACAACATAGCCATTAATCAAGAAAGCAATCATTGTCCCAGTCTTGTACAGGTAATGAATTTTTTGTTGTCTACGAGTTTTCAGTAGTGGTAAAATGGAATAGCATTTTTAAGTTGGACTTACCTGAGTTTTAAACAGTTCACTCTTTGGCAGTGGTTTCGCTTTAGTGCGTTTCGGTTTTTTTTCAGCGACTGCTACGTCGGTAAGACTATTCTTTCCAAGTTTCTAAAAATAAATAAAATAAACCGCTATAAATACCTAAATTCAAGTTAATACATACATTTCATAAAATAAAACATAAAACAAAAAAATGAAACAAGTTAGTTTAAAAAAATCATCTCACCTTTACTTGCAGTGACTTGTTGCTCTTCCCTTCTAGTGGGCTCAAAAGTGCAATGGTTTCTTCTCCCTCAGACATGTAAGGTATGCCGGTTATCTGCAAACAAATAAATAAAATCATTAATTACCTAATCAATAAATAATTGCTTGTAAATATATATATTAATCAATAAATGTATAAATGAATAAATATATAAATAAATACCTACCCCACAACAAGGTTAAGTGTTTTCCACCAACACCAAAACTTTTAAACAAGACCAGGGGTTTCATGCAACGCAGTGTGTTCAAAGGTAGTCCACCCAAGTGAGAGTGGAAATGATAACGACATGTCTTTATATATGCTACGTTGCATGTATATTCTTTTTTCCCACGCTTTGACCATTCTGTTATCAGGCACGTGGACAGCTAACGTCCCAGGCGAACACCTGTGGCGAATCAAATTTCACATGAACTTGCATTTTGTCACGTACGAAGCAAAACAGGATGTGACTTGTTAACAGTTATCGCGCACGTGGACAGATAACACCCAAGCGAACACCTGTGGAAGATCAAATTTCACATGGACTTGCATTTTGTCACGTACGAAGCAAGACAGGATGTCACTGGTTTAGCCTACATGTGGTTTCACACAAGTTCACATGCATTTCGCACTTCCCTGCCACCACAATGGTCAGATTATTTCACCTTCAAGCGTCACCTGTTGTCAAGTCAGATCAACGCCTTCCAATAAGCTCAAATGACATTCACCTCCTGCTCCTCGGCAAGTTTGTTTTCTGTACTCGCTTCGACCAACATAGAACCAAGTTCTCATTACCGTTTACACGTCAAAGGTAAAATATCAAAAAAACGCACCCTCGCTCTGTCATAAACCGACCCGTCGAAATAGCAATTAATCTATTGAACACAGCCACCGTGGTCAGCGACAGGTTCGTTGAAACACACACAAACCCAGCCGTATTGTCTCTCTCAACCACCACGCTTCATGGACATTATAAACAGGTAAAGAAAAAGAAAACGTTTTTTCAACATGTATGGCGTTAGGCCCTTTGTGAATTATTTTTTGGAAAAAAATATCTACCACATTTGAAAGGGGGCGTTAGCCCGAGTCCTATGACACCTCGTACATGTCTCTAGCGTTATTGGTTCGTGAGATATCGGCAAAAATCACAAAAAACACGTGTTTACCCCAAAATCGCGTTTCCCAAATTTTTTAAAATTATAACGAGTGGTCCATAGCAAAGAGGACGTCACTCCGAGTCCTTGGACCCGTCGAACATGCCTCTAGCATGATTGGTTCGCGAGATATTAAAAGCACATGACCTTTTAGTTTTGGTCTTTTATTTAAATAAAGAGCCTATAGGAAAGTAGGGGGCATCACTACGAGTGCTAGGACACCCTGTATGTTGAAATCCCATAATTGGTTAGCGAGATATCAGCTTCGGGGCCGCTACGAGGAGGGCTCAATAAGTTAGTAGACAGCTCCCCCCTTACCACACTAATTCTAGAGACTTGAAATTTATTTTGGGGGTAGAGGGGATAGGGATCATTGATTTATGTCAAACAATGTTTTTTGTAGAGTTCCTAGTTTCCAAAATATAGAATTTTCAAAATTTGAGTGTTTTCAAAAAAACATAAAAAATAAAAAATAAATTATTATAAAAATAAAGGTCATAAAGAGCATTCGTTTGGGCCATGGCACAACGTTCTATCCTTTTTGGTTTTCAAACTATCACCAACGTTCGAAAACAAAAATTTTCAAAAACATTTTCAAAAATATAACGAGTGGTCCATAGCAAAGAGGACGTCAGCCCGAGTCCAACGACACCTCATTTGTCAACATCCGACCATGGGTTCGCGAGATATTGGCTTGGACTCACGCGGCGGCCATGACACTCGTTAGAAACCGCCTTACCCCCCTACTGTCGACCAATCCTGAACTTACAATGAAAGGCATTAAGCCTTCTGCAGTTTTAGGTCTTCTTTGGGACAAGAAAGAAGATGTCTTGTTTGTGAACAATGATTTCTGGGAAAGTGAAGACATGAACAGGATCACTAGAAGATCAGTATTATCTTTAGCACAGAGGTTATTTGATCCCATTGTTTTTTTTTATGTCCAGTGACACTTTTTCCCAAGATTATCTTCCAAAAGTCTTGGATAGGCTAACAAAAAGAGGTTGGGATGAAGAACTGGAAGGGGATCTCAAACACTCTTTCCTGGCTTGGATGGCAGACGTGTCACTTCTGAAGGATTTTAAGATTCCAAGGTGGATAACACTGGTAAACAGTGATAATGTCTTGAGCTCTATCCATTGTTTTTGTGATGCCAGTCAGGAAGCCTATGTTGCTGCAGTGTTTATTAAATTAGAGAACAGTTCTGGGGTGAGAATCCAGCTCATTCAAGCAAAATCTCGCGTGGCACCTACAAGACCTGTAGGTGTTAGGTGTTCCATGGTGAAGACAAGATGTGGAAGAAAAGTACAAGTGCTATCAAGGTTTTTGGAGTGAACTGTAAAAAAGGTGTACTTTCGTTGTTTTTTATTTTTATATTTTGAAGATTCAAGAATAATTTTTGTGTTTAAAATTTGTGTTCTTTCCACTAACATAAACTGTAAAACTAAAATGATAATGTGTGTTTCGACAAGTGTCTCAAGGTGGGAATGTGTTAATGATTGTTATATATTTGAGGTGAAGGTCACTATTCTTTTTTTACTTTTTGTGCTCGTTTATTCCAAGCAGGCACTTTATCTTGTTCTGTATTCTGATTGAAGGACATGTTTGAACATTTCTTGTTTTTTTGGAAATAAACTAATTATTATAAAAGAACCCACACGCCGGTTAGGCTTTCGAGGGATATAATTTCGTAACAGTTATGATATGAAGACTAGTAACTAAATTTTGGTGACATGTACATGGGGATGCTTTCATGCAGAAATGCACATTTGAGCTGATTTGGAGTATGATCTCTCTTAAGTTGGACGTATTTTGAACTGTAAGAATTAAAATATGATCGATTTTGCACCCCATAAAACAACAATCACCTCAATCAGTATCTTTAACGAAGTTTTCCTCTTGCGTTTCAGATTATAGACGTCACCAAGCTGTTACCTCCTACATACTAACTGCACAAGGAGATGAAATGAACTCAATCATCAGAACAATAACAGTGATCCTGCTTGCTACGAGAATCACTGCTTATGTGTGGCTTGAAACCGAAATCCCAACAAGGCATTTTGTCAATAAAATTGGAACAATCATAGAACATTGTCTTCATCCACATTTCAGATTAGTGACAGTTTACGAAAAGTGTTCTACATCTAGTTTCCTATCATCGGCGTTGGGCGTGATCAACACGAGGACGGCCTTTAGCAGTCAACTAATACATGCACGCGAGAAGACAACCTTCCTGCAACCTGAAAACACGGTAGAGTGTTTCCTACTTTTAATAGAAGATAGTCCGGTTGAATCAGTTCACAACTTGTTGTCATATCTTAAACAATCACCTTACTGGAAACAGCGCACAAAATTTATTGTAGTTCTCTTTATGAGTCCTGTCCACGAAGCTGTTATGCAAGTATTTGGAGAATTCTGGAACGAACGCATTTTAAATGTTGCAGTTATATTCATTAATAGTGTAGGGCTATCAAGTGACTATCCACTAAATCAAGAGAGCTATCTACTAACGTACAATCCATTCGAAACAGACAAGAGGTCTAAGTATGATTTTGAAGTCTATAGATTGAATTCAGAAAGATTTGGATCTTGTTTTACGGAGGCAAGAAACTTTCATAACTTTCCTTTAAGGGTGACCATGTTTCCCCATTATCCAGGTTTATACATACCTGGAGGTCATCCAGAACTTTCCTATGGACCTGATTTCCAGCTGATTAAAACCTTAGCAAAACACTTAAATGCGAAACTTGAATTACATAATGGAATTTCGTATGGAAGAACACTTGATAACGGAACATCAATTCATGCTGCTGGGGATCTGATAAATAGACGAGCTGATATTGCAGCAAATCCAAGGATTGCTACTATAAGTGAAGATAATCTTATGAGCACTTACCCTCATGCACGAGAAGATCTATGTGTAATAGTACCCAAGTCAAGACGTGTCCCTCAGTACATGCATCTGTTCCTCCCCTTTAGACCTGCCACGTGGCTAGCATTAGGAGTAATCTTGATATTAACTGCAGTATTTTGGTGTATCATCATACGATTTCAAATGTATCCAAAGTGCTCCCCGGTGAGCGCTGGTGATATAGTATTGAAAACATTCAGCTCTTTCCTGTCTGTAGCTATTGTCAATCAACCTGAATCACGTCCTGAACGATTATTTTATATGTCTTGGATTATATTTAGTATGATAATGACTAGTGCTTTCCAAGGGTCAATCACAAGTTACCTAACTGTCCCCCTATATTTACCGGACATTGACACACTTCAAATGTTGGACAAAGCCGGATATAAAATATTTGCTATAACTGGATTAATCCCCCTTCTTACTTCTGAAAGAAACAGCGAAACAAAGAGTAGTCTGTACTCTAAATTCATACCTACGAATACAATGGACAGAATTGGGGACCTGGTCTTGGCGAATGAAGATATGTCAGCCCTTATCAATAAGGAAACAGCTGAATTTATCGTCAGAGAGAAGAAATACGTGATTGATGGTTACCCACTGTTGTATGTGATGAAAGAGTGTTTGGTTCCAGCCTATATAGGCTATAAGGTGCCAGACAAGTCCCCATTCCTCAATGAGTTTAATCTCCTAATTCGGCGTATTGTTGAAGGAGGGCTGTACACGAAATGGAAGGAAGATACAATGCACGAGGAAACTCTAAAAGGGAATTTGGTTTCCATAGCTTTAGGCCTTCAAAGAACACCAGAATTGCTCAGTCTCAGCCATCTCCAGACAGCGTTCTTCATTCTTTCCACTGGTCTCTCTGTAAGTTTAATGTGTTTCATCCTTGAACATACCTTTGCTTCCTTCTGGAATTTTTCTGATAGAAAAAGACACCCTAGCACCAAACCAGACTTAAGCACGCGTAGTGCTTATGTATATCGGCATGTTGGACTGACACATAGGCACCAACTATTCATCATGGTAATGGGTGCTCGAAAGGTTACCGGGTGTTCAAACGTAAACAAACATCACACTAGTAGTTCTAAAATGTATGAAGCCACCACCGTGAAACGAGTTTAGCAGTTTCAAATTAGTGGCGAAGTGCCAAGAATAATACGTCCATATTGTACCCGAATTTGCTATATGAAATTTATTGTCAGGCTTGTATTTGATATAGTGGAGAAATTGGGAGCCTTCACAGTGTTAAAACTTGATGTTGAAATGCACGTGTGCATTGAATTAACCAGTCAGTCTACTCAGCAAAAGATTTGCCGCTTCAATAAGATACTTTCTAACGTAGATGGCTAGACGTACCGGCACCAACCTGTTTTGATCGACAGGGGAGGCCGAACTCACGTCTGACGTGTGAATCGCGGGCTTTGAGCAAGGGGAAGACAGGCAACCCGCATCTTTCAAACTTGAAGAAGCACGTCAGCCACGCACCATATTATGAGGAGAAGGGAGTGAAGTGAGCCAGCTCATACCACGTGACAGTCAAACACCTATTAGCGAGAGGGATTTATTATCATTTACGAGGCTCTTCATTGCTAGTTAGCAATTATTCTAGAAGATATTTTAATGAACAAGAAGATGCAATATTTTATTCCGGAAGCTTTCAGCATTTTTGGTTTTGAGACAGAAGACACAGTACAGCAGAAATTCGATATTTCGAGTCTGCCGCCAAGTTCACGCGCCGATTTTGGAAGGAAACGCCAAATTTGAGGGAGAGAGGGAAGACCATGCAAATGAGTCAAGGTTCTTATCTTGTGACACTGGAACGGGACGGACGTGTTACCCGGTGATCCATAGAAGTGCGGGCGCGACGTATTTCGGTTATCGGGAAGTGAAGCGATAATCTGGGCGTAGTGTAGCCTTGTGACCGCACTCTTGTGATATGAGGACTTGATAATACTGTATTTCGTAGAATTGAAGAGTGGACTCAGAATATTTCTACAAGTGATAGTCATTCGATAAGTGAATATTTGAACAGTGAAGTGAGCAATTGAAAGTTATTGACATTTGTTACGAGAAACATTGACTGTTGAATTCCATAATTACTAAGTGGAATTTTCGCAAGATAATTACCATATTCTAATTATTGCAAGGCAGGCTTCAACGAACATTATACTCATCCGAGTTATACGAAGTTGCTACATTAAAATTATTAAAGCAAATATACGAGGTATATATCGCAAAATCCATATATTTAAACATTATCATGATGAATATTATACTGAAATTGGGAGAGACACTTCTGAACATTATCAAAGTTGAGGAGATGGCGTACTTAATTTACGGTGGAAACATAGCCTGCACGAAAATGAGGATATCTAGAATAACTTAACAAGAACGAAGAGATGATTATTTACGTTTATATTTTCGAAATTTGGCAGATTTAAGATCAGAACGATGGCTATTGAAACTACTACATAAATGGAATTCTACTTATTGATAAACATCAAGAAAAGAAGGAGATATCGGATGTCAAAGCGCAAGAGTGAAGACCGGAGGTTGGAATCGTACTGCGAAGAGGATCCAGGACGAGAGATGGCGTTCCGAGAGGCGAACCGATGCGGGGCAGCCAGCTGTTTTAACACGAAGTTGTCAATCGTTTTCCCAGATCCGAGATGGGGGAACCGACCTGGAACAGGAAGGCGAATGCTATTCTGGTATCAACATCCAACAAAATTCAAAATGGACCTCATCTAGACAATATTAAATCGACACCAGGTAGAAAAGAATCCAGCAAGCAGCATTTTTGTAGATAGAAGGCATTATTGAATTAATTTGAAGTAACTTTTTCGACGATTAGCTGTAGTATTTTCATTATCTGCATTTCTGACTTATTTTATTCGATTTGGAGTTAGAATGATTAAGAATTTGAGTTTAATTAGATTTTAAGTTTCGATTTCACGTTGCAAGTTAGGATATTTTTGATTTGAGGTCGCTGACCGTATTTTTGTTTTTTTTACTTTTTTATTTTTATTCGAGTGGGAGATTTTTGTGATGTTCGATTAATAAATTAGGATTCATTAGTATTGACGATCTTTCTTCGTTCTATTTCGCATTTGAATTTCGAACGTTGATATGACTTTAAATAGGAGGAAAGATTTTTGGAAGAATGATCTATTGATATGAGAATACATTGCAAGGAATCTTGATTAGTGACAGACATTGTAAAAATCTGATAGTCTTTGTTAGAAAGATTTCTACAATTACTCAATCTATTATGTGAATTTAAGAAGGAAATATTATTAAAGAATGTTATACCTTATGAACATTCAGCATTGTGGCATGCACTTGTGCATTTTAAAAGCACAAGATACAGAGAGCTAGTGTTATTAATAGAAATGGTATTGCATTACATTGTTGTTGATACACATTGAAACAGTCTGAGCCAGGATAAATAGTGGAACGTTGTGAGAGCATTTTAAAGTATTGGAAGTTGTAATCTTATGAAATAAATTTTGCATTTGTGGAGAATAGGATCACGCAGGGTGATATATAAGCGGATGATGTATTCCAGTTTATTAAGTCAGAAATATGTATGGTGAGATGATAATGGCAATATGCGTGCTGACATTGTTTCATTGAAGTTATGTGTCTGTTATTCTACGAGGAAATATCATGGAAAAGTAATAGAGATGCATATTAAGAGGAATACGTTGTTTGTAGAGCAGTTCATGTGTAGAGAACTTAGCTGCTGTTATGTGAAAGGTATTTAGCAGTTCATATGCGTAAGATTATGTACAGGCTGTGAACATTCATGTTACTGAAAGATTATTATTGATAATTATTGGAACAGCATGTAGGAGAGTTATTATTATTATGATTTTTATTTTGTGGAAAGAACCAACGAGGACATGATTTTATAATCTAGGCTTTAGTGCACGGATTATGTATACGAATATGAGAATTATTAACCGAATATAGACAAAAGTTAGTAGATAATGGAGATTTAGTCGTTATTGACAGAGTAATGAGTATGATCGTATATATTTGTGTAAATAAATTGTTATAGACCGAATATTTTGAACTTTAGATAGGATCAGTGGCGTACGCAGGATTTCCTTCTGAGGGGTGGGGGTTAATTAATATAATAGGGTACGATAATTGTGTACTTTTTTAAAGAGGAGGGATGATCTTGCTGCTTCTCCCCTTAAAACAGCAGTATTGTACCCTTGCGTCATTATATGGAGCATGTGTTCGTATCCCAGCTGGCTCACGGTCTTTCGAGGTATGGGGCGTTCAACCCACCGTACGACCACATGCCCAGGATTTGAGTCTATCAGGTAACTACTCTACATAGAAACACAACAGATTCCTAAATACTGAGTTTAATGATACTAAAATCATGGCAAAACACAACATAAACACAGAAATTACAATTACATTTACACTCCCACAACACAAATAAAATATCTGGAGTGCACAGATGATGATTCCGACTAATAAAACAAAACCCTAATCTGTTTCATCTGCACTGCGCAGCTCTGTTTCACTAATACAAAGATCAGATCCACTTAAATGCACTGAGCTCCTCAGGCATTCTGCAACATCTCTGGTGAGTCTTTATCATGATTGGCACTCTTCCGCACCAAAATATATCCTACACTTCCTAAAATGTATACTTTTGACGTTGACGAATGTTCATAGTGTCTTTCACATCACTTAATTAACCCTAATTAGAACATCACGAAACAACAAATTACTACAAACACAAGTTATCACTGAATAATCATTAAATGCAATTATTACAGATCCAAATATTTTGTCCGTTCTGAATCGGAACATTTAACTTTACTTATATCTCAACAGTATTAATCTCATTACATTTTCTTTAGTTAATCTTGCGTTGTTTGTGTGAACAATCGTTTTCTTCCCCATAGGTTTCAAACGCATTTATGAGTAACCTCTCCCTCCAAAATACACATAATTAATGACTTAGCATCACCATACAACAATCTTTTGGGTCTTATCAAGTCGTTACTACCGTTACAAATGTGCCATTCCGTGCATTACCGCTACCCGTCTGAGTTAATTAGCATTAACTGGGTAATTACTCCTTACAAGTATATCTCATTATTTGGCGCAGTTAAAATGCCACCACACACTAACTTGGCCAAATAGTATACGATTTTTGCGATCCAACAACATATCCGCATGGATATGATGCATGTAATTCATTTAATACAATAATATCAACCATTTTTCAATTATTTCAAGAGATGAGATTAGAGATTTCAGTGTTCCAGTACTAACTTTAAAGGGCCAGCGGTCCTCCAGCTCCCCTGTTGCGTGTACAATAGGTTTGATGAGCCCCACCCTTTTCAACATGGCTACTTCTTCCTCCACTGCACGTCTGGTACTCCTGACCGACTTTTAAACTTTTTTAAACAAAGCCTTGACGTTTGCCTCTTTCTCACTCTGCAGGGGGCAATGATTTGGATGAGTCATTATGAATGGAATCAATCTAAATATTTAACAGCTACATTTAGGGTATTTAATTGGCTCAATATGGCTCTCAATTAATATTCATGGCAAGGGATGGGTTTCCATTAGCTTTGCCGTCTAAAGGATGCAATCTGTGGCTCTTAGATTAGTGGCAGTCGAGTTTCCTTTGATATCTCGCCGCACGGGTACGAATATGGTAGAAAATCACCATGATTACTCCACGAAGAATTGTCTCACCACCACGGGCAGATCAATTATTTAATTATCTTACACAGGGTAGCACAGTTATTCCCTGGTAGCCATGAGGATGCAGACAGTGGGTTACAAGTGCCCTACCTGCCCCAACGCTATCGCTATCCATATATACGCTCTTAGTCTGTACAAATACATTGTAGACTCGTAGATTGGCCCACTAGATTCTCCAACGCGCGAGCTACTTGGATGATCCCTGCGATTATTTACGTAAATCACTGGATTCTAGGTTACATTCGCACGCTCATTGCGGCTACAATAACATTCATGTTAGATGACCCAATTAATAATGCTCTCATATCCTCCCTGAATTTAATTATTATACCAAGGCTCTACATTAGCTCTTATAAAATGTATTATTTTACTGGCAATTACATTATCTGCATTATTATTGGCTTTCCAGCTTAGCAATATAGCAATTATCATATTTTAGCATCTCAATTACACTGAAAACTCTCTTTACACTCTCTAATATATCTCTCACTCTTCCACATACAATAACACTGGATTCTTTTATCGGACATGATACAATTTGCATGTTTCTAAGGCATCAACATGCCGAATTACGTTTATTTTCGACTTTGACCTTTGATTATTATTATTATTATTATTATCATCAATTAACGTTACAGTTATATTGACTATAATCTTACGCATTATTTGTCGTAAGTTTATCATTCTCAATTCAATGTATTTACTGAAATACGAGGAATGTGAACTCGTACAATAATTATTGCAAATTCTTATAGTATTTCATGGAATGATATGTTGTATGGTGAGCTATAAATTCATAGTAACATTTTTGTATGGTACTCTAATTTTCTAACGGGCTGGATTAATCCAATAGTACAACACGTTGCCCACCATAATGGCGTTTCCCAGCACTTCTTCATACTTTTCACAACTAACACTTGATGTGGTTTGAACATGTTGATTACAGCTCGTAACATATACATTTCACACTTTAAAATATACCACACTTTCTTTATCACACAATTTAAAACATTTTATATTATCACACTTTAACACCAACTTTATACACTCGATTTTTACACACGATGCCTTATTGGGCTTTTCGCTACTGCGTGATTTCAGATCTGCGATGCTGCAATATCCTGACATCCGCTTGTCTCCAACGAAAGTCTATCTCGAGTAGGTGTGTACATCTCCCGTCTTCTACTGTGTTCCTATCATTTCCCTTCTAGTGTGTGCTCCTTAAGCATTTTATCACAAATACCTGTGATTCCTTTCTTGTTCCCATGATCTATGGTATACTGTACTAGTCTACTGTATGATACTCTAAAGATCATTATTATCCTTTCGGATAAGTCCATTGTCTATCACAACATAAGGCGATTTTCCTACGCTGTACTGAATGACGTTCGCGTATAATAACTGATTATATGTCTGTTGTAGACTGTTCATAATTATAATGTACAACTACTTTTAATAGGCTGCATAATGCACCTTTCATTGTCTATCTGTTCGATACTGACTTTAATGACTTGCGTACTCCGAGCACTTATCTCATGTCAATGGACAGCGTGTCCCCTCACAAGTTTAGTCAAAGAAGAACTGACTCTCCCCAGCTCCTCCGTCCATATAAGGGATTCTGGCAAAATGTAGTCCCTGTTCACACCAGGAGCGACTCTTTTCTCACACGTAGCGTTTACCGACAAGGTAACGCGTGATTCCTGATCGTATTTTCACGGAGGTTTCAGATCTACTTGCGTGCAGGTGATTCCTTCGCTCAATTAATTGATATTAATTGTTTTTCTCCATGGTTTCCTGACGCTATCTTCAGTGAATCCCCTCTTGCTCCTTGGCTGACCACTGCTCTTCCGCGCTAGCTGTGTGAATTTTCCTTCAATCTTATATAGGCTTTAATTTAGGTGTTTCAACATCCCTAAATTAGATTTCTTTGATTATAAGCATCTGGGTGTAAGTCTCATCTCATTAGAATGCTTCGTTTGCCAGCAATTAATTAATTTCTCTAGCAACTACCCCCTTCCATCTTCTTTCCCTTGTCCTTCGGGGATTTTTATGGTCATTAGTAACTGTCTTGCTCCCCCTGTGACGCTTTGGAAATAGTCCACTGGAGTCTGTCTGCTCCACCCACTTTCCAACGCAATATGTCACCTGTCAAGTCGCTTCGATTTCCTGGATCTTTGCTAGATTTTTGAATCCTGGCTCCCAGTTCATACAATATTCTGTCTTAGCACTGCTTATAATTCCTGTTCCAGATATGGAATTGAGCTTTTATTACCTCAGTAAATTACTATATCATTGTCCCTCGGGTTCACTGTGGCTGTCCCCCTCAGAAATCAATGGTTCGGTTCTCGGAAAAATCATAGACATGATTCTTCCTCCTCAGAGAGCCAGGTTCGATACCAGTCAGCCTTCGTCCCATTGGGTACAGTATCATCATCATCACAATTAAGAGTGAAGATTTTTCTCGATGTATTTAATGATTTCTCAAATTACATAATTACTCTCATAAATTAAAGAAATTAACACTTTCGGCACTAAATCTCAGTATATTATATATTTGTATATTGTTGCAATCTTTTTGTTACAGAGTAACTGGTTTTTACACGAAAAACCGAGCAAAATCTCTCTCTGACTGGGGAAGGAGAAAAATCGAATAAAAATGTTTGTACACTGAGCATACATAGAGCGAGCGACTGTTATTTTGGTCGAAAATGATCCGTAGGGCGCGTATCTCCGGACCCCTCCTCCTTCGTCATGCAAGCCTGTGATACTGCCCTGTCAGTTATATTTATCCACGCTAAGGTTATCTTCTGAGAAGAAACAGTTGTGGACTGGCGATGAATTTGAAGAAAAACTTTCTTTCTACGTGCACGGCTATCCATCTATGTTATTGGCTCTATTCGCAGTCCGAACTCTTCTCCGAATGCTGCTTGTGGGGCTGCGATTAGTATTGTTCGATTTTTTTAAGCAACTTGTAAGGAGCCACACTTAGGTTTCAGGATTAAAATGCTAACGATGCGGCGAAACACATGCGAGTTTAAATAAAACACTGATTTATGACAAGCACATTTTAATGATCAGATTTTGAGAAAGAAATCTGAAAAAATAGACGATTATAATTTTACAAATGTGATGTACATCCTCGAGGGTTTACTTTGGCCGTTATCTGCTTGAAATTTGGTTGGTGAGTTGTTTAAGCGGTTCGTACAAGTTAATTTAAATATCCCTTAGCCAAAACAGCTCGGTACTTAAATTTGATGAAATTTTTTGTACCAAAAAAAGAAATCAATCTTTTAGCACATTCTTTGGTTTTTTAATATTTCTATTCGAGAACATGCTTCTAAAACTAGACACAGTTAGCTAGACGTCTAGCTGAAACTAAGCCGTAGCATGAAAGAATAGCAGGCTAGTTCTGCTTGCAACAAGGGCAATATATAAACAATATTTTAAACCTTAGTAATTCCCGAAGGGGACCATCAACATCGTTTGCAGTCCTATTAAATCTTTTCATATTTTGAATAGGTTACGATGGTCAACAGGTAGAGCCTCCACCTTCCACTGCTCCAAGGACCTTTCTGGTTGGTATGGAGTTGACTTGGCTATAATCCTTTAACATCATTGCTCAAGAGTTAAAAATGCACAGAAACGTTACACTTGCCTATGGATATTCGTGAAGTATGTGGACAGAAGCGTGACTGCATTACGAGGTTTAGCTGCTCCTTCGTTGAGGTGCTGTGGGTTAGTTGATTGAACAGTGGCTTTACTTGATTGTTTCATTGTTCACTGACTTGTAACCGAATTTATTCAGTTACATAAGCTCACCCTCGGGGTTTTGCCTTGTGTAGTTAGTTTGGGATATTTTATTCGTATCTTATTATATTGGGTTAAAGTCGGGGATGGAGCGGTGATTTTTATTGTGCCTGAGTGTGTTTTTGTGGAAGGATTCATTTTCTGAAGTTCCGAGCCGACTAGATTCGTTGTTTATTAATTATCGGTTTTGAATATTTGATATTGTAAAATACGGGGTTATTGCGATTTATTATGTATTGGGAACAGGGATATACAAGACTATTATTTTTGAGTAGAAGCATTATTTAATTTTGGTTTGGGGTTAATGGCTTTATTTTGACTGGTAATGTTAAAATTTTCAATTAGTGGCTGTACTACTAGGTACAAATGAATCTGTATTTCATGGTCTGAAAAGTTGCACAACCAGAAAACTTAAACGATAATTCAACTTGTTGTTTCAAGTCCAGGTATTTCCGAGGCTAAAAATAGCATGAACTCCCATGAACCGGCGATGGGGAAACTACTGAGTGACGTCAGAGTGAATTACAAATAGTCATGGGTGTTGGCGAACTGAGCCAGCTAATCCTCCGAGTGGATCTTTCTTATTTTGTCATTCCATCCCACAGTCCTTTTTCGCCAGTTGCCCCAGGCCAAATTCTGGTTGTTCCGCTGAAATTATCCTCCCTTCCGTCCCCCACTACTTCCACTGTGAAAACCCAAAATCTAAGGTAACTTATTTGTTCTTGCAGAATGACCCGCTGGCTCTGGGATTTCCTGTAAACACTCTGCCATGCAGGGCTGTACAAATTGCACAATTCACTGAAACAAACATTAGCCTATGCCTTAATCCTTTTAAAAGGCCACATCAGTTAAAAGTTACCTTAAACCCGTTACATTATTATTACTATTATTACTATTTTAATTATTATTGTCCCCCGTGGTGTATGGATAGCACGCTTTTCTCTTACCGAGGAGGCTCTGGATTAGATTCCAGTCAGAAACTTAAGATCTATGTAATGTTATTGGTTTTACGTCCCTTTTAACTACTATGGCCGGGGTGCCGGAATTTTGTCCCGAAAATCTTTAACGTGCCAGTAAGCCTACTGACATGGCTCCATCGCAATTACGCACCCACAAATGCCAAGTGACTGTGCCAGGATTCAATCCTGCAGCCTTGGGATCAGTAGGCAAGAACGTTACCGCTGAGCAACGCAGCCAGTCATACTTAACATATGATTTGAGGGCTGGAAACAATTGTCGTTTATTCATTTTGAAGGTTTGGCGATCATGTAATGCTGTGTACTTTAGTGTGTGTGGAATCTGTCTGATAATCTGTGTTATTGTAACTGCTGTAGCGTACTATTGTGTACTTGTAATTTGGCTATGACCTTAATTTAGGTACAATCTAGGAATCTGCCTGGAATACAAATGAGAAACCATGAAAAACCACTTCCAGCATAGCTGAGGTAGGAATCAAACCCGCCTATTCTCAATTCTGCATCAGGAGAAGGAAAGCCTCGCGAGGACAATTAAGTACCTGCTTGATATGAGAAGTAGTGGTCCATGATCTAAAATCAAGGTGATGTGGCTAAGGGTGTCGTCGCGCAGGTTATTCGTCCCCCACAATTTGAAGGCTATGAACTGGGTTGCAGTCGGCTTGATGTTTGGGTGCTCCCAATCACGGGTTTGTTAGACCATTATTGTTGATTCAGTGAGGGGCTTTGCGACATCGTCGTCATGTAAACCCGTGTATTTGGTTGTGTGTGTGGAATTTGTCTGATAACTTGTCTTATTGTGATGGCTGTATTATTGCGTGCAGTTGTAATTAAGATGAGGATTGGGAAGGACGCAGCCGTGGCCTTCAGTCAGGACTCAATCCGGCATTTGCCTGGAGTAGAAGTGGGAAACCACGGAAAACTACTTCCAGAATGGCGGAGGTGGGACGAACCCTCCTCCTCCTCTCAGTTTTACCTCACGAGGCTGAGTGTAACCCGTTCCAGTCCTCAAATCAGAATTAAATTTCTTGGCAGAGCCGGTAATCGAACCCGGGCCTCCGCGGTGATAGCCTCTACGTAACGAGGCGGACATATAATGCTCAATGAAATGTCATCTAAAAAACTACTAAAATGAATGAAAATGACTTTAAAAAAACTATTCCATCAAACTGAAATATGGCGACAGTTTTACGGAGGATTCATAGAAGGAATCCTGTTTTATTCACTACACAATTATCTACTCTCATTAAAATATACTTGAATTTAACAAGGAAATTGCAGTTAAAATGCTATTCTTAATCTTAGTGTTTTTTGAACTATATTAATTAAAATCTCAATAAAACAAACTTCCCGGATTTCAGGCTGGCTGCATGGTCGAAATATAATTGCTAAATAATATTGTGACCCTTGGTTAGTATTGTGCCCTTTTAGCAAGAAATATGCAAATCACAGTATGCCAGCAATGCTCAAATCGGGATTTTCGGAGTTATGGTATGTTCTCCCACTCTGTGACTTACACATTTTGGATTAAATAGAGGATACACTTCCAAATTAAATAAACAAAATCAACTCCTACCATAAAACATTTAATTAACCAAATATAAGGCGCTACAACAAATTAAACAAATAAAATACTGACCCAATTCTAACTTGTTCAGAGTGAACAAGGAATACATAATAACACAAAGGTTAAATCATAATAAATGGTTTTCATAAACCAACAAACTTATATTTCTTTTCACTTCCATATAGTGTCCTTTTAAAAATTCAATAAAATCAAGAGCTCCAATAGGCTCGATACTTTTCAATAAAAACTGTGTTATCCTTTTACTACACATCACTTCCTATTATCTGAGTATCTTATAATCAAAACAATATATAATTCTTATTAGAGTACTTTTACTCAATTACTTAAACTTTGGGCTTTCACAATGTTCTCATGTTACCACCTCTCTCAAATCAACAATTCACTACAGTGATTGGGAAAACATTTGCGCACTCCCGAGCTAGAGAAGACTACTTGAACACGTCAAAAATTAAGATCACTCCCGAAATCTAATTGTTTCCACTAAACTCGTGAATCACTACATTATATAACATTACATTAGGGATTTGTCATTATTTGTCATAAAAGACCATCATATCAATAGAAAGCAACGATCTGAACTTGCAAGCGGTGATTTTCATCTAAAAGAACCTCGGTTCAAAGACCGGGTCGTTAAAACCCACTCTAAACACTCTGTGTACTATAACTTCAAACAGACGGCTACCAGACCTACCGCACTTCCGTTAATAGTAAGGGTCTGGCCGTGCCACTTAGCGTGATTTATTGTCCGAGAGCAGGAACTCCAGGGTCTCGCCTACAGAGACGGATACCCTCTGCTTTCATACAGCTTTTTCTTAAATGTAGTTCTTTGAAGAAGCAAGGCTTTTCATTCACTTATTTTAACAACTTATTTAGGTTCATTAGACCATTCTCGTAACCTTGGCATTTATTAATTATGAAGTATCCTCATTAGTGGGTAAGAGTAATTCAATACAACAACAAATATTTAGGGGCTTCAACAATAGACGAATCTAGGTTCGACTCTTTCAACTGCCTCGGGAACCATATCCCATTCCCATACTGGAGGACTTATACATTAGCGACTTATAGTGAGTGACCTGTGCCTTGAACCTGCGCTAATAATACCATAAATATTTCGCACCCTTTTACAATATACACACAACGGCCTCGTGATCACATCACTATATAGAGGACTTACCATAGCTCAATTACCACGACCAACTGCCCCTCATAATTAATTTACCAAGTATATTTAGATTCAACGCCTTCCTAGCGTGACAAATTTACTTCAATGCGCTACATTGCGGTATACATTACTTTACGGCCAAATTGCTTCCAAAAAACTGATAATTCAAATCAACATTTGATCTACATCTCAATTTTATATTAATCCTCTCCCGTGACAATAATCGCTTTACCTTAAAAATATGTGTTCACAACATGTATTTATTTTTTAAAGGAGCTCAAAAGCTACTACTTTCATATAATTCATCATAATCTTCATTTATATGAATGTTATTATTATTATTATTACGCTTGCTTTCATATAATTAAATCATTTATCAAATTCACTGATATTTTATTTCATACATTTCCCTTAAGGGATTTATTCATTTCACATAATTATTTTATACTTTCTCATTTCAAATCGTTCAGATCGCGCTATTATTCTGTTATTTGTTATTCAAAAACATCCTTATTTTTTCATTCTCAGGTGGATTGTACACAAATATTCCCCAACACATAACATAATGAAATGGTTACTCACATGAGGTCACGGTCACCGACCATATATTCCAGCGATGTTTCATTTTCGCCCACTTAATGTGTTTAAGCCATCTTGATTAATCCCATTTCACACAATGACATTTCTTGATACACATACACATGATTTACCTTATGCACTGGTAACATTTTGAATACAATTCTGTATTCTTTTATCATACACAAATAACTTCACTGAAAAATTATTACACTAACACAAATTTTCTATATTTACAATACACTGCTTTTAATCACTGAGGCTTTGATTTTGCCTTACACACGTGATTTTTTCTTCCCGTTTCCAAGGGTGAAACTCTTAGATGTCGGCTCCCTATCTGGCAAGAAGTTGAAAGTCTCGATCAATCTACCCCTCCCTGGAACGGCTATTCTTCAAATCTGGTTTCCTGAATATTCGGCTTCTATTTTTACTAGCTCGAAGTCGTTTCTTTCTAGACACTATTTAATTTGTCTAGATAAAGTCTATCTTGTTTACGGCACCTTGAATACTTTATCGGTGACCTATGATTCTCTAGCATTTACTGCTATTCCTTAGTTTCGTAGCTTAATGCTTTTACTGTGTGTTTGTCTCCTGTTAGACAACGTCTTGGATTAACTTTTCCCTTCTTATTTTCTTCGCTCTAGTCCTTATCTTATCGATACACTAGGCGTTATTTATTTCGTCCGACCCTGATCGGGTTCCTTAACTTTGCTGGAAATGTTTGTTTCACGATCTTTGGTACTTCAAAACGTTACGATACTTTCAGTCGTTTAACTGAACTGTTATTTGAAGACCTATCGCCTGTTCTTTAAGTTCGCAGCCTAACTTGACTGTAATACTGAACTTTTCACTATAAAGACTGACGCTTGCTGAACTAAATCCTGTACTAGGATTTTCCTAAGTCTTCACACGGCGATACTATGATGATACTTCTCGTACTCTGATTTGGACACTGTGATGCTGCCCCTCCCCACGAGGTCTGCTGTAAACTGCATGATTTTTCTGGCTCTGCCCGGACTTTTATACTTTTTGGCTAAAAAAAGATAAAATCCTCGTCTTTTTCATAACTAACTTTTGAAGCAATAGTCGCACACTATTAAAAATTATATCTCTGGAAAGCTCGTTTTCTAAACGTAAACTGACCTCTTTGCACATAAAAATCGATCGTACAATTCTGAGATATTAAATAAAATTTGGTCTTCAGATACGTGGGTGTTAGAGTTGATTTTTAATCCCCACCTCCTCGGGTCTCGGGGAACTTTTAATTACGTAATGTCGCATTTGCACTTCTTTCCTGGACAATTATTAAAACATCTTTTCCCACACAAAAATCTCTATTCCGAAATGATTCACAATGATGTATTTCTTTTGTTACTTTTATGTTCGCAAATGGCTTACATCTAATTATTCTTCCTCTTGCACAACTGCGAGGATGCCATTTTACTGCAACGTAAGCTCAATTTCCGAAACCTTCTCTCGCTCACTCCGAACGGAAAGTTCCTCTCGTTCTAATTATAGCCATGATCGCTCCTTATCGGTGCGTCACGCGTGATATCATTTCCTGGCCATCTAGTCTCTTACTCTTGCACAAGATTAAACCAGTCCTCTTGCATAGAATCTTTCCAAGTCATTCTAAGGACTGTATTTTTCCTTCCTTCTTTTACCAAGAAATGATGGATTCGGCGCTTGAACCAACAGTACATGGGTTCAGTATATACATATAATTTACACCAATTAAAAATTCAGTTCTCCGGGCTGATTGACAAGCTACCCCAGCCCTTAAAATGAATATCCAACTATTAATTATGGTACTTGTATTAAGTATGTTTTAATTTCATCTAATAGGTTAGGGTATTCAATGGAAATTGTTCACATGGTTTATTATTAATTTTTGTTCATTTATTAGTGTATGCAAAGAAGATCGGGTAAAATGTTAGAGCTTGCACTTACAGTAGGTTATATTAACGCTGTCAGTTTATCGAACACAATCTCATGGATGTCCATATTTGTGAAACTATTGAGGACATATCGTATTCTTTGTATAAAGCTCCTCCACAGACAGTAGTTGTCACCATATCCAGAAAGCTAGGTCAAACATATGTGCATTTATAGTAATTGACACCCCTGGGACCATCAAACTGAGAGTCACCTTCCCTCCAACAGTTTAATGACAAAATGTTGGAACGTGTGTACAGTATGGTATGTGTTGGCTGTAGAGTGGGGAAGGTAGGGGAGGTAGCTAATGAGCTATCGCTGGCCAATTGGACTATGAATTATCAAAGGGGCAGATCATGGTGGCCAGAAAAGTCTGTCCGATTTTATCAGTGTAATTAACTGGCCGAATTGGACTGCCCCTTGTTCATGTGTTGTCACGAATATTCCGCTAGGAGCAGGGCGCACACCAAATAGTTCCGGCAGAACGAAGCACAGCCAGTGGTGTAATGTATTCGTTCACCAGTGTTTATAATGGCGTGTTTGGTGTTCAGAAATCGTCTTCTTGCCTTTAAAGCAAAAGTCCATGTCTACTTGCAAATCAGTGTCGTTGTTACTGGTCATGGTACCGTAAAACGAACGAGCAGAGACTTTTAGCAAACCACTGAGCTCTTACGGGCTATTGGTAAGCTACATTGTATTTCATGGTTAGATCCAAATACCATAGGCTGTCGGTAATGCTTTACTACGCTCTAAAGGATGATCATCATTCATAAACATTTCATCGTGAAGTCATGGGGAGAAGGGAGAAGTGAAACAACAGTTCGAGGAGAAAGAAAGTGAAGTAAACCAGTCTTAACGTGTGTATATTTTGTATACTAACTGTACAAGTGAAAAATGTATAGGAGGCTGTCATGCCTAGGTCTGTAATGACCGTAAGTGTTTGTTGCTCTAAGAGCGTAGAATCTGTGAATATAAGGTACTGTACAAAAACATTATTACAAGTGCATCTAAATGGGTCGATAACATGTTTGTAAACAGTGTATATATATGTAAAAGTCAGTACAGCCAGAATATAAGGTGGTTTTCTAAGATATCAGTGTATATTCCTGTTTAGCATGATCCTGGCAACATCAGCTAATGCATGTATAATGCCCTACGCCTGGGATAGGGAATCTCAAAGTCGGGGAAATAGTTATTTATTTTATTCTATTTTATTCAGGAATATCCATAAGATCAACCTTGGCACCCATTCAGAGTCGGGAAATTAATGTTAAATTCACTTGTGGCCTGTATTTAAAGGCAGTAAATTCTGTAGGTTTGTGTTAATAGGGGTATTTAAAGTTAAATCAACTCCAGCGTGGAGGTGTGAGTGTTTCAGACTCTTCAAACTACTGTACAGTACCGTTGGTGATATAAGATAGGTTAGACATTACAGACCCGCTGATTCATACGCGCTTCTCATTTGTCGGAGTGTATAGCCGTGCAGCGTATGAATTGGTGGCTCTGTAATGTTTAGCCTTTCTTAAAGGCAGCCTATCGCGTACGTTTGTGGTTTGGTTTGCTCTTCCATTTTAGTAGTGGGAATATTGTAGTACTCCGAAAGGACTACCAGTTGACGCAGAGACCATAATATTCGATATTTTGAGGGCTAGCTGCTGTTTCTTTGGACTCTTCAACTGCAAATACCTTCATGAACACTGGTGAAAAATCAACTGACGACTATTAGGTGAGGCGCCCGGCATTATATGAGGGCTGGAAAGAAAGTAGTATATAGCCGCAGTCATCTTACTTTAACCTCCAATAAGCAAGTTATTTATTCGTTGAAGAAAATTTCTCGTCCGAGACAATGCTGCCAACCTAGATATTTACTTTCATAACCGTCGTAATATCACTGTGGAATAACATAATAGAAGGTCAATTAGATGGCATAGTCTTGTGCCAATCATACACAAATACGTAGTAGATGGAATATTGTTTTGAATATCATTTTCCTAATAGTATGGCGACCCGCTCGCTGTGCTATTGTGGGAGATTCGCTCAGAGGGAGTGGACTACTTCAAACGATTTATGAGTGAGTGTGCCTTGGCCTACTGCTCGGGTCTAAGCTGCGTGAACCTGAGAGGATTGTGCACTGCGGACTATGAGAAGTGGTGTTGACGAGTGATGAGCTTTCTCGGTCCGTGCATAGTACAGAACCAAATACATTGGTCGGTGACTCACTTACTCATTCGTAACACCACAGTGGTTTGAGCAACGGCCGTATGTTAGCAGTATTGGAATAGAAAGGAATACCAAACATCACGGCGGGCTGACCCTTACCTGCTCTTTCCCCTCTCTCCGCAAGTTCACAGAGCTTGGACCCGAGCAGTACGTTATACAGGGTGGTCCGGAAGTGGACGTACCCCCTCCCCTCCCGTCCCCCTTTATTTTCACCATTATGATAGTTATGGTTGAATGTTTGTTATACACAATTACCTTGAAGTCTTAAGAGTCATAAACATCAGTATGAGCACAATCCTTGTCGTAGATGTTTTGCGGAGATTCATTCATTCATTTCATTCATTCGTTTATTTGCAATTGGGGGTGTGTCCCCCCGGTGGCAAATTAGATATACATAACAAATACATAACTGTACATAACAATTCACTAAAAATTAAACTGGAGTATTTACACAAATAGTCAGTCTTTTCTTAAACACACCTATATGTTTGGGAAAAGGCTCTAAGACTGCGGCAGGTAGAGAGTTCCAATTATCAATGGCACGGTTTACGAAGGAATATTTACCATAATTTGTTCGCTGTGGTCGGCCCTTAACTTTGAAAGGATGATCGCTCCTACCCATGTAAGTAGGCTTTTCCATACGTTTGCTAAGCTCACCCCATGCTGGTTGATTTGTATACGTGTTGTACATAGCGCAGAGTCTAGATTTCATCCTCCTAGCCTCAAGTGATTTCCACCCAAGTTTCTTCAACACACTGCTCCTGGGATTAAAGTCACTGAGCACAAATCTAGCGGCCTTTCATTGTACCATTTCCAATTCATTTATGAGCCCTACTTGATATGGATCCCAAACCACCGAGGCGTATTCCAGAATAGGTCTTACAAGTGACAAATATCCTAATTCTTTAGCAGAGGTACTACTTCCTTTTAATACCCTCATTACAAAGTGCAGGGATTTGTAAGCATTAGAAACTACACATCCTCTATGACTACTCCATTTCATATCATTTCTTACGTGAACGCCCAAATATTTGCAAGAATCTTCTTCTACAAGTACTTCCAAGCCAATGTTATGTTGAAAATCTTGCCTTCGCACTTTCCCTATTTTTATTAGACTACATTTTCTTGTATTTTTAGCCTATTTTCAATTTTGAAAAAATAGGCTTATGATATCACCTTTTGTCCGTGTGTGTGTGCGCGTGCGTGCGTGTGTGTGTGTGTGTGTGTGTGTGTGTGAGAGAGAGAGAGAGAGGTGTGTGTGTGTGTCCCTAATAAAATCTAAACGGCTGGAGCGATTTCAATAAAACTCGGTAAGTTCATAGAACTATTCTCTGCGACCTCGACCGTGCCCTTCAAATTTTGTTAAGTCTCACCAATCCAACATGGCGGCTGTGCGAAATATTTCACTAGCATTCAATATCTCCGAAACTATTACCGATATCGCCCTGAAATTGTGTATGGTGATAGAGGGCACTACTAGAAGTTCACCTATGAGACTTTCAAAAACCTGGTGACTACAAAACCAACATGGTGGTCAAGCGAAATTGAGACTTTTAAATAGACATTTCTCGCGATTTAACTATCCAAACGTCATGAAACTTGGTACAGCAAATGTTTATACACATTGTAATGCACTGGAGTTTAATTTAATTCAATTTTTTACATAACCTCAAAATGGTGGCTGTGCGAAATATTTCACTGACATTCTATATCTCCGAAACTATTACAGATATCATCATGCAATTTTGTACGGTGATAAAGGGTGATACAAGTATACCTATGTATATTTCATAAGCCTGTAAAGTACAAAACGAACATGGCGACCAAGCGAATTTGAAATATTTTAATAGACTTTTCTCGTGATTTAACTCTCTGAGCCCAGTGAAATGTGGTACAGTAAATGATTTTGCATATTGTAATGCACTGCGATCTAATTTAATTCAATTGTTTACATAACTTCAAGATGGCGGCTGTGCGAAATTTTAAAATTAAGTTTTTATTCTTGTGTCGTAATCATGCGATCGAAGTGAAAGTTTGAATAATGAAGCTAGGCAATAATTGTCCTTGAATGGTACATAACTCTATGGCCTACACATATAACAATCCTAAATGGCGAGCTTCCGAAATATTTAGACGGTTCTCAATATCTATGGATCTTTTACAGTAACCAAACTGAATTTTTTTGTGTTCATAGAGACTATGAACATATGTTCACCTATAGGACTTTCAGTAACCTGGTGAGCACAAATCCAACATGGCGGCGACGCGAAGTATAAATATTTAAATTGACGTTTCTCGCGAATTAACTATCCGAGTGCCGTGAAACGTTGCACGTTAAATGCTTATACAAATGTTGATCCACTGGCATGTAATTTATTTCAATTGTTTGCATAATCACAAGATGGCTGGTGTGCGTACTTTTAACATCTCGTTTTTACTTCTTGTGTTCTAATCATGTGATTGAAGTTTGAATACCACACGTACACAATAATCTTAATGTAATAGTACAAAAATAAAAATCCATCCTGGCGACCATATGAAATATTTAGACGGTTCTCAATATCTACGAATCTGTTACAGCAATTAAACTGAAATTTTGTATGTTGATAGAGACAATTAACATGAGCAGGATATATGAAAATAGGCTGTATAGTTCTTCACGGAACTACTTGTTTTCATTTTATTTTCAATCGCCCACTTATAGACCAGGTTCAGGTCATCTTGAAGTACTGCATTGTCTTGTGAGTCATGTATCTTTCGATATATTACACAATCATCCGCAAACAATCGACAGTCACTGCGAATCCCATTTGGTTAGTCATTTATAAACGCCAAAAATAACAAAGTTCCGATTACGCTGCCCTGAGGGATACCCGACGTTACGGTAATTTCATCCGAGAATAGGCCTTCAACTTTCACTTTCTGGGAACGACCCGTCAAAAATTCTCGGATCCATAAAATTACTCTTCTATCAATCTTCGTCGAAGCTAATTTATGGAGTAGCATGTCATGCGGCACGACATCAAATGCCTTCGCAAAATCTATAACTACGGCGTCGACTGAAACTCCATCGTCTAACGATTCGCTAATATCTTGAAAAAGTGATCGCATCTGACTCTCGCATGAGTAACCTTTCCGAAATCCATGTTGCCTATCATTAAACCATGATAATGTTTCCCACTGTTCCCTCAAGTAGTCGCAAATGAGATGCTCCATCTGTTTACAAACGATGGACGTAAGACTAACCGGTCTGTAGCTGCCCAATTCAAGTATGCTCCCTCCCTTAAATATTGGGACTACCGTAGCTCTTTTCCAGTCATCCGGGATTTGCGCATTGTTTATGGACACATTGAACATCACCTCTAAGTATCATGCCACGGCCCTACCTCCTAGTTTAAGTACTTCACTAACAATATTATCAGGACCCTTCGATATATTGTAACGTAATTTTTGTATTAGCTTTACAATTGCTGGCTGGTTTATTTGGAGAAGTGGAGCCCCTGATTCACCGTTAAGGTCCAACACACAGCTATTGGATTTATTGAACACACTACCATAAAAGACATTTAATTCATTAGCAATGGCCTGCTTCTCAGTAATTAATTTACCGTCACCGGACATTATCATCGACAAATTATTTGAATTCCCCTTTCTTCTCCTAACATAACTGTAAATCTTTTTCCACCCATCGCCTCCCGAACCAAGTAAACCTTGCATATAATTGTCATGAGCAGCCCTCTTTTTTAAGACGAGCTCTCTTGATAAGGACTTAAATTTCAACATATACTTGTCACTATCATGTCTTTTATTGTGTAATTTCCTAATTTTCCGTTTAAGAATCCTGATTTCCCGTGTGTAATACTCAGGATCTGGGTTTTGTTTCAGTAATTTAAATGTAACAAATTTATCAATAGCGCTATTTAAAATTTTCAAAAAGTTATTCCACAGGATATTAATGTGATTTACTTCCGATGCCCGTCCTGCAAATAGCTCATTCAAATACCCCTGAAATTTGCCCTGATCCGCCCTGCGATACTGGAATATGATCTTATTTGCTACATCAGAGTCTAATTTTGTAATATCACCATATCTAATATTTAATTCAACCCCAGAATGGTCATTAATTCCTGGTACTTTCAGACAGTTAATATACAGCTCTACAGACCTTACGAGATAAACATCTAAGGTATTATTGCCTCTAGTTGGGAAGTCAACTACTTGGGAAAATCCCCCCTCCCTTAAGAATTTGTTTGCAGCGCTCTGAGCTTGACCACAGCTAGTTGACTCACCAGACCAGTCTACTTTGGGGAGGTTTAAATCTCCGGCAATTATTATGCTCTTTTTCATAGCGTTACCCATACAAGTTTTATCATACAGTGTGTCGAGAAGCGAAAAGTTATCTTTCGGTGCTCTATACGCCCCTATCACCTGATGAGGGAATTTATTCCCTTTATCCGAAATTTGTACACATAATATTTCATGATCCGTATCAGCCCACTTTAAGAAACTAGCTATATTTTTGCGCACACAAATAAATAGCCCACCACCTCGCTTCCCCTGATCCCTTCTGTACATTTCGTAGGTCCCTTGAATTATTTCATTACTATTTATATCCTCATATAACCAAGATTCAGTAGCAATGACAATGTCCGGAGAATACGTCTCTACAAGATTCCAAAATTCAATTAATACTCCGGAGTCACGAGGGTGAAGGTGTGTACCACAGGTGCTCGTAATTCCTGGGTTGTGTGATATCGAGAGTTTCTTACTTGTTGCTTTATGAAACCCCAGAGAGCATTGTCTGGTGTCGTCAGATCGGGACTTCTTGGAGGCCAGGCAAAGGGAACTGTAAAAGATGCAGAACTTCTTCCAATCCACCGGCCGGCCTTTCTTCTTCGAAGACAATGTTAATGGACATTCTTACCAGGAGATGCTTAATGAGTGGTTGGTGCCCAATTGCAATTTTATCGAAGACACTGTTGTTTTACAACAGGATGGAGCACCAGCACACTTCGCGATTCACGTGCGCAATTACCTGAATCAGACCTTTCCTGGCTGGTCCGCAAAACGCGGAACACGTTTGAACCATCACTCGTATTGTTGTTCCGTTTGATGCGAACCGACTTCCGGATGTCTTGAACATTGCCATCAGCAAGGACCTGGGCATTCCGATTGAGGTTTCCAACTACTCCGCCCTTAACTCTCATCATGAACCCATCCACATCAAACTACACGTTAGCTACAGTCCTTCCCGCTTCGAAATCCCTCTTCACTCCCGTAAGATAGACTGGGATCACTTCCACTCTATCCTCAAATCCTCCGTTGCTGGTAATCCCACCATTCGCTGCGAGGAAGACATGACTCCCTTGTAGAGAAGTTTACTCAATCACTCCTACATGCAGCCCCTACCGCAGCTATCAGTCCCAAACATAAGATACACAAGCCCTTTTCTATCCCCCTTACTGTGCAGGCTCTCATCAAGCGGTAGAACATGGTCAGGTGGAGGTGGAAAATCACTCGTGATCTTCGCCTCAAGCAGGAACGGTACGGACTCATGAGACAAATTCACACTGCCATGCGCACTCTCCGCAACAAGGAATGGCAGAATAAGTTAGAGAATATGGCTGGAAATTCCAGATCCCTGTACGGTATGGCCAAAAAGCTTCTTAAGAAAATAACTATCATGTCACCTTTGCACGGTTTACGCGGAATGGTTTTTACTAATACCGATAAAGCTAACGCCCTGGCGGATACATTCAAAAGAGCCTGCGAGCCCAATCAGGAACCTTGTGACGATGACTTCGTAGATGAGGTCTGTCATGATCTTCGAGGTGGTCCGGGGTGAGCTCCCCCAGGGCTTTAGGTTTGTCTCGCCAACAGATCTGCTCAACCTCATTAAGAAGTTGAAGACCCGTAAGGCCCTTGACCCTGACGAGATCTCCGCTCCTTACCTTAAGAATTTAAGTAAGAATGCCCTAACCTAAAATATTTAATGCTGTATACCGTTTTGGGTACTTCCCCTCAGTCTGGAAGGTAGCTAAAGTTATCATGATCATCAAGCCTAACACTGATGGCACTTTTCGACAAAATTGCTGGCCAATCAGCCTCCTTTCGATCAACCCTACTTTCTAGGCTCAACTTGTATATTACTGGCATCATGAACGACGAGCAGTTCGGTTTCCGCAAGGGCCATTTTACGGTTCAACAACTTCTCAGGTTAATAGAATCATCACGTGCTTTTGATCAAGTATGGCACAGTGGCCTACTTTACAAAAAGAAGCACAATGGGATCCCAGATCACTTACTCAAGGTCTTCTTCTTCTTCTTCGCGAATGGGTCACTTAGGACCACGCGGAATCAACATTTTCTGAGCTTTCCTCCTTGCCCAATAGTTCTTCATTTTCACTGATTGCTGTAATTTCTGTTCCTCCGACCAGGTACGTCGCTGTGGTTTCTTCTCATCTTCCTCAAATCCTCTTGTGTGAACAATTTTCCGGATCATATTTCTATCTTGTAAATTTGGTGAACCCAATTCATTAAGGTCTTTCTCTACTTGTTTATACCATTTTGGTCTTGTGCGTTTGATTTGCAGAAATTTGTGGATTCGATAAGTGAGTCTGGTAGGATTCATTCTTTCCAAATGGCTTAGAAACTGAATTCGTCGCAATCTCATTGTATCAGTTAATTTATAAACTATTTTATAAATTTCAGAGTTGGGTTCGGGGTAGTGTATGCCATTTACAATTCTGGGCCCTAAGATTTTCCTCATGATTTTCCTTTCTTTAATCTCTAATTTTTCCTTTAAGGTCTTACGATGTAAACTGAGCGTTTCTGAAGCATATAGAGCTTCAGGTTTAATCACTGTACAGTAATGACGAATTTTGTTGTTCCTGGACAAGCTTTTTTTTTGTTATAAACATTCTTTGTGTGTTGAAAAGCAATTTCCATTTTCTGAATTCGTGATGCTACAGATTTATTTTCATTGCCATTTTCAGTGATCCATTCACCTAAGTATTTAAATTCTTTCACTCTTGCAATCTTATTGATACCAATGACAATTTCAGGTGGACCATTCTTAATATTTGTCATAAATTTAGTTTTTTCATAGGAGATTTTTAGTCCTATTTTGGCTGCTTCCTCCTCCAGTATAACAAGCTGTTTCTGTGCATCAGCGACGTTTTTGGCAATTAGTGCTAAATCATCAGCAAACGCTAGACAATCAAAGTCAATACCCTTAATCTTTGGGCCCAGGCTGTGAGATGGTGCACCTGCTTTCCTCCATTCTCTGACAACTTTCTCAAGAGCACAATTGAAAAGTAAAGGGGAGAGCCCATCCCCTTGACGGACACCTGTGTTTATTTCAAACTCATCACTACAACCAAGGTCATTAATTCCTATCTTAGGGAAAGGCAATTCTATGTCCACGTGGATGACGCCCAATCCTCCCTAAGGGATTAACCCGTGAGGACTGGCGCATGGCTATTTTTGACCCGAGGCTTAAAAAATGCTCGATATTTTCGTTTTGGTCAGCTCTCATTTCTAGTCGCTCACTGTACCTTCCTTCCTAACCTTGAACTTCACCCTGCAAAAGAAACAAGTCTATAGCTTTTTGAACACTCAAGTTATGTGTATATTCTTTACGGTCGAGTTCGATTTACCCATGGTGCCAGTCTTCGCGTGAAAATTTTCGGCTTACGTTAGACGGAACAATCTGTAAAAAAAATAAGGGGGAAAACCCGATATTTTGGTGCAGCATAATCACATAGCTCACGTCCTTGTTCATCCATGTCTACGGACACCGCGGTCACCAGTTCAAAAAAATAAGATGACTGCCTTTCCGCCACTATCAAGGCCAATAATACTGTTACGAAAATTATTGTCATTTTTCTGCATGTAAAATTTGAAAAATACACATAAACCTCATTTTATATTGGGAATAGTTCATAGGACGACACCAGGTGTAAAATTACTTCATTAACCCTTACCGCTCGTCAGTCGGGCGAGCCCCGACATAACAAATTTCCCGTTCCAGTCGTGTGTCGGACGAGCATCGAGATCATAATTGTGTCCTCTACAGCTCGTCTGTCGTCTCTGACCCGACAAATTATGACTAAGTAAAAGAGTGTGGACACATACAGTATGTGTAATTTAGGAGCTAGTTATAGTTTTAAAGCAGGGCTAAATAAATACAAGTAATAGAAGGTAAAAGTTCAGAAATTAAACATGAGCTGTAGGGAGAGCCAAGAGAATTTTAAATCGAGGGGTAAGGGTTAAAATCCGTACGACTACGACAAAAAGGAAGTGTCACACTATGGGTCAAATTGACCCGGCGCCAGTCCTCGTGTTATATTTTTTTCACGCCAGTTCTAAAGGGTTAAAGCCGGTGTACCACAAGGTAGCGTCAGAGCCCCCGCCCTTTTTAATGTGTACATATCTGACATTCACAAAACAGATGCTACCAGTCTCCACTTATATGCAGATGATACTGCTATCTCCACTACCTCCTGGAGAGGACACAGAGTTGAATCCAACCTTGAAGTCGCCTTAGACACCTTAGAACCCTGGCTAAGGAAATGCAGAATTATGATTAATGTCAATAATGTTCTGCCACGCTGTTTACTAAAAAGAAAGCAAACACATCGAAGTCCAGGATCTTAACTTCTTTGGCGAAGTAATCAGATGGCAGCCAGCTACTAAGTATCTTGTAATCACGCTTGATCGAGGCCTTACTTTCGCTCAGGAGGTAACACAGCACACTAACCAAGCGAAAGCGATTCAAGCGAAGCTCTGGCCTTTATTAAAGTCCCAGAGCGCACTAGACGACTTTAGCAGACTTCTCATATACAGCACAATTGTGCGCCCTGTTATGGAATATGCCAGTCCTGCCTGGGGTTACGCAGCTCCCTCTACTATCAATAAACTTCAGGTTGTCCAAAACCGGGCGCTGCGCACGATATCAGGAGCCCCGTGGTACGTCTGCAACGCCCAGTTACACACAGATTATAAGCTCTTGACCATCCGTCAGAGGATACACAAACAGGCAGTCAGACTATATCGAACAGCTACACTGAGCACAAACCCTCTCATAAACAGATTGGGTCATTACCAAGCTAGGGGGATTTGCCATAGCCTAAGTGCCCCCGCATTATTATTGAATAATTTTCCTCAACATGCCGCTACTATACCATACCTTTTACATTCACTCTTGAAATTTTTATGCTGAGACTTTCTTCTATATTTCTGACTCTCTTTTCTAAGAATCTCTACTTTCTCTTCCTAACTTCTGTACACTGGGTCACATTCTAACCAACTAGATACAAGTAATCACCCAATCCCCCTTCATGCAATTGGAGTAGGTCGAATCCCCTCTGATAGAGCTCTAAAGGCCCTCGGGCCGTCAGGCTAAAACTTCAACGCAATGAACTGCGTATTGTTGTCTGGCGCCTCATTTCCAGGCCTTGTATTATAACGTAGGCCACGGAGTGTGCATTGTTTGCGATGACTAGAGAGGGGGAATCAAAGATGGCCGACCAAGGTTGCGCACGTGTTTAAATCTGCAGACCTGGCGATCTAAGACCTAGGGTAACTCGGTCATGTAGACCTGGTGCGGGGAGCGGTAGGAAGGTAAAGTAACTAGCAGGACGTTGTACTATAGTTGACAAGCGAAATGAACAACCATGAGTTCCTGTCTAAATGATTATATGTTTACTGGGCAGTCGTGTGAAATGCCGGGTGAGGTGTGGTCTTTGGGGATAAGGATGAAGGAAAGCTAATGCACACTTACCTTTTAAGTTCTGCTGCGATGTGGCGTCTTGAAGTCCTGAGATCGAGTCCCGCCCTGGAGGCGGTTGATAGGTTGACCCCTCACGTTGCGAGCTGGCCCTCCTTTCAAGACCTTCTTCCATAGCCTGTCCTCTCAAGACCGGCCCTCATTCCTCTCTCGGTTGCTTATTTGTATGCTTTCGTTGTGTTAGAATGGTCAGCAGTTTCCCCTTGCTTGTTCCGTGTTCTTGTGTTACGGTTGATGTGTTGTTGTTGCTTGGAAGACGCTTGGTTTACTCTTTTCTTTTTGATACTGGGAGCTCGGGCGTGCAGGCATCTGACTTGTCGGCGTTTAAGGTGTTGCCTCATATGTGGTGATTTTACTTGTAGAGTTTGCTATGTTCTTCCAGTTTTATGTATTTCTGAGGTAAATTCAGCATTCTAGGGTGCGTTATGGGGGGATTCATAACAATATGCAGTCTACGTCAAGTGAAAATGTATCAACGTTCTTTAAAACGTTTTGAATTATTATGCGTTATGTTATGTGTTCTTATCTAGCTAAAGATGTAAAGATTGCCATAACCGGAATGACGTCACAGCGGCAGATAACGATCAGCGCATGCTGCCAACTTTCAAGTTGCATTTTATCAGTGCCAGTTTCAATGTTTGCAAGTGGTTTACAATTATAGTGACTTGGCCGTCTAAATATTATCAATATCTATTAATCTATGACAGCAATCAAACTGAAATTTTGAGTGTTGATAGAGGCTATAAACATAAGGTCCACTATGGGACTTTCAATAACCTGGTCAGCACAAATCCAATATGGTGGCGACGCGAAATTTCAATATTTAAATGGACGTTTCTCACGATTTAACCTTCCGAGCTCAGTGAAACTTGGTACGGTATATGTTTATACAAATTTTAATCCACTGGCATACAATTTATTTCAATTGCTTTCATAGCCAAAAGATGGCGGATAAGCGAAATTTTAAAATCTCGTTTTTCTTTCTTGTGTCTTAATTATGCGTTTGAAGTTTGAATAATACATCTACACAATAATCTTCATAATAGGACATAACTCTAAAACCTACATATATAAAAAACCAGCATGGCGAGCATCCGAAATATTTAGACGGTTCTCAATATCTACGTATCTATTACAGAAATCAAACTGAAATTTTTATGTTGATAGAGGTGAGGAAAGCAATGGCTAACTACCTCACTCCTCATCTTGCCTAGTACGCCTCACTATAGTGCTGTCTTGGGTTTCTGTGGGTATCTACCCACATTACCTAATGGCGGTACTTGTTGAGGATCCAACCAGCCTTTGGGCTGACTACCTAACAGACAGAGGCATTTAACATAAGTAGGATACCGGTATATGAAAATAGACTATATGGTTCTTGATGGAACTATTTGTTTGTTTTGGCCGGGGATTTAAGTTCGGATGCCCTTCCTGACGCCACGAGATTTTTCAGGTGAAAATTTCACCCCACTGTCACCGGGATTCGAACTCCGGCCGTCCAGGTGAAAGACGAGCAGTTAAGCCACTGCGCCATCACGCTCCCGACTGTCTTATGTCTGTATATTGCATATTATTTTTACTCATTGTTTTCTTTTGTCTTTTGGTGTATTTTGCATTGTGGTGTATGTAATGCTTCTGGCACGAGTAATACAGTGAGAGCCTTCTCTATAGAGTGGAACCTGACGGCTGGGACACCGTGGCTAGCCACCTGTCGAGCATGGCACAGGTGATAGCAGCAGCGTAGCGCCCAACTAGTTCAACATATTTACACTTTTTAACATATTTTATAGTCATCATTACTTACATGAATTTCAGAGTAGTTGCTAGAAATGCTGTCCTTCATTTTCTAAACACACATTGCACCAACGTAGGAAGTTTTGGTACACTCGCTGTAATTCATCCTCACTGATATTTCGTATCTGTGCAGTTATTTCGTTTTCAAGGGTCTCCAGAGTACTCAGATTGTTTCTGTATCCTTTTCTTTGAGGTTCCCCCACAAGTTAAATTCGCACCGTGGTGAAACGTACGAACACATTTACTGGAGGACTTCTTGAGAAGATAAGTTTCCACTAGGAAAATTCGATATTTCGTTCTATACCTAACCATGTTCACGGATTACTATATAGGCTGCAATACTTCACCACAAGTCTTAATATCAACTAAGATATTTTGCCAGCAACGTACCTAGTATAATAAATGCAATGACAGCATTCGGCACTTCCCGACCGGCTCTTGTGTAATCGGCAGATGCTGGCCATCTAGCGCTGACTCAACGCTCTTCACCCGTTACACGGCCCCTGCGAGGTTCCGTTCTATAGAGAAGGCTCTCAATATAATAATAATGATGATGATAATAATAATAATGCCGTGTAACCTCCTGAGAGCCCAGATGTAGGTCTTTCGAGTTGACACCTTGCAACCTGTGCGGCGTGATGAGGATGAAATGAATGATAAAGACGCCTTAAACACCCAATTTCCAAGCCTGACGAAATAACCATGCAAATTAAAACTCCCATGGGCTGGCTGGGAATCAAACTCAAGGCCCTTTGAACCAAAGTCCAGCGCTCTATCCAGTTGGTCTCGAAGACGGAATAATAATACCAATAATAATAACTATAATAATAATGTATTTATTTCATACTTTATGGCCAACATAGGGCCACTAAAATAAATTATATAAAGACATTTTTTCATTTCTATGCTTCCAATATTTCTTCATCCTCTCAGATGTTAAGATCCTTTCTTCAGTGGAGAACATTCCTCCTTTATTTATTATTTTTTGGAATCTCAGAAGTGAGTCGTGTAGAATCTTAATTTTATCTGTTCTATTCTTGAGATTGTCTAATGTTCTTTGGAGTTCTTTGATATCATCCTTAATTTCTGTAACCCATTTAATCCTGGTATTGCAACTCCATATAATAATACTGGACACTGAGGTCCGGGTTCGATTCCCGGCTCTGCCAAGATATTTGATTGTGGTCTGAGGACTGGATACAACGGGATACTATCATCCTGCAAACCTAAGAAGAAGTAGGTTCGATTACCATCTTGGTCATTCTGGAAGTGACTTTCCGTGGTTTCCAACTTCTACTCAAGGTAAATGCTGGATGATTCCTAACTTAAAGCCACGACCACCTCCTATCCAATCCTTACTTAATTACAAATACACACTACTACACATACCACAATAACACAGGTTATCAGACAGCTTATATCTATATTTACACACCTAACAACACGAGAATAAATGGCCACGATGTCCAATTCCTCAAGCGTCACTAGACGACAAGCGATAGGGGTGCAGCGTAGTGGGTGGAACTGATAAATCCTAGTAGCGATTTCAGAATTCAGTTTCCACAGGAATTTATGTTCTGAGTCTCGTAACGTCTGAACCAAGCGCCTACGGTGGTTGTAGTTTTCATATTTTAAACCGATATTTTCCCATAGGACATGCCACCATTTAAAAATATTCTGTATATGCTACGATATTTTTAGCCTACTTTTCACATTTTGTAAAAATGAGGGAAAAGTAGACTTATGAGATCGATCCGGGCAAATGTGTGTCTGTCCTTCTGTATGTGTGTGTGTCTGTCCCCTATCAACTCCTAAACGGCTGCAGCTATCGAAACCAAATTTGGTCTGAGTAAAGATCTACACCTGAATATCTCATGGCCATATTTGAAAATAACGTCAGTGCTACCACCTGCTGAGAACTCGCAATTGAAATTTGAGCTCAATGTTGGATATCTCGGAAGGTATACATGGGAGCTATTCCAAAATTGGCACACATATGCAAGTAGATAATACTGTAATATTTCAGTTTAATTTCCAGGAGGCCATACATGACAGTGTTGCCAACATGATTCTAAGCCTGCTGGTAAGTCCAATTTTTTTGATTTCAACCAAATTTCGTATGTACTATGTGTACCATAACAGATAAAACTATGTGTATTCTTAAGAGCAACCTGGGATGCCAACTGTTAATAAATGCTCTCTCTTTTTATCCTAATACCAATATATCAGGAAGTATGCAAGCCAACAGCTGGAAACTTTTCACACGTATAGTATATAACCTCTACATTAATTTGGAGTAACTAATATACGTCAGTGCTGCCAACATGATTATAAGCCTGCCGATCCTTTTTTAAATTCATGTTACTTCTATACCAACGAATCGATTTTCACCAAATTTCGTAGGTGCTTTGTGTAACATAACAGATATGACTATGCATATTCTTGAGAGACAGCTGGGCTGCCAACTGTTAATAAACGCTCTCTCTATTTTATTACAGTATCCTAATTCCAATATATCAGAAAGTAGGCAAGCCAACAGCTCGAAACTTTGCACACGTATTGTACCTGACATTCTAGATTAATTTGGAATAACTGATACATGGCAATGCTACCAACGTGATTCTAAGCCTGCTGATAGGTCCAATGTTTAAATACTTGTAGATTCTATGCCAACAAATGGATTTCATCCAAAATTGGGACATCATTAGATCATAATATTTCAGATTAATTCTGAGCAAAACATACATGTCATTGTTGTCAACATGATTTTACGCGCCCCGATAGATCCAATGTAACATTTCATTTCTGATATATGGATTAATCATTGGCATGAATCTTAATTATTTTAAGTAGGCTCTTTAGTTCGTCACCGAACTACTTGTTTAAAACTCCATTGCAAGTTCGCTAGCCGTCCCCTACTTTAAGATACTGTCTATTACATTATTTAAGTAAATGACTCCTGTGTATGCTCTTTTTCTTCTGAAGTCTACGACTGATTTAAAAAAAATACTTACACCATTTAATTCTTTAATAAAGAACTGCCAGGTTGGGAGCTGAAATCAGTAGCCTATAACAATTTAAGCTTAATTTGTCGCTATCACAGTAATTAATATTGCCACTGGTTAATAGTCTACATTCGTGTGTTATCCCTTTATTACTAGTCATAAAATTGAAAACGGAATGTAGACATCCACAACGTATCAGGAGGTATTTGAGGTATTTGTAAATAAAATAAAATAACATATGCCTACATCTTCCTCTGTCTGCCTCCCACGTGTCCAATGACGAAAATATCCCCTCCTCCTCCCAGAGATGTTTTCCTTTAAAATGCTCTACCCAAGGTTGCAGGATCGAATTCCAGCGCGGTCAGTTGGCATTTGAGGGTGCGCAAATGTTTGCGAGCCGTGTCAGTAGATTTACTTCGGGAAAAAATTCCGGCACCCCGGCGTCTCTAAAAGCCACAGTAGTAAGGGACGTAAAACCAATAACATTATTATTATTTCCTTTAATAAAGTGAGGGGAGGGAAGAAGGGAGGAGGGATGGGAGACTTGAATAAGTTTTGTTCGCTACAAGAAATAACCTAAACTAAGCAATTTTTCTAAGTTTATTATTGTGTCTTGTGCGGGGCACAGCACCTTAAAGGAAAACATATCTGGGAGGAGGATGGGATATTTTCGCTCTTGGACACGTGGGAGGGAGGCAGAGGAAGAAGTAGGCATAAGTTATTTTATTTGATAAACAGGGTTAGTGCAATAAACCTAGAAACATTGCTGAGTTTAATTCCTTGGCCGTGAAAGACAATATACCATCATTTTAAGAAATGACCTTTTTAGCCTACTTTCGATTTTTGCAAAAAATGAAAGTAGACTTATGAGATCACTACTGGGCCAAAAATTGTGTGTCTGTCTGTGTGTGAGTATGTGTGTGTGTGAGTCTGTGTGTGTGTGTGTGTGTGTGTGTGTGTGTGTGTGTGTGTGTGTGTGTGAGAGAGTGTGTGTACTCTGAATGTCTGCCCCCCCCCTATCAATTCGAACACGGTGAAACCGAATTGAACGAAATTTGGTACAGAGGTAGAACGAGCAAAGGGCACCTCAGTGTCATGTTTTATATCGCCGCCATCTTTACCAAAACTGAATGGCGGCCACTCAAACGTTCAAAACGTAAAATCAAATAGCGACTAACCAAATTATCCGATCTCTACCAAATTTGGTAATAACATACCTTCATATAGGATGCGTCTTGTGACCAAACTACAAGGTCATCCGCCGTACCATTTCAGGATGGCGGCCGTGCGAATTATGCAAACTTTATAATCCATATCATGGGACCCACCTGTTCCGATTATCGCGTCGAGAATCGATTTAACTGTTCCAAAGGAAGAGGCACGTTCGAAATTAAAAGTTTATTTTGTAATACTATAGTGCAGAAGTGATTTTAAAAAGCTGAGCCGTCTCGGTAAGAAGACAAGATGGCAGCGGATATCTTGTGCCTGACTTATATTTCACTAATTTGAGTATTGCATGCAATATAGCGTACTGATACAAAATAAATAAACTTTGTATGAAATGCTTTATATATAAATAATATACTCCACTGATGAAATCGTTAGGTCTAAATCATTATTTGCTAACAAGTTCTATGTAAGTCATTTTATATAGATCAATGTTCATTGGCACAAATGGCTCCGTGGTAAAGCGTTGGTCTATCATTCATATGCCTATGGTTCAAACCCCATCACTGTTAGGTTTTTTGCTTGAAATTTTACATATTTGTTGCTTTGTAATGACTCAGACGTTTTAAAATTAAGCGTTATATTGTGCATATTTCGGTGCAAAACATATATTTAATTAAAACATAATTCGCCAGCAGATTTGCTCGAGACATCTAGCAGCCAAAAAGGTAACTGCACGCCGGCCTACTTATTAACTTCCAGATTTTATTGAAAAGTTTCTTCTTATGGCCGCTAGAATGCACTCGCCCTGTTAGGATTACATTGTTCGATACTTCTCCACTAGATTTCACGACTGGTCTACATGGGACTCCATTGATAGTATACCATTGGCATTCTATGCGCATCGAATTTGAAGATTGACAAGATGATACTATGATACATTTTTACTTCATATTTTAAAGGGTTTGTTACAGCCTATTGTGCGTTATTTGAAAATGTTATTTGAAGTAAAGAACAAAACGATTTCACATAGTAACTGAATTCTAGCCGCTGGTGCTAGTTCAGGTTATTAATACTTTTATTTCAGGGAAATAGCAATCGAAAATATCCACATAGTTTGTATACACACGTCTCTGTAGGGTCATGGAAAGATTTGCTAATTCAATTAGGGTTGTGAAAGCCATGCACAACCAGACGTGTAAAGACATGCCTCAACTCAAAGTTGGATGATGCCCACGGCAGGTCGATTATGTAATAATGACAATAATAATAATGTTATTTGTTTTACGTCCCTTTTAACTACTGCTGCTTTTAGATACGCCGGGGTGCCGGAATTTTGGCCCGAAGGGGATCTTTAACGTGCCAGTAAATCTACTGACACGGCTCCCTCGCATTTGTGCACCCTCAAATGCCAGCTGACTGCGCCAGGATACGAACCTGCAACCTAGGGCCCAGCAAGCGAGAACGTTACCGCTGAGCCACGCAGCCAGTCCGGTCGATTATGTCTCCAGATCCATAACATTCTTGAGATACTTCTTATCTATCTTTCTTCAATGATGGTAGTAGTTTTTTTTCTAGGTTGTGGCGTTTGGTAGAGGTAAATAGTTTCTAAGGTCTTCAACCAAGAAATGATTCTATTATACTCTTTGATAATAACAACGAGTTATAACTATACTCATACATTTAGGAGAAAGTAGGCTATATGTTCTTTACTGAACATCTTGTTTCATTTAGGGTGTTTTATCCCCTTTCGAATTCACTTTAGAATAAATTAGTTTTATTTCCTTTTATCAGTCAATGAATGATTAACTGATAACTTTTCAGTCAGTCAACATGTATTTATGCCTTTTTATATTTCCTACAAATATAATCTCTATAAATAAAGTAAGCTTTTTGTCTACACAATTTTAATTTTTAGCTAAAACTTTGTATTTATGCTGGGTGAGGTGAACAATGATCAAATATACCCTCAGTTTAATTTTTGTCTGTTTGTCTGTCAGAAGTTCTGGAGAGAATTGCATGAGAATTCATATTTAATCAGAAAGCACCTTTAAAATAAAACGGGGCTACAAATTGTTCATGCAATACATATTACAACAGGAAGCCTCAAATCTGGCTAGTAAGGCAGTTGTGAAATCTGTATACTTCTCTTGATATAACAAGGCCAGGTTAATACTGAAGGCTGATTGACAATAGGCTTAATGAAGCAGCAACTGGCCACCATTATCGCTATTTACCCGTTTGACGAGTTTTTGACATTTGGAAGTGAGGGTGCTGTCAACTGCTAACATCTGTCTATCGGTGCGCCAGGGCAGGAGAGAAGCCAGGGGGAAGGCATTTACACTCCATGGGACTCAATTTTTTTCTGTTAAAGATAGGTTTCCGGCTAACAGAGGCAGGCCTATGCTAAAACAATTAAGCCTATGTCATGCATATAATGGACATTCTGATAAAAATAAAATGGTGCACATACTTTATTCAATGTTGTACACATATTTCTGCTACGAATTAATACAGTAACTTACTGTATCACTTCTACTCTCATGTTAAGATCAAGCACAACTCTCATGTTAGATCAAGCACAACTCTCACTTTCCAAGCAATAATGATTACTGCCGAACTGTGTCAGTAATGTAAGTTTAGAAGTGCTCAGTTAAAAAGCCGAATTCTAAGCTGATTGATTAATGCCGGGGAAAAGCGATCACGGCCCATTGCGTAATGTTTGACAGCTATTTACATATTTCTGCTACGAATTAATACAGTAACCTACTTTATCAATTTTACTCTCATGTTAAGATCAAGCACAACTCTCATGATAAGATGAAGCACAACTCTCACTTTCGAAGCCGTAATGATTGTTGCTGAACTGTGTCAGTAATGTAAGTTTATATGTGCTCAGTTAAAAGCTGAATTCTAAGCTGATTGATTAATGCCGGGGAAAAGCGATCACGGCCCATTGCGTAATGTTTGACAGCTAATTCAATGTTGGATTTACATATTTCTGCTACGAATTAATACAGTACTGTATAGCTTTTACTCGCATATTAAGACCAAGCAAAACTCTCATGTTAAGATCAAGTACAACTCTCATTTTCGAAGCTATAATGATTACTGCCGAACTGTGTCAGTAATGTAAGTTTAGATGTGCTCAATTAATAGCTTAATTCTAAGCTTATTGATTAATGCCGGGGTAAAGTGATCACGGCCCACTGTGTGATGTTTGACAGCTCATTAAAGCGAATATTGGGAAAAGCTTGGAGAAGAGGAAATAGGCTTTAGCCATATACTTTGACGTGTCATTTGGAGAACAAAAGGAGGAAGACCTATTTGCACATTCCTTCTTAGCTACAAAAGCAACTGTTACAGTAGACAAGGAAGACTTTCACAAGGTGCCTGATGATTTTCTAAACACTGCATTCCAGAACTTGGAAATTTTCCGTTCAAATGTGTATTTTGATTTCCGTTGCCCACGTAACACAGTCTCCGTTTAATGAAGGGAATTAAACCCGTTTTTAACCCCTGAGTTTACGGGACCGTCATAAACTGCTCAAAAAAATTAAAGCACCACTTTTTTCAAAGACCACCAAATTTCGAAAAATTGACCGCACAAGCTCGAAATCTCAGTATGACGTTTGTCCTGACGCCTACCAAGCGTATGCTTCAGCACAACTCCCCAACTTGAGTAGTCTCGGGGTAGTGCCCCTAAAACCAGCCCATTTTCGAAAACCGCAAATTGAAGTTTGTGAAAAAAGCTGTAGGGCTTGTCGCAGGTTGCCAAAGCAGTCAAAAATGAATGAGTCTAGCTCTTATAGGTTCCACAAACACGTTGAAATCGTTATATTTGACGTTTGAGTATTTTAACCCCCTTATCATTCCCTAAATATGGAATAACATTGGGTCGTCTGAGAAGGTACCTGGTGTGTTTAACCACCTGGAAACCTGCACACCGTCCTCAGTTGCTGATTGCAGTAAGTTCTTATGGCCTCACCCCTGCTAACACCCTCAACTGGCATGGGACCAAACTACCCCCTCTCGATTCACCCCTAAGGAAGGTTTTAATCGAGATTTTTATCAGTGCTGCTAATGGGGGCGTCTTCCCCTAACGTTTCAAAAAACGAGCTGTGCCTGTGTAACCACCCCTTCCCCTGCTACCCCCGTTTGTATGATTTTTTCGAATCAGGCCCTTTTTAAAGGCTGAAACGAGGTCTTAATCGCTGAAAGGGCTGTAAAGGTTCATAGAAGTAGTGGTGACATGAAATCAACCCCTTCCTATCGTTGATTGACATTCCGTCCCCCAAACTTGAAATTTTTGCACCCCCAACCCTCCCTGTCTGGACGCGTAACGCGTCATGGCAGAGTTTTCAGAGTTGGATGTAAATGAAGCTTATGGCCTGCAATCGAGCCCAAAACAGCAGGTTGGATGGAAATTCATCGGTAGGGTGGGAAACGGGACCAAAAATTGTCAAAAAAGTTAACAGTCTATAGTAAGTACGCTCATGCATAGGCCGGAGGCCTTAAGAACTTACTGCAATCAGCAACTGAGGACGGTGTGCAGGTTTTCAGGTGGTTAAACATACCCGGTACCTTCTCAGACGCCCCAATGTTAGTCCAAGTTTAGGGGATGATAAGGGGGTTGAAAATACTCAAACGTCAAATGTAACGATTTCAACGTGTTTGTGGAACCTTTAAGAGTAAGACTCATTCATGTTTGACTGCTTTGGCAACCTGCGACAAGTCCTACAGCGTTTTTCGCAAACTTCAATTTGCGATTTTCGAAAATGGGTTGGATTTCGGGGCGCTGTCCCGAAACTACTCAAGTTGGGGAGTTGTGCTGAAGCATACGCTTGGTAGGCGTCAGGACAAACGTCATACTGCGATTTCGAGCTTGTGCAGTCAACTTTTCAAAATTTGGCGGCCTTTGAAAAAAGTGGTGCTTTAATTTTTTTGAGCAGCATATATTTCCGCTTAAGATAAGTTTCCGTTTAAGACAAGTTTCCATTTAAGACAAGTTTCCGTTTAATAAAGGGGCCGTTGAAGGCAGGTTTTACTGTACCTTATTTCATGTCCAGGGGTACCTACCCAATCACCTACCACAATAATTACATTTGCACACACAACTGCAGTCACTACAGAAATATAGGTTATCAGTCAAATTAAGTGCACACCCAAGTAAACGGAGCTGTTGAACAAGATGTCCTCTGAATCCGACGGCCTTGCCACGGCTCACCTATTAACGACAATTGCGGAAAAGTTTAAGTCAAGGGAGTAAATATTTAAGGTTTCTTTACGTATGATCCCGTTATCGACGGGTTATGAAAGCTAGTTGAGTTTAAATATGTATTGACCGACTGAAAAGTCTTCAGTTAATTAATAAGACAACACTGAAAATTGAGTCAAAGTTTTCTATATCGTCCAATTAACGTTTCAGCCACACAAATAAGTACACTGAATAACAGACCTAATCCTAAAACGAAGAATGGTATACTTAAATATTCCAATTGAAGGCGATGGAATTCTTGGCTTTTCAGATCTGCATCTAAAAGCACTTTGCCAGCAACTACTGCATCGTACATAGTATCTCTATTCCACTTAGCCAAGAGGCCACTTTGTACACAACGCATGATTAAAGTCTGTAATCGTCTAGTGAACACCGAATATGTAGGAACGGTGAAAGCGGAAAAGATCGGGAGAGGGCAATCATTGATGACCTGTAATAAAGGAACACGCCCATTAACATAGTGTTTGTCTCTTGAAGTATAAATCGCTCGATATTTAGTGACAAAAGCAGCAAGATTGTCTGATGACAGTACCTTCTCAGGGAAGGAATCCGGATTTAAGGCTGGTTGAAAATGTTCAACCAGCTTTGTAAATAGATCATCGACGCCACTTTGATTGAACACATCAAACATGCTCTCATGAATCATAATAGTTTTGCCAGATTCTACAAGTTCATTCAAATTTTTTATTTCTTTTTTAAACTGAGGAATTAAAAGGTAACCAGAGAGAGCGCCTTGAAACGTGTTTGTCATGACAAGAGAAAATGCCATCCAGAAAACGAAAAATATTTGTTCCGCAAGAAGGAGAGGCAAATAGGGCACAATCCCAACTAAAAAATTTGGATATGCGATGGTAATACTTGGTGGTGTTTCACTAGTAGTTAAATCGCGATAGTATTTGAGAACAGTCCAAGTAACAGACGCTAATATGCAAGTGGAAATCCATATAATCCAAGTTTCTAATGCAAGTGGAAGAAGGAGATATTCGTATACTGGAAGTAGTTTGGCGTTCTGAGTATAGGCACACAGCGGGTCTTGTTCATGAGGGTACAGGTAGTGCATCTCCTTCATGCGACTTATTTTCATATACTGAGTATTTGGGGAAAAGTCTGCCTTTCCATAGGCTAGATCACCCCACGATCCTGTAAGTGTGCCGTTCTTATATTTTATACCAAATGCTGTCCCATCTGAAGGTACGTAATTAATAGTGGCGTTCAAATGCTTGATTAGTGTCTCAGTTATGAGACCATCAGGACCTTTGAACGTAACTTTGGCATCGGTTCTCCAATCCCCGACTTGAATTGCATTTGGGGGATAGCCAAACATAGCTGCACGAATGACAAAACCATGAAGGTCCTTCAGTTTGTAAGGAAATATGTTCTGAGTGGCTTCGTCTTCAGTGAGGCGATACAAACTCATTTCACCACTTTCTTGAACTCTAAATGGATTATATGTTAGAGCGTGTAGAACTGCTCTCCCTGATTTGTGTTCTGTCCAAGACAGGATTGTGATATCAAGGATTTTCTCAAACCAGCACTTGGTAAAAACATCATAGTGTTCTTCATCTGAAAAGGGCCTCATAATGACTGGAACTATAACCACCACTTTGGAAGGAGGATACCATTTAGAGAATTTGCTCAGTATCATTTTACTGTAGTTGAGGGCATTTGAATCGAAAGTGTCTGAAAAGAAAATGTTGAGTTCTTGGTTTGCTCCTAGAGTAGTAGTTAAATATTCATTTCTTCCTTTTACTGAGAGGATTGAAATAGCACTTATCAGATTCAATTTCTGGAGAAAACTGTCGACAATGGAAGTATTGTCCACGTCATGGAGTAGCAAGAGGCAATGGCGACATAAGTTCAAATACTTATGCAGGACTTTCAGGGAGTTTTGTACAATCAACTTTTGGGACGTATCTTCTTTCGATACTAGAGGTATCAGCGCCACGCTGCCCAGAACAAGCATCTGCAAAATGAACACCTTCATCTTGATTGTCTGAAAAAGAAATGTAGAGTTAAATTGAATATAAGATGAGAAAAGCCAACACACGGAGTTTGTAACTGTGTATAATAGACAACTTGTCTGATATTTTGTTGTTGCCTTTATTGATTTCAAAATATATTTTCCCTATTGGTAGTGACAAGTACTCGATACTATGAAATCAAGTAGCCAATTTTATTATAATGGTTGGATACCAACAATACAAAGTACAATAATTAAAGATGACAATAGTCACACAAGAGAACTCGTAAATTTTATTAATATATTCTTCAGCTACAATCTTATAATTCAGTACTAAACCGTAACGGGAGGACGCTGGACTTAGTTCCATCCAACAAACCCAGCATAAATGTAACGGAAAGCACAGACCCACTCTTACCGCTGGATCGCCACCACCCAGCTCTGGATGTGGAAATATCTCTAACTATATGTCGAAACCAAGTAATTATCCAGCCTAATGATAAGTTACCTATAACTTCCGGGAAGCCGATTTTGAGCAAATGTACACTCGGTTGAGGGATAGTGCCTGGGGTCAAATATACGAGTGCACTGATGTAAATACTGCAGTAGACCTGTTTTATCAGATTTTTAACACAGTACTTGGCGAAACCGTTCCTATATGTAATCGACAAACGGGCAGAAAATATCCTGCCTGGTTCTCTAAGGAAACAAAGAGTAAATTGAAGGAGAAGGAACACCATAGGAAGAGAAAATATTACTCAGATCATCATAGACTACGTTATGCAGAAATAAGGTCAGAAATTACTAAGGACATTAAATTGTCTTATAAGAAATATATCCATAATATTGAATAAAACATTAGCAGGGACTCAAAGAAATTTTGGACGTTTATTAAAAACAAGAAAAAAACAAGATGTTCAGCAAAGAACATATAGCCTACTTTCTCCTAAATGTATGGGTATATTTATAACTCTTTGTCCTCATCCCTAAAACCACCTCTACCACCATGTAGTGTTTGTTTTCTTTTATATTGATAAGTAGCCAGTAAGTGTCAAAATCAATATTATATACTTTATGATGATTGAATAACAAAACTACTAACTTATTGTAATGCATTCACGTCCGTTAATCTCTATATTAAGCCAGCCTGCAAACTTAAGGATCTATCGTTTTGGGTACCTTCCCCTTAAAAAATCCGCGCCAATCACAGTAGGTTGGTGCTGCGACCTAGCAGTGAATTCATATTTATCTAGTACGCCTCTGGGTGTTCAACGAGTAGGCAGTTTAAAGTAGCCAGGAGGGAGGCGATCCAACTGGCAGTGTTTAATGATAGAGCGTACAGTCACTCGTCCTGCTAGAAGGACCTTCCGGAAGTACTTTTGTACACAGCGGTGCGTCCTTCCAGCAGGACTTTGGACCCTTATGGCAAATGTTTGAACTGGCCTTCCAGCAGGACGCGTCCTTCCGGCAGTACTTTGGGTTATCAGAGCGTAATAATATTGCAGTTCTGGTACTGGGCAAACAATAAAAGTCTGTAAATATTCTAAAATATTCAATATGACTCATATTGACTAATACAATAACTGTCTCTTAACAACATATTGACTCTAAAATATATAAACGTATAAAGTATAAACGTGTTTTCTTATAGTACAGAGATTAAATAAATGTATGAGCGACGGCGCGTCCATCACTCGAGAATAAATAAATTAAAAAAAGCCTAGTTGTGTTTTTGTCAATATCCCACTGCACAGTTGCACAACTACACGTAATTTAAACTACAGTACCATGACATTTACTGATATCATAATTACTAGCAAATAACGAGCGACTCCATGCATCTCCGCTGTTTGGAGCATCGAAATAGGTAGCAAAAACATAAACACAGTCACCATTACGTATAATCGCCGCCATTACTGAACGGTCAGAGCTACCAACTTCAGACTTGCATGCGCTGATTCGTTACATTTCCCTCTATATAATGGAAAAAAGAACGGTCCTGCCAGCAGGACGCTTCGTCCTCATATAAGCAATTGAATTACGTACTCAAATGAGGACCTAACTTCCTGCCGGCAGTGCCTTGTACGTTCTATCATTAAAGGTAATCGGAGCGCGATCGTGGCTAATAGTCGAACTACCAGTATTACAAAATTGCCATACTTTAGGAGGCCAGGTATTGACACAGCGGTATATTTGGAACAATACTACCCACATAACCCACAAGAGGACAGCACCGTACAGAGACATTAAGAAGGCTGTGGTTGATAACAACGTGTATCTAATTCTTCTATTCTCCTTTTCGTAATGTCTTCTGTTTATGTGCAATGCTGGGACTGTGATTTTATTAATAAACGAGTGTATACATTAGCCTCCCCTTTGAGCTAAATGACATTTTATTCAGTATCTGTGAAAAGAGCTTGTGCACATCATTTGTAAAAGAATTCAAGAAAAAAAAAGTCAACTGTAGCAGTATTCGATCCCCAGTCAACTGCGTGACAGGCTAACACGCTAGCCCAGAGCTAAACATATCCGTAACATCACGGCGATCTTAACTGATATATTAGATTCAACCTGTTGGCAAATAATGACTTGAAATAAATTATTTCTTCACTGCAGTACATCTTCATTATAGATCATTTCATACAAAGTTTATATTATTGTATCAGTAGGGTATATCGCATACAACATACTAAAACTACTGAAATATAAGACAGGCTCATGAGGACAGCTGCCATCTTGTCGTGTGGCAGATACAGCTCAGCTCTTTTAAGCCAGTCATACAGAATAATATTATAATATTAAATTATAATAAATAACGGATCACGACCTTCAGGACAGCTTAAACCACCCTAGGCTTGATAATCTGAATTGGTGGGTCTTAAGCTATTGATTATAATGGTTGCATAATTCACACGGCCACCATCCTGAAATGGCAAGGCCGATGACCTTGAAGTTTGGGTGAAAGACGCGTCCTATATAAAGGTATGTTGTCACCAAATTTGGTAGAGATCGGATGATTAGTTTAGCCGTAATTTGAGTTTACGTTTTGAACGTTTGAGTGGCCGCCATTCAGTTTAGGTAAAGATGGCGGCGATATAAAGTATGACACTGAGGTGCCCTATGCTAGAGCTACCTCTGTACCAAATTTCGTTCAATTCGGTTTCACCGTGTTCGAATTGATAGGGGGGAACAGACATTCAGAGTACACTCACTCACTCACTCACACACACACACACACACACACAGACTCACACACACACATACACACAGACAGACACACAATTTTTCACCCTGTGTTGATCTCATAAGTCTACTTTCATTTTTTGCAAAAATCGAAAGTAGGCTAATAGGAACACATGCGACACTTTTAAATATAATAATGAAGAATTGGACAGGGGTGATTCCATTGTCGAAGGTTTCGCGTCATATATCAAATCAGTGTATGACTCTCAGTCAGCCCAATACAGAGTCCCAGCCTGCAATTCGAATACTCCCAACACCCTTCACATAAAACTTGTCTCAAAGGAAGAGATAGAAATGGCATTTTAAAAACAAGATGTTCAGTAAAGAACATATAGCCTACTTTCTCCTAAATGCATAGGTATTGTTATAACTCTTTGTCCTTTTCAAGGAGTATAATTGAATGTTGGTTGTAGTAGCTTGTTGAAATACAACGTGCTATAGGGATATTAAACATGAATATGAGGTGCCCTTTGCTAGTGCTACCTCTGTAAAAAAAATTCATTCAATTCGGTTTCACCGTGTTTGAATTGATATGGGGAATGGATTTTCACACACACATGGCCGCTATTTGCAAACTATTGGGCTGATGACCTTGTAGTCAGTCATAAGATGCTTTCCACAAAAAGGCATGTTGTTGCAAAATCTGGTAGAGATCAAATTATTAGGATGGTCGTAATTTCATTTAAGCTTTTGACATTTGGGTGGCCGTCATTCCGTTTCCGTCAAGATGGTGGCGATATAAAACATGACACTGAGGTGCCCTTTGCTAGTGCTACCTCTGTACCAAATTTCGTTCAATTCGGTTTCACCATGTTTGAATTGATAGAGGGAATCGATTTGCACACATACTTGGCCACCATCTGCACACTATTAGGTTGATGATCTTGCAGTTTGGTCAGAATATGCTTCCCACATAAAGATATGTTGTTGCAAAATTTGGTAGAGACTAGATAATTAGGTTGGTCGTAATTACATTTTAGCTTTTAACATTTGGGTGGCCGCGATTACGTTTCCGTCAAGATAGCGGTGATATAAAACATGACACCGAGGTGCCCTTTGCTAGTGCTACCTCTGTACCAAATTTCGTTCCATTCGGTTTCACCGTGTTCGAATTGTTAGGGGGAATCGATTTTCACACAAAGATGGCCGCCATCCGCAAAATATTAGGCTAATGACCTATTAGTTTGGTCAAAGGATGCTCCCTCCATTAGGTATGTTGTTGCAAAATTTGGTAGAGATCAGATGATTAGGTTTATCGTAATTTGATTTAAGCTTTGAACATTTGTGTGGCCACCATAACGTCTCCGTCAAGATGGCGGCGATATAAAACATGCAACTGAGGTGCCCTTTGCTAGTGCTACCTTTGTACCAAATTCGTTTAATTCGGTTTCACCGTGTTTGAATTGATAAGGGGACTCGATTTGCACACATACTTGGCCACCATCTGCAAACTATTGGGTTGATGATCTTGCCGTTTGGTCAGAATATGCTTCCCACATAGAGATATGTTGTTGCAAAATTTGTTAGAGACTAGATTATTAGGTTGATCGTAATTACATTTTAGCTTTTAACATTTGGGTGGCCGTGATTACGTTTCCGTCAAGATGGCGGTGATATAAAACATGATACTGAGGTGCCCTTTGCTAGTGCTACCTCTGTACCAAATTTCGTTCCATTCGGTTCCACCGTGTTCGAATTAATAGGGGGAATCAATTTTGACATAAATATGGCCGCCAGCCGCAAACTATTAGGCTAATAACCTATTAGATTGGTCAAAGGATGCTCCCTCCATAAAGGTATGTTGTTGCAAAATTTGGTAGAGATCGGATGATTAGGTTAATCGTAATTTGATTTAAGTTTTGAACATTTGTGTGGCCGCCATTACGTTTCCGTCAAGATGGCGGCGATATAAAACATGACACTGAGGTGCCCTTTGCTAGTGCTACCTCTGTACCAAATTTCGTTCCATTCGGTTTCACCGTGTTCGAATTAATAGGGGGAATCTATTTAGACACAAAGATGGCCGCCATCCGCAAACTATTAGGCTAATGACCTATTAGATTGGTCACAGGATGCTCCTTCCATAAGGGTATGTTGTTGCAAAATTTGGTAGAGATCGGATGATTATGTTAGTCGTAATTTGATTTAATCTTTGAACATTTGTGTGGCCGCCATTACGTTTCTGTCAAGATGGCTGCGATATAAAACATGACACTGAGGTGCCCTTTGCTAGTGCTACCTCTGTACCAAATTTCGTTACATTCGGTTTTACCGTGTTCGAATTAATAGGTGGAATCGATTTTCACACAAAGATGGCCACCATCCGCAAACTATTAGGCTGATGACCTATTAGTTTGGTCAAAGGATGCTCCCCCGACATAGGTATGTTGTTGTAAAATTTGGTAGAGATCGGATGATTAGGTTAGTCGTAATTTGATTTAAGCTTTGAACATTTGGGTGGCCGCCATTACGTTTTCGTCAAGATGGCGGCGATATAAAACATGACACTGAGGTGTCCTTTGCTAGTGCTACCTTTGTACCAAATTTCGTTCAATTCGCGTTCACCGTGTTCGAATTGATAGGGGGGGGGGACAGACATTCAGAGTACACACACACACACAGACTCACACACACACATACACACACACAGACAGACACACTTTTTTTCGCCCTGTGTTGATCTCATAAGTCTACTTTCATTTTTTGCAAAAATCGGAAGTAGGCTAATAAAACCTAAGTCGTCGGCTGGTCCTGATTATATTCCACCGTATGTAGTTAAGGGATGTGCTGAAAGTCTCAGGGACCCGTTACACTTTATATTTAACTTAGCCATACAAACTTGTACGTTCCCTGACGCCTGGAAAATCACTCGCGTCTGCCCTATACTAAAATCGGGAGATCCATCACTAATTAATAACTACCGTCCTATATCTATTTTATCTGCAGTAGCCAAGGTATTTGAATTCATGTTGCACGGAAGAATATCAGTATTTCTCAGACCACTCGTAACAGATAACCAACATGGTTTCCTATACAGGAAATCTACAGTGACGAATGCAATTAATTTTACTCAAATTATATCTAAAGAGTTAGATAAAGGAGGGCAAATGGATGTCATATTTACAGATTTCGAGAAAGCTTTCGACACAATAAATCACGATATCCTTATTAAAAAATTATGTATTTTGGGATTCTCCCACCCATTACTCAAATTATTCATCTCCTACCTGAGAGACAGGAACCAATTTGTTTTGTTCCAGAAAATTGTCTGAAAGGAATACATAGTTCATTCCGGAATAACCCAAGGCTCGAACCTTGGATCTTTGATTTTTCTAGCAATGATAAATGATTTGCAACGATGTATACTGCACTCAAATAATATTTTATATGCAGATGACTTCAAAATTTTTTAATCAATTTCTTCCACTAATGACTGCACTCTACTACAAAATGACCTAAATAATATACACAAATGGAGTATAGAAAACAAATTATAATTATACGTACCGAAGTGTGTTGTTATGACCTTTACACGTAAGAAGAACCCAATCACATTTGTTTATGGAATTGGACCTCAGTCATTGCAAACAGTAAGCGAGAAGAAAGATCTAGGGATTCTGTTTGACCGAGAGCTTGCTTTCACTTATCAAGTGCAAAAGACGGTTGGGGATGCTTACCGCATGTTAGGGTTTATAATAAGAAACACTAAGCCATTCATTAGGACCAGTACCTGCATAAACCTTTATACTGCCATGGTGAGATCCAAGCTCGAGTACGCCAGCCAAGTATGGAGTCCCTGGCAGAAAACATGCATTAAGTCCATTGAACAAGTTCAAAAGAAATTCCTCAGATATTTACACCTCAAAATAACGGGCAATTACCCACACATGGTACCCTGCGGTGAACTTTTGTTGAATTTCGGCATGACTAGTTTGGAGTCTCGAAGGCAAGTGAATGATATGAAATTCCTTTATAAAGTCATTAACGGTCAAATTGATAACTCATTTTTCCTATCGCTCCTAAATTTCAACATCCCTCGCTTAACCTCAAGATCAACCATAACATTCAACAAGATGTTCAGTAAAGAACATATAGCCTACTTTCTCCTAAATGTATGAGTATAGTTATAACTCGTTGTTATTATCAAAGAGTATAATAGAATCATTTCTTGGTTGAAGACCTTAGAAACGATCTACCTCTACCAAACGCCACAACCTAGAAAAAAAACTACTACATTCATTGAAGAAAGATAGATAAGAAGTATCTCAAGAATGTTATGGATCTGGAGACATAATCGACCGGACTGGCTGCGTGGCTCAGCGGTAACGTTCTCGCTTGCTGGGCCCTAGGTTGCAGGTTCTTATCCTGGCGCAGTCAGCTGGCATTTGAGGGTGCACAAATGCGAGGGAGCCGTGTCAGTAGATTTACTGGCACGTTAAAGATCCCCTTCGGGCCAAAATTCCGGCACCCCGGCGTATCTAAAAGCAGCAGTAGTTAAAAGGGTCGTAAAACAAATAACATTATTATTATTGTTATTATTACATAATCGACCTGCCGTGGGCAACATCCAACTTTGAGTTGAGGCATGTCTTTACACGTCTGGTTGTGCATGGCTTTCACAACCCTAATTGAATTAACAAATCTTTCCATGTCCCTACAGGGACGTGTGTATACAAACTATGTGGATATTTTCGATTGCTATTTGCCTGAAATAAAAGTATTAATAACCTGAACTAGCACCAGCGGCTAGAATTCAGTTACTATGTGAAATCGTTTTGTTCTTTACTTCAAATAACATTTTCAAATAACGCACAATAGGCTGTAACAAACCCTTTAAAATATGAAGTAAAAATGTATCATAGTATCATCTTGTCATTCTTCAAATTCGATGCGCATAGAATGCCAATGGTATACTATCAATGGAGTCCCATGTAGACCAGTCGTGAAATCTAGTGGAGAAATATCGAACAATATAATCCTAACAGGGCGAGTGCATTCTAGCGGCCATAAGAAGAAACTTTTCAATAAAATCTGGAAGTTAATAAGTAGGCCGGCGTGCAGTTACCTTTTTGGCTGCTAGATGTCTCGAGCAAATCTGCTGGCGAATGAAGTTTTAATTAAATATATGTTTTGCACCGTAATATGCACAATATAACGCTTAATTTTAAAACGTCTGAGTCATTACAAAGCAACAAATATGTAAAATTTCAAGCAAAAATCCTAACTCTGATGGGGGTTTGAACCATAGGCATATGAATGACAGACTAACGATTTACCACGGAGCCATTTGTGCCAACGAACATTGATCTATATAAAATGACTTACATAAAACTTGTTAGCAAATAATGATTTAGACCTAACGATTTCATCAGTGGAGTATATTATTTATATAAAAAGCATTTCATACAAAGTTTATTTATTTTGTATTAGTACGCTATATTGCATGCAATACTCAAATTAGTGAAATATAAGTCAGGCACAAGATATCCGCTGCCATCTTGTCTTCTTACCGAGACGGCTCAGCTTTTTAAAATCACTTCTGCACTATAGTATTACAAAATAAACTTTTAATTTCGAACGTGCCTCTTCCTTTAGAACAGTTAAATCGATTCTCGGCTCGATAATCGGAACTGGTGGGTCCCATGATATGGATTATAAAGTTTGCATAATTCGTACGGCCGCCATCCTGAAATGGTACGGCGGATGACCTTGTAGTTTGGTCACAAGACTCGTCCTATATGAAGGTACGTTATTACCAAATTTGGTAGAGATCGAATAATTTGGTTAGTCGCTATTTGATTTTACGTTTTGAACGATTGAGTGGCCGCCATTCAGTTTTGGTAAAGATGGCGGCGATATAAAACATGACACTGAGGTGCTCTTTGCTTGTTCTACCTCTGTACCAAATTTCGTTCAATTCGGTTTCACCGTGTTCGAATTGATAGGGGGGACAGACATTCAGAGTACACACACTCACACACACACACAGAGACTCACACACACACATACACACACACAGACAGACACACAATTTTTGGCCCTGTAGTGATCTCATAAGTCTACTTTCATTTTTTGCAAAAATCGAAAGTAGGCTAAAAATGATATAACCAATACCACTACACATATCAATTCACCTGTATGGAGGCTTTGCAGTATTTACAACGATGCGGTTCGTGTAAACTGGAAACTAGATTTCTGTCTCTCAATCAGACCGTTCTTGGAAATTATAATCCAGTCACTCTAATTCATACTTGAAATAAAATTATCACACATAACAGAATCAACAATTTATATATGAGGATAGGCCTGTTCCCTAGTTATTAATGTTACCTTTTAGTTTATTATGTAATAGTTTCAAAACCTGTTTTTATATTTGGCATTAGATCAAATTTAGATTTAGTTTTTATATTATTTTTTACTACTATGCATTTTGATCTGTGTGAACTTCTTAGTTTTAAGAATTACATTAAGATATTAATACTTAATGCAGACATATCAGGAAATGTATCTTACTGTGTAGGTTCACTGTTATTGGGGCGCACACCGAGCCCTGTTGTGTACCATCAACAAATAAATAAATAAATAAATAAATAAACTGAATAAGAACACTTTCCAGGTATTATATTGTATTATATTAGCTCAGACTCGCACCTTGATTGAACAGTAAAATAATCTTAAGAGAACTTGTGTTATTGCACAGCATTTCCAACATCAGGAAGAATGTCTTCCAGAATTGGGACTTGTTATTTCTTAGTATCGTTACCAACAGCGTGGGTTCTAGCCCCACCATCGGCCGTCCTTATAATCGTTTTCCGTGGTTTCCCATTTTTAACTCCAGGAAAATGCTGGAACGATACCTCTTGACATACCACGGCCGCTTCCTTCCACATCCTTGTCCAGTTTCACTCATCTTCATTAATTTCATCTCTCATTAACTCCTCTCATGAGGTTGGCATCAGGAATCGAATCCGGCCGTAAAAACCATCCGCCACATAGAATTTGATCGCATCTCATTGCCGACTCCGTTGGAAGTATATTGTTGCACCGCAACTCGACGAATATTCAGAGGGTGATACAGTGTTAGTCACGTTGCCAAGCAGAAGTCGAGAGCAAGGTATGACCGAGCCCCAATCCCAGCAACGGAGTAATATTTTGATTTATTTTGGGAGTATGTTAGGATTGTGTTTACCTTGTAGTAATGTAAATTTTGTTTATCAGGTTGATTTAGGGTGTTTCTCGCGCTGAGAGTAGAGACAGTGTAACGAAGGTTACAGCCCTCCCCCCAACCCTGTGGCCTACCATGGGATGGGGGTGCATAATAGACGTCTAACGCTCACGGACCAGCGTCGCTCCAAGTTGCTCCAATCAGATACCCCACCTACGTGCAGGCGAGTAGGAGGGAAGAATTCAGGTACCGCCAGCAGAACCAAGAACCACAACCACTATAATGTTATGCACCAACCGTACCATCATTCAACTGACCCAGGCCTTATGTCTCTGGCACCATCGGATGTACATCTCTATTTACCAAGGCTCCAAAAGCAACATACGACCAAACACAGAAACTGGACCAAGAGACAGATGCGCATGGAATCCTACTTCCACCCCACTCCACCGGATAGTCACAATCGATAAGGTTCACCTTTCACATCGAAGTTCATGAACGCCTGGGTCACAGACGGTCCACAGACAAATTTAGAGCCACCACACGACACAGTACAGAAAATAAGCTCGCCCTGTTAAATTTCAATCACTTTTTTTCAAAACTACATTTTTTATAACTTGTATGGCCATATGAAGGATGCAATTACAATAGCATTAGCATTTACTGAACCATAAACCATCCATCAAACAAAAATCTTATTAACGTTACATGAACGCCCCTCCCCAAAAAGCAACAAATCATTTACACAACAAATCTTACAATTACCTAGCCTTACACGACAACCTTCCAATTTTACATACTTACATCAACCTCTCTTTCACCCCGAGGCTTGCAGTAAGATAAATGAGTCGTAAAAATGTTCTTCTTGCCAGAATCGTCCAACAAAACAGTGACAGGAGTTAAAAAGATAACATTTTACATGGCCCCCTACACCTAGCCCGGAGTTTCCCCGAAATTTGATGACCTGGAAATTTGTGCCCATAGGTTTTCACAAATACGAGGTCACCTACGTTGAACTTACAAGGAGCTCGTCCCAGATTGTACCTCTTAGCAATTTTGTCATGGAAAATCTTTATGCCCTGTCGCGCCTCTTTCCATATCTGCTTCACCAAATCGGGACAAGACTGGTCAGGAAATAAATCATGAATGGACCACAAGTTTGAAAGAGGACAAGTTGGCACAAAGGCACGCATCAAAGGAAAGGGAGTCTTCACATGTGACTCATTTTCAGCGGTGTTAAACGCATAGTCGAACCAATGAAATGACGAATCCCATTTAGCATGGTTATCAGGGTGGCAGGCAATCAAGGCAGCTCTAGAATTACGGCTCACACGTTCATCGGAGAGTAGGGGGTGGTGGTAGCATGAACAATGGGATATTCGAAGCAAAAATGTCGAAATTGATCGGAAGAAAATGCCTTAGAATTATCAGATACCAAGAACTGACACGGACCAAATGAAGTAAATATAACATTTAGGCATTTCATCACAGTAGACGAGTTACGCAGCCTGGTGGAAAAATCCAACAGCAACGAGAAAACCCGTCAACACAAACAAGTGCAAATTGGTTCCCCAACCGAGATCCTGGAAATGGGCCTACGGAATCTATAAAAGCGCGTTCAATTGAACGGGACGCAGGTTCTGAAGAAAGAAAACCAACCCTAGTATTCACAGCAGATTTGCTCACGTTATAACTCCGACAATCTAACACAAAGTGATGGATATCCTTGTCAATATTCTTCCAGGCGAAGGATTGTCTGATTTTCTGACGAGTCTCAAAGACCCCTTGAAGTCCACCAAGAGGCGTTTCATGAAAATACTTCAGCATCCCATCGATCAGCTGAGGGGGGAAGACAATTTTTGATTTCATATCGTGTCTGGCCACACAACACAAGACTTCAGATTTCAACAAGTATGGTTTCACTGTTTCACCAGAATTCAGCTTGGCTATCAGCTCCTCCAAGTTATCTTCCTTTTGTTGAACAACAATGTCCTTGAAGAGTAACGGAGAGTTCAACAAAAAATGTTGCACAGAATTTACCCCCGATACAGTAGGATCGACAGGCACAGGAGTTTTACTCTTTGCAGGAAGTGTATACATTCTGCTCGATGAACCTCCAATGACGTTCTCACTCCGACGTATGTGGAAAACGGTATACTGAATGGACGAAATACGAGTGCCCCAGCGAGCAATCCGCCCAGTGACTCTTGGTTTACCTAACGCCCAGCTGAGAGTCTGGTTGTTAGTCTCTAGTTCGAAATGGACATGTTCAATATACATGCGAAAACGTTCCAACGCAAACATAACTTCCAACTCATATACAGAATACTTCGATTCGGGAGAGGACAATGCACGAGAAGCATAAGCTATCGGTTGACGACCTAATTCACCATCTTGCAACAGTACCAAGTGTGAGGCATCCGTCAGCACAATAGTAGGATGACTAAAGTCAGGAACAGCAAGTACAAGAGCATTTGACAACGCCGCCTTCAAATCTTCAAACGCAGCCTGCTGCGAACGACACCATTCAAATTTCGCATTAGACCTACGCAACAAATTTAGAGGTAGAGCACGTTGAGCGAAATTTGGGATGAACCTCCGAAGAGAATTCACCATGCCCACAAACCTGAAGGAAGCCATCAAATACACAGGTGACTTAAAATTCCTAATGCCCTGAATTCTGGAGTATAATAATAATAATAATGATATCGTATGATCTCGGGTGACGGGTGCAAACTTTGTAATTTGACACCCAGAGGGTAGCTTGCATGTCGAGTTGCGTTGTTCCTTGAATCACTATGAAAGTCAAGGAGGTTAGATACCTAAGCTCCTTGAACACTACAGCGGTTTCTAGTAGAGAAATGAGGAACTTTGTGTTGGCGGAAACTCACGAGATTAATGTTGCCATTATGAACACGGCCTACTGAATTCAAATGGGTTCTTTGACATGCCAACATCGTATGACATGCGTGTCGTATTTTTGCCGCCTTTGAAAAAAAATCACTTACCACGGCCAGGAGCGAATCTGCAATCTTGGGGTTAGTAGACCGACACGCTATCACTCACCCACCGTGGCAAGCTGGAGTGGTCGACCGAGACACTAGCAGCAGAATCAATATGACCCAAAAATGAAATCTCTGGCGTTACAAAATACACTTTAGACAACTTGCTAACGCTTCGGGAGTGATGAACCTAGTACAAAACTACCTATATTAGCCGAAATAACTTGTGCATTGATTAATAATAATTGAGGAAATTATGTCGCATTAGATGTTTTTTCATACGCTGTCTACAACCCACCCCATCCCCTTTTTGTAACACATGTATAATGACATTTTAGTTGTGTCGGCCATTGTAGGCGTAATTTATGGGACAAATAAAATAATGCCAATCCCACGCATACGGTAAGCGCAGCCGTGTGGTGTTTTTTTTTTTAATGCTGAGCTCGCTCCACTCGTTTCGTTCGCTTCGTTGTGTTTCTATGTTAAGAAGGCATTGCATAAAAAACTAACCTATGGCTAACACCCATAGACTCTGGCTTGTAGTACAAGCAGTAATTTTTAACCTGACAATGGCCTAGAGTTTCTCTCTCCGCTTCGTAAGCCAGTAGTATCTCGAACCGCTCACTTAGCTCGCTCCGCATGACCTGTGTCGTGTATTTTGTAAACCTTACATCCGCAACAGTGAAATGACGTCAATGCATACACCGATGTACGTCTCGGTAACAGTTGATGACACCTAATGCACCTCTTTCAGTAGCAAATGAACAACGACAAACAATGAAAATTGCCGTCGTTGAATGAACAATAAGTAACGTCTTAAGTCACATATTTATATAATTAAGCACATATTTCCTGTGCAGTAGTGATAATGGACAGTAATTTCAATTGGTAATGAATCCCAGAATATCTAATAAGGTATGAAAATCATGAAAATAACATCTAAGTGCAAGTGTAGGATCCAGGTCCATCACTCCCGAAGAATTGTCGACAACGTGACAGTGAGACCCGCGGTCTTCAACCTTTCGAGAACTTCACGTAAATAATTTGCATGATCTTCAAAAGTTCCAGTATACACCACCACATCATCAAGATAGTGGTACACATTCTAAAATTTAATACCAGAAAACACCTTATCTAACAACCTATTCAAAACAGCCCCCATTAGAAAAGCCAAAGGGCAGTTGGTTGAATTCGAATAAAATCCAGTCAGTTCCAAAGGCATTCAAAGGTTTCGACTCCTCTGTTAATGGTATCTGGTAGTAGGCTTGGTTTCAAATCGAGTAAGGTAAATATGTAGCATTTCGAAACCAAGATAAATATAAATGCAATTTAGGCTACGGGATCAATTCAAGGACAATTTTTTTATTCAAACGCCTGAAATCCACCACCGGGCAAAATGCACCATTTGGTTTCGGGACAAGAAACATCTGCAAAGAATACGAAGACGTGGATGGACTGATTACCTCATCAACCAACAATTTGGTCAATAATCTTCTTTAATTCGATGATCTTCGGAGGATTTAATCTATAAGGAGGATACCTTACAGGAATAGTGTTAGTAACTTCAATTTTATATTTACAAATTTTAGCGAGACCCAACTTGTCAGTAAAAACATTAGGAAACACGCCACAACCCACGTATCCTATCTCCTTGTTCTACAGTCAAATTACCCAAGCCCAAGGTTTGATCACCAGCAGACAAGGTAGGTATATCGTTATCAATACCAGTTGCATAAGTACAAACAGCTGACATCACTGAAGATAAATTCCAGGACAGAAATTAACCAAAGCGACTCATTCAGGTTATCCAGTAATAATCCCACATAAGAAAATAAATTACACCAAGAATTACATGGCATGAAAGATCATTCACTTTCCAAAGAGAAAACTTCCAAGCAAACGCTCGGATCCAAACCTTGAACTTAAGAGACCCCAACACTTAACCGAGAGCAATTTGCAGACATTAGTTGAAACCTTACATCAGATAACTCAGGCAACTTACATAATTATTTATTTGAATAAGTTACACAATTCTTCCTCAACTAGTCAAACTTGGCGTTGCCTACAATACCTGCCAGTATGTTCTTCTCGACCACAAATCTCACAATTGAATGACCTCGCATTACTTCCACGGCTAAGGTTCCCATGTGGCCTCAGCCGTCTGAAATTTGGCGAAGGCACACTTACATTATCCCTCTGGGAATCCACTTGGCGCACTGATTCTGCGTAGATAGCTGCGACACGTAAGTCCTTGAATGTGTAGGGCGATGCCCAAGACTAAGGTAAGAATAGTCTACTCAGGAGTTATTCCATCAATGATATTCAAAACAATCTCCATCTCAGTCATATGTAGCGCATAAACCTTGGCAAATATATCCTGAGCAGTAGAATTTAAGAACTCCCCCAAGTTTTGAACTCTGTAAAGATATCGTTGGACAACAGAACCCGTCGACTTGGCAGAAACGAATATAGAAAGAACTTATTCCAAAAACAACTCAATAGCTATGCCACTAGACATAGCATCAACAACTTTGCTACGCATAACACCAGATCAATTGAAAAACCTGGGCATCAGTCACACCAAAGACACCGACGTACTCGTTAACTTCTACCAACTCACGTAAAAAGAATTAAAGCCCCATAAAAGGTGTCGGAATTAAAATCCTTTAATTTATAAAAACAATGCGTCAATGGATTGCTCAAATTGCGAAAACTATAATTAGAATATACAGAGCAATTCGAACACGAGACCCTATGAACACTGCTTATCGGTACGTCTACAGAACGCGTATTATAAACGAAATGCCAATCACGAGATCATAAAGGAAGATTAGAATTTGATCCAGAACACGAAATCCCATTATCGCATCCCTAAGGAAAAGAATTGCTAGAGTCATACAAGGGGAAGAAGAAATGCGTCTTGCTGCAGGAACAGGTTGTTCGCAAGCACCTGACACGTAAGAACAGCTGGTGACACCAGTCACAGCATACCGGACGAGAGTTGGCGTAAGCATAAAAATACGTAACCTCAACATTAGCATTACTAGCAGAGTAATATGGCAGCGAGGAAGCGACAAACTAACTTGACCTAGCTACAGGTATGTTAACCCGCGACATAGTAGACACGTCAAGCATGTTCTTTTAATGTGCATAACGAGTCCAAAGCACGAGACCCAGCAGAACTCAGAAGTTAGAGCGTAATCATTAAAAAAATTCGCACAGGCAGGAAAGGAAGAAGAAGACACAGTAATATGATGACACGCACGACCAATATTACTAACACTTGGTTGTACCATATGTACAGAACCCGGCCCCAAACTAGAACTAACATTACAAGTTACTCTCGGGGTACCGATACTATAAATGCCAGAAGAAATAGGAAGAGACGAAACTATTACAGAAGTATACGAGACCTCAGAAAAGGGTGTTCCAACAGTAAACATACAGTACTATTCACGTTTGACAAATCAACGAGGTTACAATTGACATTAACATAAGCCATCACAGTAAAATAAGAACACATCAAATTTTCCAAGGTAGCACCAGGACCATTGTCAGCTGATGACACCAGCTGTTTCTCAATATTTACACTTTGACTATCCTCAAAAACTCGGTCATCACATTCGAACAATTTCAATTGACATTCAACCAAACTTTTCACATTAGAGTCAGACCGATGACCAGAAATAATAAGAACATCTTCAATACGGGTGAAGAGATATCTAATTGGAGCACGCAACCGGCCATACTGATAAGTGAGATAAACTAGCACCATCAAGGCAATAAAAATTAACTACGTCCATATCAACAGCTGATACAGTATTAGTAATTCATGAGCCAATACCGCGTCTCCAGAAACCTCGAAACCACGAACACTAGCTTCATAAACAATCTCCTCAGGAGAGAGATGTTTTACCTCAGGAATAGGGGGATCCATAGTGCTATTGCATGAAACAGAATAAAACACAAGAATTAGAACAAATCATCAAACAAATTTTATAAACCAATAAACACCAAAATAAAATAAAATACAAGGCACTGGTGACATGTCCGTAATACTTTTCCAAGTTAGTAAATCACGACAAATCACACATATGCTACCCAAACTTGCAGGTCGGAGTGAAACTCCTGGTCTGACAAGCCCAGAATGCATCCCCCTTCGCTGACCTCACGGGACACTACTACCAAGGATGAGGGAAGGAAAAGGAGACGCTAAGTCTATCCGGTGGAGTGAAAGGCTGGGTTCGACCCGAGGGAGTTTAGCGAAGAGAAAGAGTAAATTCATTTCAAAGAAATGTATTCTAAAATAATAAAATATATCAATAGCTGAGTGGTGAAAATTGAGCTCATAACAATGAAAAAACAAATACAAGTTATAACAGAATTATGTTGCACAAATCCCTTTTACAATAATGGAATGAACCCACTATGTAAGGTGATCACAATAACCCAGGGAGAGAAAATGACCAAAGAATTTTAATGGAAAATGAACAAATGAAAATAATTTCCAGAATAAGGAAACACAAAACCATAGTCAATTACAGTACCAAGTGGCAAATCAATCCCTCCGCTCGAGAGATGAACAGACATATCATACACTTGTGTAGATCACCTCGTGGTAGAAAACAAAGATGAAAATAGAAGGTATTTAAATACACTAAAAATCACACGCAAGGTTTTACGTTGATGATACATAAAAGAAAATTTCGCAAAGAACCAACAAGAAAATGTTACAAGCACCCAAGAACAACTTGGTGCAAAACAGAGAACAGGACCAAACATGTCTGCTCTCAACCCAGCCTAAGAAATGACTGCTACAAAATGGCTGATGGCCAACTCCATCTTCAAATAAAGCATAGGGCCACCCCCACCCTTACGTCTGGCGAAAAGAACCAGAAACTAGAAACAAAAAAGAAATACAGTAATATAGATTAAAGAAAAAACACATACACTATGAACAAATCTACACAGCAAAACAAATTGGTACCGGTACATTTAGATAGTACTGTACCCTTTTATGACTTACCAAGACCTGTTGAATCCCTCGAGGAACACTGGATTGTAGGATCTGAAACTGCCCGACTGAAAACACCCCCCAGATCCCACCAACAGAAGGAAGTACAAAGGAGCATATCAACAAACCTAAATTGTGCAAAGACAAACCAAAATGCAAACAAGGAAAACTAGCTCAGGTCAAAACGTGACACGAGACGCAAACGAGATAAAACTAATCTCAGAGAGTAGTGAGAAAATTTAAGAAAAGGAAAGGAAACACATTGATCTTCCCGACACAATTTATGTAGTTATTATGAATTATGACTCTCGGATTGAACTGCTGTAAAATAAAATATTTATTCAGTAAAAATGGTACTGAAAGAATCCCTCACCTGAATATGATACAATAATGCACACGTATATACATATACAGTGTGGTCCTCCCGCCCCTTATTATTTAGTTTTATGAAACCCAACTAACATCGCATTTCTCCCGATGGTCTATATTGCTCTGCGCTGTGACTGTGTGACAGCAATGTAATTGGGTCATGGGTCTAGCAAAGAAAAACCGACCTTAAACTTTTCCCCGCCAAATACTATGGCCCATTCTACTAACATATGACTTACTGCTCCTTGAAATAACACACATACACGTAATACGATCGAATTAATAGCTTACGCCACGTGATCTGTATTAGTAGAAAGTTAAATCAACACCATAAACCGTGATTGACGACTTTGAGATGGACTTAAACGTTTGAGGTGGGACGGCTACAGTACTAAAGCACGTTTAGCGTGCGGTAACTAACATGTGTTCGTGGCTGCGAGGGTTAAAGCCTGACCGCATGTGCTGGGCGCGAGCAGGTAGAATGCTGTATCGAATCCAGTAGCAGGCATACTTTTTTGAACGAAAGCCCACATTCCATTTTAGTCGGGATGTATCTACATTGCCAAATTTATTGCCTTACGACGTATGTTTGTGAAGAGTACGTTGAATTTTGATGATTTATAAAGAGAATACGATCTAATTGGTACCTTATGCCACGTGACCTGCAATGGCATAAAATGAAGAAACTGGCATGAATATTAACATAACATATCGAAGTGTTGCTCCGGAGGTCCGGGTTCGATTCCCAGCTCTGCCAAGAAATGTAATACTTGTCTGAGGGCTGAAATTGGGTACACATAGCCTCGTGAAGCAAATATTAGAAGAAGTGGGTTCGAATCCCACCTCAGCCACCCCGGAAATGGTTTTCAGTGGTTTCCCACTTCTAATCCGGCCAAATTCCGGGACGGATTCTATCTTAAGGCCACGGCCGCCTCCTTCCCAATCCTTAATTGCAAATAAACACATCATTACAAGCCCGCAATAACTTGTGTTATCAGACAAATTCTACACACACATCCAAGTAAACGGGGCTAAATAACCGCGATATTCTAGCCCCTCAAATGAAACAAAACAACAACATATCGAAGGATATTCTGATCGGCAGTGCTTGCATCGAACCATGCTTTAATTATTAGCATACTTTCGATTTTTGCAAAAAAGAAAGTAGACTTATGAGATCTACACAGGGCCAAAAATGGTGTGTCTGTCTCTGTGTGTGTGACTGCTTGTCTGTGTGTGGAGTGTGTACTCTGAATGTCGCCCCCTCCCCCCCCCCCCGTATCAATTCCAACACGGTGAAACCGAATTGAACGATATTTGGTACAGAGGTAGAACTAGCAAAGGGCACCTCAGTGTCATGTTTTATATTGCCGCCATCTTGACGGAAACGTAATGGCGGCCACCCAAATGTTCAAAGCTTAGATCTAATTACGAATAACCTAATCATCCGATCTCTACCAAATTTTGCAAAAACATATATTTATATGGCAAGCGTCTCTTGACTAAACTACAAGGTAATCAGCCCTAGATTTTGCAGATGGCGGCCATGTATGTGTGCAAATCGATTCCCCCTATCATTTCATCACGGTGAAACCGAATTGGACGATATTTGGTACAGAGGTAGCACTAGCAAAGGGCACCTCAGAGTCATGTTTTATATCGCCGCCATCTTGATGAAAACGTAATGGCGGCCTCCCAAATGTTAAAAGCTTAAATAAATTACGACCAACCTATAATCTGATCTCTACCAAATTTTGTAACAACATACCTTTACTTGGGAAGCATATTTTGACCAAACTACAAGATCATCAGCCCAACAGTTTGCATATCGCGGCCATGTATGTGTGCAAATCGATTCCCCCTATCTATTCTAACACGGTGAAACCGAATTGAACGAAATTTTGTACAGAGGTAGCACTAGCGTAGAACACGTCAGTGTCATGTTTTACATCGCCACCATTTTGACGGAAACGTGATGGTGGCCACCCAAATGTTCCAAGCTTAAATCAAATTACGACTAACTTAATCATTTGATCTCTACCAAATTTTGTAACAACATAAACTTGTATGGCGAGCGTCGTTCATCTGAACTACTAGGTCATCAACCCATTAGTTTGCAGATGGCGGCCATGTATGTTTGCAAATTGATTCCCCCTATCAATTCAAACACGGTGAAACCGAATTGAACGAAATTTGGTACAGAGGTAGCACTAGCAAATGGCACTCCAGTGTCATGTTTTATATCGGCGCCATCTTGATCAGAACGTAATGGCGGCCATCCTTATGTTAAAAGCTTGAATCAAATTACGGCCAACCTAATAATCTGATCCCTACCCAATTTTGCAACAAAATACCTTTATGTATAGAGATTCTTTTGACCACACTACAAGGTCATCAGGCCAATAATGTACGGATAGCGGCCATGTATGTGTGCAAATCGATTCCCCCTATCTTTTAAAACACGGTGAAACCGAATGGAACGACGTTTGGTACAGAGATAGCACTAGCAAAGGCCACCTCAGTGTCATGTTTTATATCGCCGCCATCTTGACGGAAACGGAATGCCGGCCACCCAAATGTTAAAAGCTTGAATCAAATTACGACCAACCTAATAATTTGATCTCTACCAAATTTTTCAACAACATACCTTTTTGTGGGAAGCATCTTTTGACTGAACCACAAGATCATTAGCCCAATAGTTTACAGATAACGGCCATGTATGTGTGCAAATCGATTCCCCATATCAATTCAAACACGGTGAAAATGAATTGAATGAAATTTTTACAGAGATAGCACTAGCAAAGGGCGCATCATATTCATGTATAATATCCGTATAGCACGTTGTATGTAAGAAGCTACTACAACCAACAATCAATTATAATCCTTGAAAAGGACAAAGAGTTGTAACAATACCCATGCATTTAGGAGAAAATAGGCTATACGTTCTTTACAGAACATCTTGTTTTGTTATTAAATTTTAACAAAAAAGTCTTAGCATATCTTTAGGCCCGTATCACACGACACTCGCTGGAAAGGAAGCTGCTGTGATCGCTGTTACAAAATCCTGTATGATTCTGTTCTCTTCGTCAGTACACCTGCTTGTATGACCGAAGTGTATCACACGCTGGCATTTTGTACGCTAAGTTGTATGAAATAAAACCGAAGGGCTGTCATTTGAGGGCATTATTTGCTGTTCTTTCGCCTTATTAACGCAAAGCGGTCGCGAAACTTGTTTTAAGTAAATTAGAAAACATGCCAGGTACTGTATGAATGCATTCCATTCAATATTTAGGATCTAACTGTAATAATTGAATATTTTACCATACGTGTTAATAAGAAGCGCAACAAAAACTCGAGAGTGTGTTTGTAATGTGTGAAAGTGTTATTGCGCCCGCTCGCTCTTTCGAAGATCCCGGGTTCAAGAATATCCAACGGCAGAATTTTAAAATTCTTTTTAACTATTTTATTATACCCTCCCTACCTCGTACAGCAAGATTTCAACTTGGTTTTGTTCACATTATCTACGAAGACGATAGGGAAAGCTATTTTCTTGTCTCATTTAAATGGTTATTTTCCCTAAATACTGTTCAAAACCATGGATGGATACTATTCGTTATAATTATTATTATTTTTATTCGATTTTACCCACCAGCTTAGGTTGTCCCACGGACTCAGCGAGGGATCCCATCATTGCCGTCTCTATGGGCAGTGTCCTGGAGCTTGAAACATCTTGTCTGCGGGATACAACTGGGGAGGTGGAATCAGCACCTCGCCCAGGTGGCCTGACCTGCAAAGCGAACAGGGTCCACTTGAGGGATTGGAAGGGAGGGGACGATCGGGAGGGATAGGCAAGGAAGAGGGAAGGAGGCGGCCGTGGCCGTACGGTAGATAATATCCCGGTATTTGCCCGAAGGCGAAGTGGGAAACCACGGAAAACCCCTTTGAGGATGGCTGAGGTGGGAATCGAACCACCTCTACTCATTTGGACCTCCCGAGGCTGAGTAGACCCCGTCCCAGTCCTCATACCTCGTTTCAAATTTCGTGGCAGAGCCGGGAATCGAACCCAGGTCGTCCTGGGTGGCAGCTAATCACGCTGACTACTACGCAACGGAGGCGACTCTATTCGTGATAATTAGAATGTTAATAGTTCAATATTTATCCCAGAATCATAATATGACACGTTCTGTAATTACTGCCTTGATACGAGGCTCAGCGGTAACGTTCTCGCTTGCTGTGCCGAAAGTTGCAGGTTCATATCCTGGGGCAGTCAGCTGGCATTTGAGGGTGCGCAAAAGCGAGGGAGCCGTGTCTGTAGATTTACCTTCACGTTGAAGATCCCCTTCGGAGCAAAATCCGGCACCCCGGCGTATCTATATGCCAGAGCAGTTAAAAGGGACGTAAAACCAATAATGTTATAATTATCTCTATTTACTGTATGTTTGGGGGCAGATTACCTCGTAGTTCCGCCCCTTAAAACCTCACTAAATAACTATTACTGTAAGTGTATAGCAAGCCCTTTTCGCACAGACGCCGTTGAAAGAAATTATAGTTTCGGTCTGATGTATTTATTCGTGAGCCTACCCACATAACAAATCTATCTGTTATGTGGGTCGTCTGAGTGAGTCGGAGTTTTCCTTTAAACAAAGGTGGTCAAACTTTCGAACACTTGCTACCTTGAATATACAGGATAGGCTACCTTGCTTTCGTTCTACAGATCATTATGTCGTCGTCCAATCTGGCTGCGTACCATCGGATAAGTACGGTCATTTTCAGGACCTAATAAAAAATCACTCGTTGGAACAGATAGATATGCGTCCATAATACATCCACAATAAACGACATTAAGAAAAAAAAATGCACTAGTCCACGGTTCGAACCTACTACAATGCGACTTCGTTGACGCTATTTCAGCACTTCTTGATTTAGCCACCTTAGCTACCGAGAACCATGGTTTATTGCTGGCACGTATTGAGTCTATTCGTAGACGCTTCATGTCCAAATGTAAGAAGGTGTCATTCGGAGCTCTGATCGTTTTAATCATGCATTATATTTGAGGTCATTGAAAGAACACTGCCACTATTGATTTCTACTATATTCGCGAGGATGTACTCAACGGTAAAGTTGTACAATGGACGTAAAGGAGCAGGTACGAATCTTTTCAGGATGACTGTCATATACGCGTTAGTTGGGTTGCCTTCCTCCAAAAAAAATAAGGGGCTGGTGGACCACACTGTATAATATTTCTTAATGAAACAAGGTCCAATGGCAACACTCACCATCACTACACCATCTTATTTGGTTAAATTGTACAAAAAGGAATCGCCACTGAGAACACAGTTGAGCCAAGAGAAGGAGTTCAGTTAAGTATAAATATGTCCGCACCGCGTCAAACGAAAATGCAAAATTTGAAAAAGATTACCGAGAAATGGCAGAACTTAAAGAGATCTCTCGAAAATCGCCACAGGTGTAATTAAATTTCATAGATATGAAATTTGAAGTAGACCTAAAGTGAAATCACAGTAAATATCCTAGTGATACTATCTCCAATTGATTTGAAAACAAAATGTCACGGACGTCACTTGATGACGTATTCTAACAAGACGAAAATTAAGTACAACAAGAACCACCATTAAACTCCATCGAAACATTTCACAAACTTTAGTTACACATCAACCACCACTTGTCAGTCACACAGTATTTCTATCGACTTCATTTTATAAGTTTCACAATCATAATCACTCACAGTGATCCAAAAATCCTTCTCCAGCTTAACAATAAATCACGTGGTTCCAAAAGTCCACAAGCTCAATTTCACAATCATTATCACTCACAGTGATCCAAAAAACCTTCTCCAGCTTAACAATATATCACGTGGTTCCAATAGTCCACGAGCTCAATTTCACAATCAATTTTACTTCACTAATAACATTAATGTTACAGTTGATTAACGAGAGAAATCTTTTATATCAGTATTTTTCAAGGATCAAATTCCTAAATGGCTTAGCAAAAATACAATTTCGAAAAAACACCAAGATTTAAACATACATCCTTGAGTTCGGAATCAAATAATCTTTTAGAGTAAATGTCAATCAAAAACCCATCACGAAACCATGATGCTGAAGTATATTATAACGTCAAACGATTTAAATGTGAAGTAAAAATTAACTTGCAGGGAATTACAGTAACACGACCATAACGGTGCAAAAATCAGATAAAATAATCATAATACTAAAACGCAAATCTTCTTCCTAAATGGTGGTCTTCCCAATGATTGAAAATTTCAGAAAATTACGACGAACGGAAAAACTGACGCAGAAGCAAGAAAGAAATACTAAATCCCAACAAGACATGGACAAACTCGTTCATCAAAACGAACTCAAAAAGAAAAACCTGGGGTCAAGAAAGACAATGATTTATCCGACTTAAAACCCCGTCATCAAATAAACTAATTACACAAACTAATTGGCAACTGGATACAACAAATTAAAATGCTCGACTACTACCAAAGATGGTCAGATTTATACCTGAATTTCAGATGATGGAGGTGCGTCATTAGGAACAAAATATCCCGAGTCCGTCTTCCAGAAGAATCCTGGCCTAGAGTGGAAAGACTCAACAACCTGGCGTCGAACCCAGATTCACGTCTCCCTATGACCACACCTCGGGTGGAACTATGCATCAGATCCGGTATAATCTAGAAGTTCCCACACGAATGTTGTAGACATCATTCTTCATTGACAATCTTGATATGATAACATAGAAGTAACTTCAAATTGCTTCCGCGGTTTACGCTCGTCTCATCCATGACTCTGTGTGAGTTACAGTTCATGGCGAAGGTATTCAGAAAATGCTCTAAAACATATCTGGCTAGATGTACTCCACAATTACTTCACTATGTCAGAACTCCACTCGATTATACTGTGCTCCTTTATAACATTTTAAGCGTTCATTTTCGTGGAGCGCGAGCACCAAAGTCTAGTTCCTATCGTCGACCGCTTTGAATGCATGTTAGACTGTGGATAAAGATCAAGCAGCGTTTAATTTCCACAATTCACTTCAGTCCTGTTTTCATGGCGAGATGCCTGAATAGGATATCAATCAATCCAAATCGAAACAAGAGTAAAGTTTAAACAAACTTAAAGAAGGTTTGAACCATACAGAGACCCACTCGAGTGCGTATAACGAACTTCACGTACTGTGCTATAATGTGGTCACGCCAATCCGCGCGAAGCAAATTCCGCCTGCAGCAACTTACGAATCACACTCAGCGAGCGTCGCACACACTGCGGTCCCGCTCTGGTAAGCAAGCCAGCAAGAACAAGAAAGTCTCTCACAGACCTTGTCAGACAACTCACCCCACCGCCAGCTACTGACGTCACTCGACCTCGAGTCTACCCACAGTCACATGGTCCGATCAGGGCTAGAGAGGGCGATGGCCCCTGCGTTACGTCACATCAGATGTTGTAATCACAGCCCGCTCTGGTAAGCAAAATAACACCGCGCCATGTAGCGCTCTCTCAGACATCCATAATCGGAAATAAAAAAACGGTCACATCCTCCTCCCGACACAGTAAATAAAAGCGAGAATGGCTTTTATTTAAATCATTCAAGATATTCTCACTTGAGAATCTGCGTCTAATTCCTTTCTCTTATCGCGCTCATCTCCTCGTCTTTGTTCACGAGACTGATCCCGCCCATTTCTATGCTGATTATTATCCCTTCTTCCGCGAGCGAATTCTTCGTTACGGTAGTTTTTATACGACCTATATCCTTGTTGCGGCCTATTCTCTGAACGATATGGATCATCCCTAGAATAATTATATCCAGGCCGTCCTTATTCTCTACGTCCATCATTCCTATTGTCGTATCGACGATTTTGCCAAGGTCTATCCTGGTATTCTCGATACTGATTGTTATATCTTCTGTCCCTTTGATAGTAATTCCTAATGGGTCCTGTTTTATGATTTTCCTGCCCATATACTCGATCAGTTTGCTGCGTCCTATCCATGACGACTGCATGCACTGTCCTAGGTTCCTGACGGATGTTCTTATTTACAACAGGAGTCGCACTTGTACTCGTGTAATCCAATTTACGCAAAAGGTCCTCCATGTGCACCAAATCAGACACATCTGATGAAATGAGGTATCTACGGACTTCCACGGGCAATTGACGGGATATGGCTTCAATCAATTCTCCTTGCGTAAGAGGGGGCTGCAAAAATCTGAGTTTTGAAAGCTGCATCACGCAGTACTCAGCGTAGCTCGTTGGTCCACTATTAGAATACTTTTTGTAGTAAATCTCTGAACGAATATTCTCCTGAACCTCCACTGACCAAAATCTCTTAATAAAGGCCTCCTTGAAACTCTCAAAATCATCGAACGTGTAACGGAATGCTTTGAACCATAAAAGAGGGCCATCCGATAAATAACGTTCCACAATACGTAATTCTCTCTCTGGAGCAATATGATTTTCCACAAAATAATCCCGAATACTTCTCACTAACTCAATTGGGGCATCCCATCAAGGTTGCTATATTTTTTAGGTTTTTCATCAAAATTGCGAATTATCGTGATATTTCGTGATCCATTTGACGATGTATTACCTCTGACTTCCCCTGCAGTTTGATTGCCTGTCGGAATCTTGTACTGATCTCGACGAGATTGTCCCACTTGCAATCCTGATGGAGTATTTCCATCTATTTCCCCAGTTGATTGCAAATTTGTAAAGGTTGGATATAGATTTTGGCGAGATTGTTCCACTTGCAACTGTTCCGCCCCATTCGATCTACTCGCTTCCTGGAAGTTTGTGTGTCCCGAAGTGTATAAATCATGACCATCCTTAGTCGAAAGTTCGAGCCTAAACCGGTTACTATCCTCTTGCCATTTCACTTTTAATTCTTTCTTTAAAGCCTCTACGTCAATATGTTCAGCTAAATTAAACTTTTCAAGTTTTTCTCTAACATCATTTAATTCGGACGTTTTTCTTTCTCTTTCCCCTATGAACTCAATTTTGTCCTGTTCCCCCTTGGTTTCAATCTTTTTAATCCTATCCTCTAACAGAGTCCTACATTCATTAATACGTGTGATTTGGGAATCCTGATTGACATCTATTCTCTTATTAAATTCTTCTCGAACATCAGCAATATCCTTATTCAACCTGATTTCAGCGTTAGCAAGTTTCAAATCCAATTCGGCTTTGACACCTGCTACACATTCTTGATTAATTTTAACAATTTCCTGCCTAAGTACACCAACATTTTCATCCATTATAGCCTTTACATCAATTTCAATGTCTGCTCTAAGAAGTGTTGTATGGTCCTTTACCTGCGTTTGTAAAGACAACATGTCCTTTCTTAGCAGAACAAAGGATTCCTGAGTTTTAATTGACTCGCTAGTAAATTGAGTTTGGACAGCATCCAAATTCTCTTTTTGCTCCTTTTTATTGGCATCAAGTTCTAACCACATCTCTACTTGAAATTGTTTATTGTCTTTGTCTAAATCAACTAATCTGGCTTGTACATTGTCCACCTTAAATTGTACAGAATCCACCATTATCTGCATATTATTAACATCAGACTTTACCCTATCTACTGTAGATTGTACCTGACCCATGTCAGACTTAACATTATCTACGGTAGATTGCATTTGAGCCATGTTCGATTTAACCTGACCCATGTCAGACTGTACATTGTCTACTGTGGATTGCATTTGAGCCATGTTAGATTTAACCTGACCCATGTCAGACTTAACATTATCTACTTTAAGTTGCACATTTCCCACGTCTAATTGCATAGTGTCAACTTTTAATTGTACATTAACTACCTCGAGTTGTACAGAATCCACTGAGGTTTGTACGTTGTCTACTGTGGATTGCATTTTAGCCACGTTCGATCTAACCTGACTCACATCAACAGTAACATTGTTCACGTTTAAATGAATTTTTTTAATGTCATCCTGAATTTCATCATTACTTGCCTCAACATTATTTACTTTCGATTCTACTCGTTTACAACTGTCTTGAACACTTTTAAGGGTAGTGTGCATCAGATCTAATTCACCCTTAATGCTTTTGGCTACACTCTCTTTAATGAGTTCCTTATTGCTTTTATGCAGTTTATCAAAACTGGATTTCAAAAGTTTGGTGCTTTTCAGTCGGTCAACACGAATGTACCCAAATAGAGCTGGGTTATGCCTTGATCCTGAAATAAATTACATAAGATTAATAATTAAGTTGCACATTTATAATATTTAATAATCTTATATAATATATTTGAGGATCAGGGCATAACCCAGCTCTATTTGGGTACACTCGTGTTGACCGACTGAAAAGCACCAAACTTTTGTTTACTTAGGCAACACTGAAAGATGGCTTCAAACCTCACAAAACTGGATTTGTTAAACGTTTGGATACCTTCCAAATCCCGATTTAAGTTGTCTATAGTCCCACGGACGAATTTAAACATATTGCGGACATCTGCCACAGTCATCACCTCAGGCGGTGATGTCAATGTACAAAAATATGAAATACAAAGAGATAACAAGAACATAGTATTACAGAGCAGAGCATAGACATTGTGAAGTAACCAGATTGCCAATACCTGAAATTTTCAATCGTTTAGCTTTACCTTAAATTATATTATATCTAATTAACCCTATCGAAGCATGTTCCAAAAGTATCCAGAAATCCCAGACGATCGCCACAACTCATAATAATCACAAGAATGACCCTAGTAATAAATGATCTAGTTTGAAATTAAAGAACTTACCATTACTACGATGCAAAAATGACCATAAGCCGGTCAAAAAAAAACACTTAAATGAAGTTCCACCATGGACCCCATTAAGTGTTTAACTCGACTGGACACGTGAATAAAGATTCCTGTGCATACCTCCATTACTCTGTCACAAGTCGCTAGTGAATTTAACACAACATGTGGCATTACCTAACATCAAAATTTTCAATAATGGCTGCAATACTGTGCCCGTTTAGACCGGAGTCCGCACGACCACATATGCATTTTACCAATAATCAGTCAGCACGAGAGTCAAAATATCCCGGAGCGCCAGATGGGTTAAAACTAATCGCAAAAACGACATCAAATGAAAAAAATGCTTTACTGATTCTTGGCTCAATGCAACAATAAGGATAGAAGGAGATTCAACTGGGCATAACACATCATGTAAAATTATCTCATTTTATTTTGAAGTTAAAATTGACTGCAAAAATGCTCAAAGTAGCATCACTCACGTGTGGCGACCCACACTCCTATTTACATAATGTACAGAAATTTTCCAAACACATTTGACAATTATCTTTGGAAACACAAGTCTGATTATTAGTCCTGTAGACTGTGTTCCAAAATTATATTCATTATTTGTGATTAAATCCAGTTCAAAATTTAATTGTCTTTACTGGAAGTACTGTAGTTCACTGTTTGAATTTTTACATAATATTAACACTCGTAGAATAAATGTTCATAGAATTTTTAACTTTCACTTATTTTTCCAGTTTCAAAAAATATATTGTCAAAAAATATTATTATTTCTGAATCAACACAAATTATTTACACATATTAATAACATCTGAAAAGTATTTGACCTTGAGCATAGCATCGAAGAACTTGTGCGAAGCACAACAAAAATTAATTGTTCTTCCGACATTAAATATTTCGAGAAGTGACTCGATTATGAACTTCAAGTTCCTAACAAAATATATGATTTCTGAATCATCAACTTGATCAATAAATTGTTGAACCATTCAACTATTTAATTTTCCACTTGGAATCATCATTAAGAAAAATATTTATATTTGTGTCCCTTTTAGTAACTTTCACAACTTGCAATTCTTCGACAGAATGCGGAAATAAGAATTGTAGCTTCATAATAAATTCATTTAGTTCATGGCACTAGGATTGAAAACATCCTTCAAATTATTCGTGGTTATAGAATTATTTTTAATTGGCAGTGGCCCATTCTATTATTTGTGTAAGAACACGATATTACAACAACAACGGCAAAGGTCTTCCTCTGAAGAAGAATAAACTACTATCATGACAAATCCGGGTTCTAGCAAAATCAAAGTCTAAAATGGAATTCGTAAACAAGGTTGAAATAAGAACTGATGGTTTTCAAGAAATAACCTTCGGGTCATTCATACGACGAAATGTGTAGTTCCAATACTCCTATTATAAACCTGAGCCATCGAACCTGCTATTTGATTGATGCTCGAAAAAACCTCCTCATTCCTGCGACTTAAACATGCGCACCTGGGAATGGCATTTCAACTACTCCACACACATACATTTTCTTCCCAAAATTTATACAATAAATCAAGCCCCTGCTTGTTATCAACACTGGAAGATTAATAAACTTACAAGTTTATTTTATTTTACCATTCAGTTCAACCCGTGAATTTACCATACTTATGAAAATCTTTATTTCACTTTCGAGTGTATTTACGTCATGATTTTATATAAATACAAAAATATCCTATTTGATACAAATATCATTTGCTTCCCGTTTCATGCCTCTCCGTGTTATCTGAAAAATATACTTTGCTCATGGCAAATATTAACTGTTCAACCAGAACTGAAATGTTGGTTGAATGCGGGCTTGCGCTAACCACTCTCCTTCGGAAAATCTCCTGTTCCAAACTAGAAATGATTAAACTACTTCATAGGCTCTCTCTCAATACATATGATTATTAGAAAATATAATATCCAAAAATTATTTAGAAAAATTGTGAAAATTATTATTATTATTATCAGTGGATTATTATTATTATTATTAGTTATATTATTTTAAATATATTTAATTATCATCTCATTATGTGAGAATCCACATGTTCGAACCTTCGAATATGGAAAAAATATCCATTCCTCAACAAAAAATAATTTAACTTTTACAGTTACATCGGCTGATTACCGTGATTTCCCAAAAATATGAAATATTCAAATAAATGCTCGATATGCTCGGTCATCGATCCTAAACTGTTCTGAGTGCTGAAAATACTCAGAATAACTCTAACAAGTCTTGCGTAAATCATTGCAAGATTTAAATACGAAGAAAAATAAATGTGTTGGTCATCTGCCGAAAAATAGTTTGTTCCAATTAGCTAGGCATAATATAATTCAAATGTGGCTTACATTTCTTGATGGTCTTGAAGCGTAGCGAACCTGGTCTGTACCAGATTTATCCATAGACATGCCCTATCGGACAAGCATGTATAATCCTTGTATCGGCCGCCATTATATACCCACAATCCGTCTAACAAGACATAGTGGTAATATCTCTTGACGTTTGAAGTAACTGTTGATCCATTTTAATATTGGTTTCTGTTAACTCCATAACAGTTTGCTTAAATGGGGTCAGATCTAAGTGATCTATTCTCAGATATGTCAGTTGTAACATAACTCACGGTAATCTTTTCAGTACAAGAAAACACTGACAGTCTAACCAATCAACGGCTGTTCTGAAGATCGTTCCCTGGGCATGGCTTCACACCATCTACCATGCGCGAAGCAACATGTAGTTTCCCTGCGTTGGCTAATGAACAACACCGTGATAGACTGGTCTTCAATGTACTGATAGATCGGAGTGGTTATCAAGTTACAAATATGAAACTGACTGAATTTGGACTAAAATATTCAAGTATTAGATTATTACTGGACTGTGACAAAGTACTAATCCTAGACAAAGTCTAGCATATGTCCATGTGAAAATAAAAATATTTCACCAGTGTCTGTAGAAAATAACTATCACCTTAGTGATCCTCCCTGCCGGAAACTTCCTAAGCTCCACTCGTAGCGCAGCACTTTTGTGACCATCACAACTTTGAAAATAACTTCTGCGTAGATCCGGCAACCATGTGCCTTGGCTCAGCGTAGTGGCAACTTACTAGGCAAGTGCTTGTGTCGAAGTGAGCTATTGATGCCTGAGCCAGCCGGCTTTTATTCAAAACTGTCAGGGTCACGCTGCATCAGCTGAAATCTGGAAATCCTCATATATCTGGTATCCCTGGTCCGACTTACTTGATACTAATTGCATTCTCTTTCATTTGGCCGTGCCAGTAATCTGATCCAAGTCTCAAGTCTCTACTCCATGGTTAACTATTTAATCAATAAATAGCCTCGACCTCTGCTATTACTCGCTACGTCACTTGACATGCTCTTAGCGGTATATTCTTTCCAATTGCTTCGAGTAATGTAGCGCGATATTCAAATATCTCAACATTCAAAAGCGGCTGTAGCCTTTCCCTTGATATCTAGGTGTCTGAATCTTGGAATACCCATTCCTAGAGTTGGGCACATCCACCCCACACCGAGCAAAAAATAAAAATTTGAAAAACTTTTATTTTTCCTATCTACACATTAAATCATCTGGTTCTTGAATAATAAATCTTCAAATTCGATGCATTATAAGTTCCCACGATGTTACCAGTTCGTGTATTAGCGACTTCATAGCTTCCATTGTTGTTTACTTTCACAATACGATATTCAAAATCCTTAATTTCACCAGGTTTAATATCAAAAATATCGTGATACTCTTCCAAAATTTTCCCTAGCTCTGGGGACTCCTCCTCAGTGTAGACTTCTCTTCCTTCAGCTTCATGAAAAATCAGAGACCATTAAGCATCTCCCTCGATGTCTTCCTCTTCTTTTCCCTCGAAGTTTATCTCTTCGGTATTCTTGAATCTGATCGTCTCTGTCTTCATGTCTATCACTGCTTGATATTTCTGAATGAAATCCGCTCCCAATATCATATCAAAAGCCATGTCCTTCATTACTACAAACACATGTCGGAAATCATGTCCTCCTATAGTAATACATAAGTATAATTGTGTTTTACACAGAGATATTTTGTTGGGTATTATTCCTTGGATTTTAATTCCTGATACTGAATCTCCTCTAAATTCTCTTTGAGCTTCCACAGAATATAAAGCTTCTCACTCACAAGACAAAGCATAGCCCCAGTATCAATCAAAGTATCGACAGGCATACCGAATACTTCGCATAATATGATTGGCATTCTAATTCTTGTACCCATTTCTTTCCGTTCGTCATTCTGTTGAATTAAGTCATCATCCTCTGCTTGCCATTTAATAATTCTGGAAGTGAAAGTGTTCAAAATTCTATCTTCTACTGTGAATTTGAAGTTTTTTTTTTCGTTTCCATTCCCCCGGGATTGTTGTGTTCCCGATGGACCTGGTTCATTGGGCCTCTGCTCCAAAAACTGCAAGTTTTCTTGGTGTCTTGCTTCTAAGTTCTTCCTCGTCTCCTTGTTGAACTCTTCATTGGACTGACGAGTATCCACATTCCCTCTATTATTGTAGTTGTTTCTACCATTGTACCTTCTTTCCTGGTACCTTCCTTGATTATCCCTTGGCCATCTCCATCGAGTATTATATCGATTTCCACCATCCGGTCTCGCATAAGGCTTGTAACTGTATCTGTTACTGTACTGATTCCATCCTCTTTTATCAGGCTCTTCCCTCGGCGTTTTCTCTTCTCGCCCCTCTCGAATCTCTCGAGGTGTTTGGGAATAACTGTCTGCCATAACAGCGTACACAGCGTTGTTATTCTTTCCTCCCTTCTGATGGAAGAATTGAGCGTTCGTATGATCAAGCTTCTGTAATACCTCGTCAAATTGCTCCATGTTATAAATGTCAGCAGCGATCAAAGTCCTTTGGACGTCTGCTGGAAAGTGACGTATCAATGCACTAATTAATTCGTTATCTGGCATCGGCGGATCTAAATGTTGCAGTTTAGAAAGCTGTCCAGAAAAGTACGTAGAGTATCGAGTAGGCTGTGACGTCGAGAATCTCTTCGAATATAATTCAGCTCTGACTTGCTGTTGGGTTTCCGGGGACCAAAAATGTTTCAATAACCCACGAGAAAACTCCTCAAAAGTGGTTAGAGTGGATCTAAAAGCTCTGAACCAAAGAAGCGCAGGACCTTCCAAAAACTTCCCTATCACTCGGATCTGTCTTTCCTTAGGGATCTTGGAATCTTTCAGGTAATCACCTGCTTCTCTCAAAAATTCCACGGGTGTCACATAATCTCGCCCTAAAAATTTATCCTCTACATTCTTGAATACAGTTATGGGGTTGAATTGAAATACTGTCCTGACCTCATCCTGTCTTTGACTATCAGTTTCTCTAGCTGCTCCTAGATTTATCTGTATCTGTTCTTTTCCCCTTACACTTGGCATTTTCAACAGATGGTCAGACTGCTTCTCGTCCTTGATTTGGGTTTTCATAGCCTCAAGTTCCTTATGGTTTTCTTCTGCCATTTTCTTAATTGCTTCAGTTTCTTTACAATTCTCCTTGACATCAGTGGATATCTGGTTCATAACAGCCTCGTGACTTTTCAATGACCCTGTCATATCTGATATGTCCTTCTGAGTTGCTTGGATATCTTTGGAAATTACTTGAATATGGGATGACAAAGATTCCCTAATCTCCTTGATTCCTTCTTGGTTCTCCAGCTTGAGTGTGTCTTTAATTTCATTGACAACTGTGGTTTTAATTTCAGTTTGTAATTCATTAATCACACCTTCTCTTATTTCTCCCATTACAAGTTCTTTGAATTGTTCTGTCAACCGTTGAACAACTAGAATTCCCATCTCATTACTCTCCTTCTTCACTCTGACTTCTAGGTTGATCATGTCTTCACCAACTTTCCTAAGACCATGTTCTATCCTATCAGCTAAGCTTTGAGATCTTAGATCGGCATCGCGAAATTTATCGTCCATTAAACTTGCGTTAGTGGCTAATGAAGTTTCGAGTTCATGTGTTTTTTCGCATAATTTAGACATTTTACTCTCAAGTGACATTTTCAAAATTTCAGAATTCTCTTTAAATTTATTTTCCATAGAATTAAATTTACTATTTAAATTTTCTTTCAAGTTACCTTTTAACCTGCTTTCTAAAGAATCAGAATTTTCTTTAAGTTTATTTTCTAAAGAATCAGAACTTTATTTAAGTTTATTTTCTAAAGAATCAGAGTTTTCTTTAAGTTTATCATTTAAACTTTCTTTAAGTTTATTTTCTAAATAATCAGAATATTCTTTAAGTTTATCTTCTAAAGAATCAGAATTTTCTTTCAGTTTACTTTCTAAAGAATCAGAATTTTCTTTAAGTTTCTTTTCTAAAGCCTCTGTATTTTCTTTCATAATGGCGGCTACACCCCGTCCAGCTTCTTTGGAACTCTCTTCCAAACTCCTCATCATCCTCATCATCTCTTCCATAATTTTCAATTATTATTCAAAACTTAGGGGTATACAATATTGGCAAACACAAGCTTATAACTAGAACAAGAAATATGAATAGCTAATTGGAACACTCTAATAAAATGAGATTTGTCCTAATGTCGACGTGATGGAAAAACAAAATTCTCTACTTTTACGAATTACATTTTCCACAATATCACAAGAAAAATATGCAAGTTCTCAAATATCCCCCACCTGGATTCTAATAATGCGTATGTCCAGTCATCGAACGTTTACTACTGAATTTACTTGACGCCCTAATGGTTAAGCCATTATCAAAATAATCAAACCCATTCTAATTATTAACCAAGTTAAATTTTTAATTTTCCCCACTAATTGGGTTTCCTACTAATTTATTTATCCAACCCAGACATCTCTCAACTCCCAAAATATTTATATAAAAAATTATCACAATTTAAATCGGCATGCGATTGACCGTGTCTAACGCGGGCCCCACGTTCGAAGCCATTTCTCTCTCTATCTTATTTTATGTGCCCGTTTAGACCGGAGTCCGCACGACCACATATGCATTTTACCAATAATCAGTCAGCACGAGAGTCAAAATATCCCGGAGCACCAGATGGGTTAAAGCTAATCGCAAAAACGACATCAAATGAAAAATAATGCTTTACTGATTCTTGGCTCAATGCAACAATAAGGATAGAAGGAGATTCAACTGGGCATAACACATCATGTAAAATTATCTCATTTTATTTTGAAGTTAAAATTGACTGCAAAAATGCTCAAAGTAGCATCACTCACGTGTGGCGACCCACACTCCTATTTACATAATGTACAGAAATTTTCGAAACACATTTGACAATTATCTTTGGAAACACAAGTCTGATTATTAGTCCTGTAGACTGTGTTCCAAAATTATATTCATTATTTGTGATTAAATCCAGTTCAAAATTTAATTGTCTTTACTGGAAGTACTGTAGTTCACTGTTTGAATTTTTACATAATATTAACACTCGTAGAATAAATGTTCATAGAATTTTTAACTTTCACTTATTTTTCCAGTTTCAAAAAATATATTGTCAAAAAATATTATTATTTCTGAATCAACACAAATTATTTACACATATTAATAACATCTGAAAAGTATTTGACCTTGAGCATAGCATCGAAGAACTTGTGCGAAGCACAACAAAAATTAATTGTTCTTCCGACATTAAATATTTCGAGAAGTGACTCGATTATGAACTTCAAGTTCCTAACAAAATATATGATTTCTGAATCATCAACTTGATCAATAAATTGTTGAACCATTCAACTATTTAATTTTCCACTTGGAATCATCATTAAGAAAAATATTTATATTTGTGTCCCTTTTAGTAACTTTCACAACTTGCAATTCTTCGACAGAATGCGGAAATAAGAATTGTAGCTTCATAATAAATTCATTTAGTTCATGGCACTAGGATTGAAAACATCCTTCAAATTATTCGTGGTTATAGAATTATTTTTAATTGGCAGTGGCCCATTCTATTATTTGTGTAAGAACACAATATTACAACAACAACGGCAAAGGTCTTCCTCTGAAGAAGAATAAACTACTATCATGACAAATCCGGGTTCTAGCAAAATCAAAGTCTAAAATGGAATTCGTAAACAAGGTTGAAATAAGAACTGATGGTTTTCAAGAAATAACCTTCGGGTCATTCATACGACGAAATGTGTAGTTCCAATACTCCTATTATAAACCTGAGCCATTGAACCTGCTATTTGATTGATGCTCGAAAAAACCTCCTCATTCCTGCGACTTAAACATGCGCACCTGGGAATGGCATTTCAACTACTCCACACACATACATTTTCTTCCCAAAATTTATACAATAAATCAATCCCCTGCTTGTTATCAACACTGGAAGATTAATAAACTTACAAGTTTATTTTATTTTACCATTCAGTTCAACCCGTGAATTTACCATACTTATGAAAATCTTTATTTCACTTTCGAGTGTATTTACGTCATGATTTTATATAAATACAAAAATATCCTATTTCATACAAATATCATTTGCTTCCCGTTTCATGCCTCTCCGTGTAATCTGAAAAATATACTTTGCTCATGGCAAATATTAACTGTTCAACCAGAACTGAAATGTTGGTTGAATGCGGGCTTGCGCTAACCACTCTCCTTCGGAAAATCTCCTGTTCCAAACTAGAAATGATTAAACTACTTCATAGGCTCTCTCTCAATACATATGATTATTAGAAAATATAATATCCAAAAATTATTTAGAAAAATTATGAAAATTATTATTATTATTATCAGTGGATTATTATTATTATTATTAGTTATATTATTTTAAATATATTTAATTATCATCTCATTATGTGAGAATCCACATGTTCGAACCTTCGAATATGGAAAAAATATCCATTCCTCAACAAAAAAATAATTTAACTTTTACAGTTACATCGGCTGATTACCGTGATTTCCCAAAAATATGAAATATTCAAATAAATGCTCGATATGCTCGGTCATCGATCCTAAACTGTTCTGAGTGCTGAATATACTCAGAATAACTCTAACAAGTCTTGCGTAAATCATTGCAAGATTTAAATACGAAGAAAAATAAATGTGTTGGCCATCTGCCGAAAAATAGTTTGTTCCAATTAGCTAGGCATAATATAATTCAAATGTGGCTTACATTTCTTGATGGTCTTGAAGCGTAGCGAACCTGGTCTGTACCAGATTTATCCATAGACATGCCCTATCGGACAAGCATGTATAATCCTTGTATCGGCCGCCATTATATACCCACAATCCGTCTAACAAGACATAGTGGTAATATCTCTTGACGTTTGAAGTAACTGTTGATCCATTTTAATATTGGTTTCTGTTAACTCCATAACAGTTTGCTTAAATGGGGTCAGATCTAAGTGATCTATTCTCAGATATGTCAGTTGTAACATAACTCACGGTAATCTTTTCAGTACAAGAAAACACTGACAGTCTAACCAATCAACGGCTGTTCTGAAGATCGTTCCCTGGGCATGGCTTCACACCATCTACCATGCGCGAAGCAACATGTAGTTTCCCTGCGTTGGCTAATGAACAACACCGTGATAGACTGGTCTTCAATGTACTGATAGATCGGAGTGGTTATCAAGTTACAAATATGAAACTGACTGAATTTGGACTAAAATATCCAAGTATTAGGTTATTACTGGACTGTGACCAAGTACTAATTCTAGACAAAGTCTAGCATATGTCCATGTGAAAATAAAAATATTTCACCAGTGTCTGTAGAAAATAACTATCACCTTAGTGATCCTCCCTGCCGGAAACTTACTAAGTTCCATTCGTAGCGCAGCACTTTTGTGACTATCACAACTTTGAAAATAACTTCTGCGTAGATCCGGCAACCATGTGCCCTGGCTCAGCGTAGTGGCACCTTCCTAGGCAAGTGCTTGTGTCGAAGTGAGCTATTGATGCCTGAGTCAGCCGGCTTTTATTCAAAACTGTCAGGGTCACGCTGCATCAGCTGAAATCTGGAAATCCTCATATATCTGGTATCCCTGGTCCGACTTACTTGATACTAATTGCATTCTCTTTCATTTGGCCGTGCCAGTAATCTGATCCAAGTCTCAAGTCTCTACTCCATGGCTAACTATTTAATCAATAAATAGCCTCGACCTCTGCTATTACTCGCTACGTCACTTGACATGCTCTTAGCGGTATATTCTTTCCAATTGCTTCGAGTAATGTAGCGCGATATTCAAATATCTCAACATTCAAAAGCGGCTGTAGCCTTTCCCTTGATATCTAGGTGTCTGAATCTTGGAATACCCATTCCTAGAGTTGGGCACATCCACCCCACACCTAGCAAAAAATAAAAATTGAAAAATTTTTATTTTTCCTATCTACACATTAAATCATCTGGTTCTTGAATAATAAATCTTCAAATTCGATGCATTATAAGTTCCCACGATGTTACCAGTTCGTGTATTAGCGACTTCATAGCTTCCATTGTTGTTTACTTCCACAATACGATATTCAAAATCCTTAATTTCACCAGGTTTAATATCAAAAATATTGTGATACTCTTTCAAAATTTTCCCTAGCTCTGGGGACTCCTACTCAGTGTAGACTTCTCTTCCTTCAGCTTCATGAAAAATCAGAGACCTTTGAGCATCTCCCTCGATGTCTTCCTCTTCTTTTCCCTCGAAGTTTATCTCTTCGGTATTCTTGAATCTGATCGTCTCTGTCTTCATGTCTATCACTGCTTGATATTTCTGGATGAAATCCGCTCCCAATATCATATCAAAAGCCATGTCCTTCATTACTACAAACACATGTCGGAAATCATGTCCTCCTATAGTAATACATAAGTATAATTGTGTTTTACACAGAGATATTTTGTTGGGTATTATTCCTTGGATTTTAATTCCTGATACTGGAATCTCCTCTAAATTCTCTTTGAGCTTCCACAGAATATAAAGCTTCTCACTCACAAGACAAAGCATAGCCCCAGTATCAATCAAAGTATCGACAGGCATACCGAATACTTCGCATAATATGATTGGCATTCTAATTCTTGTACCCATTTCTTTCCGTTCGTCATTCTGTTGAATTAAGTCATCATCCTCTGCTTGCCATTTAATAATTCTGGAAGTGAAAGTGTTCAAAATTCTATCTTCTACTGTGAATTTGAAGTTTTTTTTTCGTTTCCATTCCCCCGGGATTGTTGTGTTCCCGATGGACCTGGTTCATTGGGCCTCTGCTCCAAAAACTGCAAGTTTTCTTGGTGTCTTGCTTCTAAGTTCTTCCTCGTCTCCTTGTTGAACTCTTCATTGGACTGACGAGTATCCACATTCCCTCTATTATTGTAGTTGTTTCTACCATTGTACCTTCTTTCCTGGTACCTTCCTTGATTATCCCTTGGCCTTCTCCATCGAGTATTATATCGATTTCCACCATCCAGTCTCGCATAAGGCTTGTAACTGTATCTGTTACTGTACTGATTCCATCCTCTTTTATCAGGCTCTTCCCTCGGCGTTTTCTCTTCTCGCCCCTCTCGAATCTCTCGAGGTGTTTGGGAATAACTGTCTGCCATAACAGCGTACACAGCGTTGTTATTCTTTCCTCCCTTCTGATGGAAGAATTGAGCGTTCGTATGATCAAGCTTCTGTAATACCTCGTCAAATTGCTCCATGTTATAAATGTCAGCAGCGATCAAAGTCCTTTGGACGTCTGCTGGAAAGTGACGTATCAATGCACTAATTAATTCGTTATCTGGCATCGGCGGATCTAAATGTCGCAGTTTAGAAAGCTGTCCAGAAAAGTACGTAGAGTATCGAGTAGGCTGTGACGTCGAGAATCTCTTCGAATATAATTCAGCTCTGACTTGCTGTTGGGTTTCCGGGGACCAAAATTGTTTCAATAACCCACGAGAAAACTCCTCAAAAGTGGTTAGAGTGGATCTAAAAGCACTGAACCAAAGAAGCGCAGGACCTTCCAAAAACTTCCCTATCACTCGGATCTGTCTTTCCTTAGGGATCTTGGAATCTTTCAGGTAATCACCTGCTCCTCTCAAAAATTCCACGGGTGTCACATAATCTCGCCCTGAAAATTTATCCTCTACATTCTTGAATACAGTTATGGGGTTGAATTGAAATACTGTCCTGACCTCATCCTGTCTTTGACTATCAGTTTCTCTAGCTGCTCCTAGATTTATCTGTATCTGTTCTTTTCCCCTTACACTTGGCATTTTCAACAGATGGTCAGACTGCTTCTCGTCCTTGATTTGGGTTTTCATAGCCTCAAGTTCCTTATGGTTTTCTTCTGCCATTTTCTTAATTGCTTCAGTTTCTTTACAATTCTCCTTGACATCAGTGGATATCTGGTTCATAAAAGCCTCGTGACTTTTCAATGACCCTGTCATATCTGATATGTCCTTCTGAGTTGCTTGGATATCTTTGGAAATTACTTGAATATGGGATGACAAAGATTCCCTAATCTCCTTGATTCCTTCTTGGTTCTCCAGCTTGAGTGTGTCTTTAATTTCATTGACAACTGTGGTTTTAATTTCAGTTTGTAATTCATTAATCACACCTTCTCTTATTTCTCCCATTACAAGTTCTTTGAATTGTTCTGTCAACCGTTGAACAACTAGAATTCCCATCTCATTACTCTCCTTCTTCACTCTGACTTCTAGGTTGATCATGTCTTCACCAACTTTCCTAAGACCATGTTCTATCCTATCAGCTAAGCTTTGAGATCTTAGATCGGCATCGCAAAATTTATCGTCCATTAAACTTGCGTTGGTGGCTAATGAAGTTTCGAGTTCATGTGTTTTTTCGCATAATTTAGACATTTTACTCTCAAGTGACATTTTCAAAATTTCAGAATTCTCTTTAAATTTATTTTCCATAGAATTAAATTTACTATTTAAATTTTCTTTCAAGTTACATTTTAACCTGCTTTCTAAAGAATCAGAATTTTCTTTAAGTTTATTTTCTAAAGAATCAGAACATTCTTTAAGTTTATTTTCTAAAGAATCAGAGTTTTCTTTAAGTTTATCATTTAAACTTTCTTTAAGTTTATTTTCTAAAGAGTCAGAATTTTCTTTAAGTTTATCTTCTAAAGAATCAGAATTTTCTTTCAGTTTATTTTCTAAAGAATCAGAATTTTCTTTAAGTTTCTTTTCTAAAGCCTCTGTATTTTCTTTCATAATGGCGGCTACAGGCCGTCCAGCTTCTTTGGAACTCTCTTCCAAACTCCTCATCATCCTCGCTACGTCACTTGACATGCTCTTAGCGGTATATTCTTTCCAATTGCTTCGAGTAATGTAGCGCGATATTCAAATATCTCAACATTCAAAAGCGGCTGTAGCCTTTCCCTTGATATCTAGGTGTCTGAATCTTGGAATACCCATTCCTAGAGTTGGGCACAATACTACACAAATTATGTAGATCGAGTACGCTCGTAATTGCTTCATTCATTACAGTGAAATCCCAATATTCATGCCTAAATATTGGTTTGCCATTATGTCCAGAATACTCATCCAACGTGTTCATAACTGATCGTTGCGAAAGTATCTGAAAATGGTGCTGTTCGACAGAGTCGAACCCAACATCTAAATGTCACTCCCGCTAGACACGATTTCTCAATTCGAATCCCCACGTTGGGCGCCAAATCTGATGTACCCTTTTATAACTTACCAAGACCTGTTGAATCCCTCGAGGAACACTGGATTGTAGGATCTGAAACTGCCCGGCTGAAAACACCCCCCTGATCCCACCAACAGGAGAAGGAAGTACAAAGGAGCATATCACCAAACCTAAATTGTGCAAAGACAAACCAAAATGCAAACAAGGAAAGCTAGCTCATGTCAAAACGTGACACGAGACGCAAACGAGATACAACTAATCTCAGAGAGTAGTGAGAAAATTTAAGAAAAGAAAAGGAAACACATTGATCTTCCCGGCACAATTTATGTAGTTATTATGAATTATGACTCTCGGATTGAACCGCTGTAAAATAAAATATTTATTCAGTAAAAATGGTACTGAAAGTATCCCTCACCTGAATATAATACAATAATGCACACGTATATACATATATAATGTTTCTTAATGAAACAAGGTCCAATGGCAACACTCACCATCACTACACCATCTTATTTGGTTAAATTGTACAAAAAGGAATCGCCATTGAGGACGCAGTTGAGCCAAGAGAAGGGGTTCAGTTATATATAAATATGTCCGCACCGCGTCAAACGAAAATGCAAAATTTGAAAAAGATTACCGAGAAATGGCAGAACTTAAAGAGATCTCTCGAAAATCGCCACAGGTCTAATTAAATTTCATAGATATGAAATTTGAAGTAGACCTAAAGGGAAATCACAGTAAATATCCTAGTGATACTATCTCCAATTGATTTGAAAACAAAATGTCACAGACGTCACTTGATGACGTATTCTAACAAGACGAAAATTAATTACAACAAGAACCACCATTAAACTCCAACGAAACATTTCACAAACTTTAGTTACACATCAACCACCACTTGTCAGTCACACAGTATTTCTATCGACTTCATTTTATAAGTTTCACAATCATAATCACTCACCGTGATCCAAAAATCCTTCTCCAGCTTAACAATATATCACGTGGTTCCAATAGTCCACAAGCTCAATTTCACAATCATTATCACTCACAGTGATCCAAAAAACCTTCTCCAGCTTAACAATATATCACGTGGTTCCAATAGTCCACGAGCTCAATTTCACAATCAATTTTACTTCACTAATAACATTAATGTTACAGTTGATTAACGAGAGAAATCTTTTATATCAGTATTTTTAAGGATCAAATTCCTAAATGGCTTAGCTAAAATACAATTTCGAAAAAACACCAAGATTTAAACATACATCCTTGAGTTCGGAATCAAATAATCTTTTAGAGTAAATGTCAATCAAAAACCCATCACGAAACCATGATGCTGAAGTATATTATAACGTCAAACGATTTAAATGTGAAGGAAGAATTTACTTGCAGGGAATTACAGTAACACGACCATAACGGTGCAAAAATCTGATAAAATAATCATAATACTAAAACGCAAATCTTCTTCCTAAATGGTGGTCTTCCCAACGAATGAAAATTTCAGAAAATTACGACGAACGGAAAAACTGACACAGAAGCAAGAAAGAAATACTAAATCCCAACAAGACATGGATAAACTAGTTCGTCAAACGAACTCAAAAAGAAAAAACTGGGGTCAAGAAAGACAATGATTTATCCGACTTAAAACCCCGTCATCAAATAAACTAAATACACAAACTAATTGGCAACTGGATACAACAAATTAAAATGCTCGACTACTACCAAAGATTGTCAGATTTATACCTGAATTTCAGATGATGGAGGTGCGTCATTCGGAACAAAATATCCCGAGTCCGTCTTCCAGAAGAATCCTGGCCTTGAGTGGAGAGACTCAACAACCTGGTGTCGAAGCCAGATTCACGTCTCCCTATGACCACACCCCGGGTGGAACTATGCATCAGCTCCGGTATAATCTAGAAGTTCCCACACGAATGTTGTAGACATCATTCTTCATTGACAATCTTGATATGATAGCATAGAAGTAACTTCAAATTGCTTCCGCGGTTTACGCTCGTCTCATCCATGACTCTGTGTGAGTTACAGTTCATGGCGAAGGTTGTCAGTTATCTGTCCCACTTGTACTACCATTGGTAACTTACTTTGTCCACTTGGACAAACAGAGTAACTTCTCTCCTATGGAGAAACATTTATATATATCAGGTGGTAGGGTGTTAGCACACTAGGTTAGCACAACAGATATTAATATGGGAATCTAACTACTCTGAATAAACTTATGATTGATTGTAAGAAAAGATTGGATTAGATATGAACTGACAAGGATTCTCGCCTTACACAAACTATTTACACTGGCTATCATTTTCCAATGGCATTGACGAGACATGTGACCGGTATAGAATAACTGGGTGTTGGCGACAGGTGTAGGCTACTCACGTAACAGAAGATTCTTGTAGATCGTCTTGGCTTTTCTCGAAGGATTATAATTTCGTGTAGCTTTCAATTTCTGACTGTTATTGCATACTATGCTCACACGGATATATATCTAGCAGCGTCTCCAAATGCATTTAGTACAGATACTTTATATAACATAACCGTAAAATCCTTACACGTGTCCGTCCAATATTAGTTATATACAGTATTTACCCGTGGTACACATACTACCTCGGTAATAATACTGCTTGTTGCTGACCGCATGCCGTAACCTAACAAAGGTATGTGAGGTTACAAAACTTCGTAGAAAGGAATATAATTACTGGTTTGATACATGAATTACTTATACCGCGAGCACAATGGTACTTCCATCATATCTAATCCACTCTCGGCTAGTCCTAATGACGTTATCTCACAACCGTTCAGTTCAGAACCACGAAATCAAGTATACCCTAGGCTAGTCCGGATGACTTCGTAATACAACCAAAGAATACAATCGTTCACTTCAGGAACTCATAATCAAGTGAAGTCTCTACTCGCTTGCCATCACCCGCGTCATCTAAGAATTATAACCTCCAATCCAGACAATAACTTGAGAACAATCTCGAACTCTCAACAAATCCATGAAATAAACTTGCAATATAACCTCTGTCACTGATCTTGGTCAAGAGCAAAGCCTCACTATCCAAAGAGATCCTAAATGAAATAAAAGTCCCTAGACGGAATCCTTGTAATACACAATTATATACTTAATAACTACAATCCTATAAACTAAAATGATGGGGATGAATGATGGACACAAAATAAAATGACATGAAACATGATAGCCTAACTTGACTTGTACCCAAGTCTTAGAGTTGCGGGTTGGAGTGTACTATTGTAACCTGGAACAGTTATAAGGTATTCAGAAAATGCTCTAAAACATATGTGGCTAGATGTACTCCACAATTACTTCACTATGTCAGAACTCCACTCGATTATACTGTGCTCCTGTATAACATTTTAAGCGTTCATTTTCGTGGAGCGCGAGCACCAAAGTCTAGTTCCTATCGTTGACCGCTTAGAATGCATGTTAGACTGTGGATAAAGATCAAGCAGCGTTTAATTTCCACATTTCACTTCAGACCTGTTTTCATGGTGAGATGCCTGAATAAGATATCAGTCGATCCAAATCGAAACAAGAGTAAAGTTTAAACAAACTTAAAGAAGGTTTGAACCATACAGAGACCCACTCGAGTGCGTATAACGAACTTCACGTACTGTGCTATAATGTGGTCACGCCAATCCACGCGAAGCAAATTCCGCCTGCAGCAACTTACGAATCACACTCAGCGAGCGTCGCACACACTGCGGTCCCGCTCTGGTAAGCAAGCCAGCAAGAACAAGAAAGTCTCTCACAGACCTTGCCAGACAATTCACCCCACCGCCAGCTACTGGCGTCACTCGACCTCGAGTCTACCCACAGTCACATGGTCCGATCAGGGCAAGAGAGGGCGATGGCCCCTGCGTTACGTCACATCAGATGTTGTAAACTCAGCCCGCTCTGGTAAGCAAAATAACACCGCGCCATGTAGCGCTCTCTCAGACATCCATAATCGGAAATACGAAAACGGTCACAGTACCCTACGCGATAACGACAAGTAGGTCTGAATGTTCCAAATTAAACAATTTATTTATTTATATAGCGTATAGCTTTTAGTGCCGGGAGTGTCCGAGGACATGTTCGGCTCGCCTGAGTCTGTAGCTGCTTCCGGCGGACACCCTTAGGGTGAGCAACAAGTTCCGTTCAATTTCAAATAGTTCCAACTTTCGCCACCAGATATCAATGATACCTAGTGGTGAACGCTGGAACTTTGATAGAGCGATCCGACGAAATTTAACCTGACAATTTAGCTTCACACAAGTCTAGTCTGCGGAAGGATCTTTTACATGCCATAAATCTATGACATGGGACCGCCGGCTTTACTTCCGCTCCGAAGGAAAGCACACTGAAGGATTTTTAACTTTCTTAAAAATCCGACGACTTCGGCCGGGTTTGAACCCGCTATCTTGGGCACAGGGGTTCAGCAGCTACCAACTACGCCACCGAGGCCGTTACAATTGAACTATAATTCACCGCACCAAAATACCATCCGGGGTGCAGGGAGAATTACAAGAATATACAAGAAACACAATACATCCCGCCGACCCAAAAGTAACCACGAGCTAGCTGGCGAGGTTAAACAAAGGCATCCTCATTCTGGTAGCTAACAAATCGGATGCCACCAAGGAAAACACAAAAACTACGTCTGCAGGAAACGGAACCCTACAATAAAAGAAACTACATAAAACCTACACGAACCTGATCAACAAATTGAAAAAACTTAAGCGAGTATGCCGGACCACGCGGTCATAACCCAAAAGCTCCATACATGTTATTAAATCCCTTTAAAAACAATTAAAACATCTGTCCAAAATGTTTCAAGTTCTTCAGAATGTATTTCTGCCTCAGATTCTGTACTTACAGAGATTACCACCTCCCGGGGCAATCCGAGAAAGCCCTTACGGCACCGTTCGCCCCGGTCACAACGACACGTCCTTATGCTTACTGTTTCACTGACCAGAAAAAATATTCGCTCATTGCCGACACCAGTTAGCTCGCATCGTGCCAAACTATATCGCAGCATTCGGTTGCCGTCCTAGATCGGCCGTGCCCCCAAATGAGCAAGGGTCCCGACCAGAAGTTTAGTTTTCTGATGGATGGCAGCATTCATTGTGGGCGGAGCAAACTAGACACCCACCACAACCTTCCAGAAAATTCGAAACAAGTTCTCGCGGAAACTTCCACTTGACGGCACGTGCGTACAGTGTGTTTGACAACCAAGTAGATAATATGGTATATTGGCTTTCACAGCCGGTGAATTAAAACTCAGCAATTCTTCTAGGTTTGTGCCGTGGGGGTCCGGGCAGAGCAAGAGCCCGCCGATGAACCAGCTTGGTGTCCTAGGCGAAACCCCACACAAGACACGGCACAAACCTAGAAGAATTGCTGAGTTTCAAGTAGATAATGTTATTATTGCGCCGCAGCTTCGAATATTCACAGGGTCAGCGTGATGATACATTGTTAGTCTCTTTGCCAGGCAAAAGTCGAGATCAAGGTACCACCCAGCACAATGCCTGGCAACAGGGTATTATTTTAACCCTCAATGGTCACACTGGGGTTCCTCAGACCCTGGCGATTTTTGTTTTCATAACGAATTGGATAGCACGGGAATTATGGCCTTGCCATTAAGTTGGCACCATTGTGGGGACAAGGCCAAACCAGGAGCTTCATTGTTTCACTGCGTTCCGGTTAGTAGGTGGTTGAATCGAGCGTGGGGTTGATCGGACCCCAGTGTGACTTTTGTGGGTGAGTTAATATATTATGTGAGTTGGAAATTTACTCGATTTATTCCTGTTTTGCTGTCTGTTATCGTTACTACAATGGAGCGAAATACAAAGCGAAGACAAAACTCATGTGCTCGTCTTGCCGACGAGCGATATGCGACGAACATCGGGCTGTGTTGTGCATTGAATGTAGTGAACAAACGCTCAAGTTTTGAACACCCCTGTAACATTATGTAATGACATAATTACGCACATTGTTACTTTTACTAGACCAGTGGTGATTGTTAGCAAAGTGCATACAAGTGAATTGTTTATTACTGAGGAAAACAGCAAAAAATTAGAATGTTTTCAGTATTCTTCATTAGGCATAAGATTATTTCAGTGTTATAATCTTTAGTCTACTTTTCACATTTTGCAAAAATGAGGAAAACGTAGACTTATGAGATCGATCCGGGCAAATGTGTGTCTGTCTGTCCTTCTGTCTGGCTAGCTGGCTGTGTGTGTGTGTGCCCCCTCCTATCAACTCCTAAACGGCTGCAGCAATCGAAACAAAATTTGGTAGGAGTAATGATCTATACCTGAATATCTCAATGCCGTATTTGAAAATAATGTCAGTGCTACAAACTGCTGACAAATCGCAATTGGATATCTTGGAAGGTATGAACGGGAGCTATTTCAAAATTGTCACACTTATAGATAATAATATTTCAGTTTAATTTCCAGGAGACCATACTTGGCAGTGTTGCCAAAATGATTCTAAGCCTGCCGATAAGTCCAATTTTTAAATGCATATAACTTCTACACTATCAATTGGAATTCAACCTAATTTCGTATGAGCTATGTGTACATAAACAGATATAACTGAGCGTATTCTTAAGAGCCACCATGGCTGCTAACTGTTAATAAATGCTCTCAATTTACTTTATCCAAATACCAATATATCAGAAAGTATGCAAGCCGACAGCTTTAAACTACGCACACGTCTAGTAGCTGACATTCTATATTAATTTGGAATTAACTTATATACGTCAGTGCTACCAACATGATTCTAAGCCTGCAACTTCATGTAACATGTAACTTCCATACTATCATTTGGATTTCAACCACATTTTTATGTGCTATGTGTATAATAAGAGATATGACTATGCGTATTCTTAAGAGCAATCAGGGCTGCCAACTGTTAATAAATGCTGTCTCTATTTTTGTTACCCTAATATCAATATATCAGCAAGTATGCAAGCCAATAGCTCTAAACTTTGCACACGTATAGTACCTGGCATTCTAGATTAATTTGGAGTAAGTAATATACGTCAGTGCTGCCAACTTGATCCTAAGCCTGCTGATTGTTCCAATTTTAAAATGCATGTAACTTCTATACTAACTAATGGATTTCATTCAAAATTGGCTCAACAATAAATCATATAATTTCAGATTATTTCTGACCAATACATGCATGACATTGTTGCCAACATGATTTTGCGCGCGCTATTAGATCCAATGTTTCACTGCATGTAACGTCCATGCTATCCATTGGACTTCAACAAAATGTTGTACTCTGTAACCTAGGATTATATTCAGTCACCAGGGGTGCCAACTGTAGTGCTCTATTAGGCTACATTATGCCAGGTATACAGTATTTCAAACTAATTAGAAATTTCGATATTACCAACTTAATTTCGTCATTATTCTAGATAGATCCATATAGATTAATCATTGGCATGAATCTTAAATTTTAAGAACAGTAGGCTCTTTAGTTCGTCACGGAACTTCTTGTTTTATTCTAGTATCGATTTCATATTATAAAACAATGACACAAATCGCTAAGAACATTCTTAATTAGTCTCTGAATCCATCCATGCATTCTATTTTGCAATATGTTGTATTTTTTTAATTTAGAATTCATTGACTTTTGAGTTTCATTTGTGGAAGTGTGTCCATTGAGGGTTAAATCTCAGATTTAGTGTTTCATTCGGACTGAGGGATGCTGAGAGTAGGGACAGTGTAACGAACGTTACAACCCTATTGAGCATGTGTGGGACATGATAGATCGACTGCTGAACAACTTGCCTCCGACACTCACAATTCTGGAGCAACTGACGCATGCAGTGTAGCAAGCATGGACCAGAATTCATTAGGAAATGATCCAAGGCCTAATTGACTGTGCCTTGAATAATTCAATTATTATTATTATTATCATTACTGTACCATAGACTGCAAAAAATAAGTAGACAGTTAAGTAATTAAAACTCAGCAATTTATTTTAAGGGATGGAACAGCGAGGTTAGGACAGTTCACTTCTTATTTTAATAAACTACTATAGATTTATTCCTTCCGACTTTGCGTTTCCATTAATAGTTGGAGTTTAAATTGTAGATTTAATTAGCTCAAACAAAAGTTTAAGTTGTTATATTTTCTTATTTTTTAAGGTAACATCAATATAATTTTGTTTTATTATAATTTCAGTGCTCAGTAAATTATGTATGTCCTTGTCGTTGTATATTTCACATACATAGACACACACATACACGGACAAAAAGAGAACTCTTAAGCAAATTGTATTTCCTTTCAAAAGAATGAAAACGGGCTAAAATAATAATAACTTACACATTCAAGTTAGACTGCAGAAACATTCGCAGAGTTCGTTTCAACCCTCGTATTGAAGCATGGCAGGAAGTTGGTTATCACGGATGGCTATCACAAGTCCCTGTAAGCAAATGCGCGTCAACATGCGACTGCTACAAAAGTATACAAGCGATAATGCAATAATGATAACTATCACCGACAACACATGTAGCTTTTATCTTCTCCATTAGCGGTGATTTCCGACGTCAGTTGGCGATATTGCATGCAGGAGATTTATCAAACTCTATCTAAGAATAAGTCATAATCTATAAAGAGTAATGTGTTGGATGTCGGACCTGTATAATGGCAGCATTTCCCGAGGAACAATGTCGTCACTATCTACTTCATACATCAACAAGATTATTGCTAGTCCAGAGGGCGTATTGAGAGAGGGGAAGGGACTGCAACCCCTCCGAAATTCTCCCGAAATGCCTAGCAAAATGATTCCATAAATCCAGCAGTTCCAGCTATAACTTAAGCTGTTATAATTACCTCAGGATTTTTCCACGGGATTCATCGCATGCATACTCAATGTTGAAATAGTACAGTGTGTCCGCAAAGTCTCTCCACAGAGCGTGTCTTGCCTTGCGGGACGTGTTGGGTTGGCAGTAAATTCATGTTATGTTGTTAAAGAGAAAAAAATTACATTAAATTAAGTATTACAATTATATATACGGTACTTCGTAGGAGAGATTTCCCAATTGTCATAGACACTAAGGTCATACCATCTGAATGTTTAGCCCCTCAACATAAACTGCTAGTTACCGATCTTAGAATGAAAGGTTACATAAGAAAACCCTATGTGAAAGGTCATGCCAAAATCAAATGGTGGAAGCTACAAGACCATAAAGTGGCATTCAGTGAGAAGATTGTGTTCCCTCCAGTTAATTCTGTAAATACGGATTATACTTGGGCATCATTAACAACTGCGTAACTAGTATAGCTCAATCTGAGCTTGGTGTAACACAGCCCGGCACACGTAGAATTGACAAACAGACGTGGTTGTGGACAGACAAGGTACAGGAAATGGTGCATGAAAAAAAGCAGCTTTTAAACAGTTGCGAACATCACCGACTGAGGAGAATCTTCTGAAATACAAAGCCACCAAGAAGGAGGCAAAAATAGCAGTTGCTGAGGCTAAAGTAGATCACTACAAACATTTATATGATCAACTGACAACTAAAGACGGAGACAAAATTATCTACCGACTAGCCCGAGCACGGTGTAGAGCAGGTCAGGATATAGAACACTATATGTGTGTGAAGGATAAGAATGGTCGACGACTTCACGATAGCAAGATGATTCTGCACCGTTTGCGAGAGTATTTTAGTGAAGTATTCAACACTGAATTCCCTCACCCACAAATACCAGACAACAATGTTACAGCTGGACCAGTACCTTGTATCACTGAAGATGAAGTCAAAGTTGCCATTCGTAGCATGAAAAACGGAAAGGCCCCAGGGCTAGATGACCTTCCTGCAGACATCTGGAAAATTGAGGAACTTACTGACAACGCGACCACCTGGCTGACAGAGTTCTTCAATTCAATTATTCTCTGTGGTCAAATACCTACAGATTGGTCAACTAGTATCACAGTACCTATCTTTAAGGGTAAGGATGACCCAGCTGAATGTACCAATTACCGTCCAATTAGACTTCTCTCCCACACTATGAAAATATTCGAACGTATCCTAGACAATAGGCTGAGGAACATCGTACAGCTCTCAGCAAATCAATGTGGGTTTGTCAAGGGATGTGGCACGATAGACGCAATCTTTGCTGTGCGCCAGCTGATGGAGAAATTCCGAGAGAAGAGGAGGCCACTACATCTTGCTTTCATTGACCTCGAGAAGGCATTTGATCGAGTACCACACCAGATGATTTGGTACGCTCTCCGAGATCATCAAGTTCCATAAATGTATATAAACTGGATAAAAATGCTGTACAACAACACCAAAAGCCACGTGGGATGCCCTGCAGGACTCACTGACAGCTTCCCTGTGACAGTTGGGGTTCATCAATGCTCAGCTCTGTCTCCCCTGCTCTTTGTTATCGTCATGAATTCCATAACGCGAGACCTGCAGAAGTGTGTCCCATGGACATTGCTATACGCTGATGATGTGATGCTTGCGGCAGACTCCAGGAAGGTTATTGAAACTCAAGTGCAGACATGGCATGATCGTCTGCAAGGATTTGGTCTTCGGTTGAACATCCACAAGACTGAATACCTCGAAACTATTCCATCCCCTGGAACTATAGGTATTAATGGAGCTCCTCTTACCAAGGTAAATACATTCCGATACCTAGGCTCACGATTGAATGGCGACAGCTCTGTGAATGAAGATGTGCGAGCACGAATCAATGCGACTTGGATGCGATTCAGAGATGTCACCGGTGTTCATTGTGATAAGAAGATGCCTATCCGCTTAAAATCAAAGATATACCGCACAATGGTGAGACCAGTTGCATTATATGGTACCGAGTGTTGGCCAGCACCTAGAAGTGCTGAGCACTCACTTCATGTCATGGAAATGCGGATGCTGCGAAGATCATTAGACATTTCTCTGCCCGACCATATCCCCAACACAACGATTCGACATACAGCTGGCGTGGCTCCAATCAATTAGAAAATGCAGGAATGGAGACTCCGTTGGTATGGGCACGTTGTCCGTGCACCACAAAGTTCAGTCATCGGCTCGGCCTACCATCTAACGGTCGACGGCCAGAGACAGCGTGGGAGACCAAAATTGCGGTGGCTCGACACCATTAACGCCGATTTACGATCAAGAAACTTGAAATCACGCGAAGCATTAGATCGCAAGAAATGGCGTGCATTGATCCAAAAAGCGGACCCCGTTCCTACGGGATAACGCTAAGAAGAAGAAGAAGACTCACCACTATCAAACTATGCTCCGTAAAGTTTCCACCAGCACGGAAAACCTCTTCCACTAAAAAGACACGCTCTTCAGTAGTAAGCATTGCCACTATATATAAAAATTTAAAAAAAAAACTGTGAACATGGGCTCGACCAGTAGCGTGCGTCCAGCTGAGGTGAGCACTGTTGCCACAGTGAGACTGGCGGAGATGACACAGCTCTACACTCGCAGTATACGCACGACCTTCTCCGTGAACACAAGGCTAGGCGCTCCGAATGTAAGAGCAAGTACGAGCTGGGGGACCTAATCCTACGAATATCTATGCTCACAACGGAGTACGCACATTCTTATAATTGCGATATGGGGCAGATATAAGATATCACACAAACGTTATTCGTGCACTCATGGTGTAGCGACCAGCATTCTTGGCTGTGGCCCAGGAGGTCCGGGTTCGATTCCCGGCTCTGCCAAGCAATTTAATTCTAGTCTGAGGGCTGGAACAGGGTTCGCTCAACCTCATGAGGCAAACCTGGGAAGATGTGGGATGGATTCCTACCTCAGCCATTCTGGAAGTGGTTTTTCTGTGGATTCGCACCTCTAGGCTACTCCAGGCAAATGCCGGGATGGTACCTAACGTGCCACGGCCGCTTCCTACCCACATCCTACCTGAATTACAAATACACACACTAGTACAGACTTCAAAGTGACACAGTTTATCAGACAAATTCCACGCACACCCAAATACACGGGGCTACATTACCACGATGTCGCAAAGCCCCTAAAACAATCATCATCAACAACAACAACAACAACAACAACAACCCGTGGGGTCCGGATTCGATTAACGGCTCAATCAAGACATTTAGTTCTGGTCTCAGGGTTAGAACTGGGTATGCTATGCCTCGTGAGGTAAAACTGTGAAGAGGTGAGTTTTATACGACTCAATTACAACAAAAAACTTAATTGCTGGCACCACAATAACATAGGTTATCAGATTTTGTGTTTTCACGTACTTCTGTATTCGAAAACTTCTTTTAAAGGCCATATACCCTGAAAATTATATTTCTTGCCTGGCTGTGTAAAACTGTTCGGCTGCCACTCGGCTTGCTAAGTGACATTGTTATGAGTTCAAAACTTCAGCTCACAGCGCTTGTTAAAGCTCCACTTCGTTATCTTCCCTAGCGAACATAAATATTTCAACACCTAAATCATTCTCAAATTATCCCTTCAGTTCAAGGGCAGATGCTATCTCCCGAACGGCTGGTCGTAGCGTAACGGGGTTTGGACAGTCAACTTCAAAATTTTTAGCTCTGTAACATAGGGTCATCAAAATAATTGAAGAATTATTTTTTTTTCGTGCGTGGAGAGAAATAACGATTTCGTACGGCGCAGCGAGCCCTGCGGGCTGAGTTGACTAGGCAAGGCCGCGCTATGCTATTGGCTGGCGCGAGTGAGCGAGGTAATCTGGCTCCTCCACCATGTTCACAGTTGTTTTGGGCCTGGTATAGATCAGCTTACATAAGAACATGACAAGAACACAACTTGCAGCGTCAACACTTCCACGCACAGGCACTCACTGTCGGCAATAATGGAACGGTACCGGTATTCCCCACCCTATCACTCCAGTTGAAGGTCAACATGGAACAAGTGCAAGCTTATGCCAACCGCTGCGGTGAGACTTTGCGTATACAGCGACAATATATGTGCTGCCGACCCATCACGTTCCGCAAGGTGAGACTCGCGTAGCTCTCCACTGTGGAGAGACTTTGCAGACGCTCTGTATGCTTCTATGCTTCCCCCTTGTAGTAGCTGGTGATCCCTATCTATTATAATATTACTTCCAATTTTGTCTGATGCTCTTTTTTGATAGTTTTTTATTGTAGTATATTTTATTGACTTACGGTCCTAGTTACTATGATTTTGTTTTTACATACCGAGTATCTCCCGGTATAAGGAGAGGCCTCGGAAGAATGCTAACATCTTTCTGGATGATTTAACGTATCTCGTGGCCCGAAAGAATGAGGAATACTGAGGTGATGGAAAGAGTACGCAAGAAGACGGAAGTGCTCCTTTCCATCAAGAAGCTGAAACTCGAATATTTCGGACGCCTGATGCGGAATGAAAAATACGGGATGCTACAGTTGGTGATTCAGGGGAAGATCTCAAGACAGCGGAGACCCGGCAGAAGGAAAATCGCATAGCTGAAGAGCTTCAGGGAATGGTTTGAGTTGAACACACTGACCCTTTTCCGTGTGACAGACCCCAAGACTAGAATAGCCATGATGACCACCAACCTTAGAAGACGGCACGGCAAGAAGAAGACTAAAGGTCTATTTACACTTAAGCCTCGTCCACACCGACAGATTTGTTTCCAGAAACATTGTATGCAGACTGTTTCCCAAATGTTTCTCATTTGTATGCGGGATGTTTGCAGACTTTTTGAAAACATTCTACATACAATTGGGAGACTCGAGTGATGTTTGGAAACAGTCTTCATACAGTTTGCATACAATTGACATACAAATGACAAAAAAATCTCGTGTTTCAAGAGACAAGATACAATGTTTTCTGTTTTCCAACGAAATGGAAAACACGCATACAAGAAACAAGTATTTTGTCTCAAGTCTTTCTGTGAGGACGTGTTTTGAAACTGTAGACCTGATACAAACCACAGACGCATCCAGCTAGCCACGTTTTCCACATCATATTGTGTTGATTTAGTTTCAATTTCCCATCCTTCTTTATGGTGCACCATATAAGGTTTAATAACAAGGTTGTTACGCTATACATTTCGTGTGTCTTTGACATTTATTAATTCATATCGGCTGATGATTTTTTATCTTTTATTTAGTCAATTTACCCTCTAGGTTGGTGGTTCCTACGGACTCAGCGAGGGAACTCACCACTATCGCCTCTATGGGCAGTGTCCTAGAGCTTGGAACATCTGGTAGGGATGGATACAACTGGGGAGGTGTGATCAGCACTTCGCCCAGGCGGCCTCACCTGCATGCGAACAGGGGCCTCATGAGGGAGGGGCAGAAATGGAAGATTGGGATGGATAGTCTAGGAAAAGGGAAGGAGGCGGCCGTGGCCTGACAGTAGGTACTGTCCCCGAATTCGTATAAAGAGATACCAGGAGCAGATATGAAAGGCAGCCTTAGAAAGGGGAGCATTTAATTTCTATTGGAATAATGAATTTTGGAACAGGTCTATTACACAAGCTTTATAGTCATGAAGTACTGCCCAACAAGAAGCTTGTTAGCTGAATGTAATCTCCTCCTAGAAAGGGCGGATTTGATTGGATCATCCTTCGAGATAGACCAGAACCGGTACTTGAAGAAAGAGAATGGGATTGGAAGATCCGGTGAGCGAAGTCCGAAATGGAATGTTTTATTTTGACTAGTAGGCTATTTAATGCATTTGGAAGCATTGACCATGGGAAATAAATTGAGGAAATTAATTAAGTTCTAATGTAGAGCCTCCGTGGCTTAGGCGGCAGCACGCTGGCCTCTCACCGCTGGGTCCGTGGTTCAAATCCCGGTCACTCCATGTGAGATCTGTGCTGGACGAAACGGAGGCAGACAGGTTTTTCTCCGGGTACTCCGGTTTTCCCTGTCAAAATTTCATTCCAGCAACACTCTCCACTATCATTTCATTTCATCTGTCATTCATTTAATCATTGCCCCAGAGGAGTGCGTCAGGCCTCGGCAGCCGGCACAATTCATATCCTCGCCGCTAGATGGGGGCTTCATTCATTCCATTCCTGACCCGGTCGGAGACTGGAAACAGGCTGTGGATTTTCATTTCAATTAAGTTATAATCAGGAAATGTCTTCTTTGGATATTAACGCCCGAAGCCTGTATGAGGATATTCATGTCCGAGTGTGGGTTGGCAGCATTGAGGAAGGGAGCAGATGGTTCGAGAAGGTGAGAGAAGGATGACGTGAGCGTGTGAGGTGACGCGAGGAGAGTCATTTTGAGACAGAGAGGCGAGCCGAGCGCTGCGTAAAACGCGTGACGGGAGTGGTTGTTCGTGTGTGATGATTAAGGAAGTGATATGAACGTGTGAAACACCGTGTCTAAATGTGCTAATGTACTGCGAAGCACGAAAGTCTATGTGTGATTTTGAGTGGGTTCTGGAATATTCCACGGTAAGACTGGTGGCATGGGGAGACGATGAATTGTCAGTCAGCATTGTGTAACGTATTCGTGGAGAAAAGGGAATTGTGAATATACTTCGTGAAAAGTACTGTAAGTGTATGTTTGTAAGGAAAATCCTTGAGACACGTTACTTCGGAACGATATGTTCGAGGAGGAAGTGGTGAGCAATAAAATGGAGAACATTATGGACACGTGGCCGGAAGGAAAATGTGATTTGTCAGAGGAAGTCATGGTAAAGTGTTAAATTATGCTGAGGGAAATGTGGCCTGCATCATGAAAGAGAGAATTCCTACGAGTGGAGTCACTTAGAACGATATGCGAAAAAGCAAAGTTCACGCAGCCACTTCAAAAATGCACAATCTACTAGAGAACATTATGAATTTTGGCCAACACATGTATGGAAGGAGACTACAAGATTTTACGGAGGGACGAGAAGAAGAAAACGCCGGGATGAAGACCAGGGATCGAACGAGGTGTCTGTCAGGGGCCGAACCGAACGCCGAGGTAATCAAGACCCTTTCAAGAACTCGGATGGCCGATAGCAGGGAACGAGCAGTTGCGAGGCTACCCAGATGTCAGCCCAGTGATATGGAAACCAGCACCTGTTCTGAACGTTTATGGCTCTTCACGTTGTTCGTCTCCGATTCAGCTGAAAGTAAGACCAGTCCTTCTATATTTGTAGCCCCAGTTTTTAGTTCTGTGTTCTTGTAGATGCTTAGTGTGATCATTTTATTTCAGTAGAAATTTTGGGATGTAGTTGGTTTAGACCTGGTGGTCAGTGATTTTATTCATCGAAGCAAGTCACAGTGTGCTTGTGGTAGGCTAGTTAGCCTCAGTTCCAGCATGTTTGGGGATCTTTGCGGGCGAGTTAACTTCTTGTTGACCGTGCCTGGGTTTGTGGAGTCCTCGCTTCGATGATTACCGCTGGCATTTAACCACGGTAAGATGTTTCTCAGATTTGAAATTTCGACCTCTTGGGTTTTCGCAATTAATTATTTTTGGATTTAAGAGTGTTTCGAGATGAACAGTTTCTTGCGCAATTTTCTTCTTTGCATTTTTTTCTTATTTCGCGCTGTTGCCACTTCGCAGACTCAGAGGAGTTAGTTTTTGAGGATTTGCTTTCGCAAATCAGATTTTCTTAGATTTTGAATTTTGAAATTTTGGATTTAGCTATTTTTGATCTTCGATGATTCTTTTCATATTGTGATTTTGCACAATTATCCGACTTTACCATTTGAATCGTTTTCTGAATTTTAAATCATTTTCTGGGGACTACTATACATTGCGATACGGCCGCGTATGAAATTCCCCTAAAACAAAATGGCGGCTTCCGTGACGTCATCAACGACGTCACGAAATACTCCTCTGGCAAGCTTACGGGAAAAGCCTGGGTAATAGGGTTTTTTTGGGTGGGGAAACACCAAAAAACGTCAATTTTTCTATGTATCGAAATCTATATTTGAGCTATATAGTTTAACTAAAGATTCCGATACATGAAAAAATTTCGCGAATTCACGTATTCTATGTATCGAAATCTATATTTGAGCTATATAGTTCAACTAAAGATTCCGATACATGAAAAAATTTCGCGAATTCACGTATTCTATGTATCGAAATCTATATTTGAGCTATATAGTTCAAATAAAGATTCCGATACATGAAAAAATTTCGCGAATTCACGTATTCTATGTATCGAAATCTATATTTGAGCTATATAGTTCAACTAAAGATTCCGATACATGAAAACATTTCGCGAATTCACGTATTCTATGTATCGAAATCTATATTTGAGCTATATAGTTCAACTAAAGATTCCGATACATAAAAATAATTCGCAAATTCACGTAAGAGGAGTTTTTTGAGTTGAAAAACACAAAAACCGTCAATTTCTTTCTAGGTATCGAAATCTATATTTGAGCTATATAGTTCAATTAAAGATTCCGATACATAAAAATAATTCGCAAATTCACGTAAGAGGAGTTTTTTGAGTTGAAAAACACAAAAACCGTCAATTTCTTTCTAGGTATCGAAATCTATATTTGAGCTATATAGTTCAATTAAAGATTCCGATACATAAAAAGAATTCGCAAATTCACGTAAGAGGAGTTTTTTGACTGGAAAAACACAAAAACCGTCAATTTCTTTCTATGTATCGAAATCTATATTTGAGCTATATAGTTCAATTAAAGATTCCGATACTTAAAAAGAATTCGCAAATTCACGTAAGAGGAGTTTTTTGCGTGGAAAAACACAAAAACCGTCAATTTCTTTCTATGTATCGAAATCTATATTTGAGCTATATAGTTCAATTAAAGATTCCGATACATAAAAAGAATTCGCAAATTCACGTAAGAGGAGTTTTTTGCGTGGAAAAACACAAAAACCGTCAATTTCTTTCTATGTATCGAAATCTATATTTGAGCTATATAGTTCAATTAAAGATTCCGATACAGGTCAATGCCATCATAAAACATTGTGGTCAATAATGTTGTTTTTGCTGGGGGGCTGCGCCCCCCCCCCCCACACCCCCCCCCCCCCCTCCCCTCCGATAGGTTGGTATTTTTATGTTTTCCAATATTGGGTGCAAACACAAAAACCGTCATTTTCTTTCTATGTATCGAAATCTATATTTGAGCTATATAGTTCAATTAAAGATTCCGATAGGTCTAATACAAAACATTGTCATATCTATTTTGCAGGTGTTCATGTACATGCCAATTTGTCTAAATCCATTACTATTTTAACAGGCGTATTCGCCAACACCGTTCCTGACGTAATATTATCGTTTAGACAACTTTCGTATTAAATGCAACAACCAAAATATATGTATGAACAACGTAAAAACTCACCGATATATTCCAAATGCTGTATTATTCCACATATACAAGCAGAAGCACTGATCTTCCACCACAAGTAACGGCTTTTAGTTTAATGCAACAACTTCAGGATTCAAACAATTTTAATACAAATCGTCAACACAATCGAGCACACGACACTGCTAATATCAAAATCTTATTTTACAGGTTATTCACGGGAATATTTATTTTAATATTACGCTTAGAAAACGCGATCGCGTGACAACACAAAAATGGCGAACCCACTCCAGCAAAATCTCCCGACGAAATGACCACGGAACTGACGTAGTAATCAGCTGACAACCGATAGCAATACGTCAGCCAACCAATAGCGTTGCCGATAGCAATACGTCAGCCAACCAATAGCGTGACCGATAGGAATACGCCATCCGTGAGATCACGGTGACGTCACTGTTCTCCCTAAATATTCCCCAAACGCTGGTGTATCGGAAGGTATAGTTGAACCATTTTCTGTTATCTTTTTTCTTTGGGTTTTGAATTTTTCACTTTGAAAATTTATTCCATTTTGATATTGGAATTTGAATTAAATCTTTCCTCGGATTTTCAGAAAATCCTGATTAATTTTGAATTTTGAGAAATTTGGGACTTCAATCCTGACTTGAGATTTTCCAAAAAAAAAAAAAATCTTCCTTTGGAAGTATAATTAATTTACAGTTTTGACTTTTAGAAAATTTCTCGTTGATTTAAAGTTAGTTGCTACTCTGATCGTTCAGACGAAGAGTTCTTTCGAAAACAATTTTGAATTATAAAATGTAATGATGATTCGAGCGATGTTCTCGACTGTTGTTATAGAGTGACACAGTGTATAAACATAATTATTTATTTAAATGTTTAATGAATATAGTGCACACATAAGTGGCAAATGTTTTTGAGTTGACACTCACAATCAATGTAACTTGAATCGGATTATAGTTAGAAATATTTCATGCTTGGTTACCAACACGCACTAGGAAATTGTCAGTCGATTTGTAACTGATATCGCTTGTACAGCGTATTTAAAATTAGTATCAACGTCATTGAATTACTTATAACTTGAAGGAGAGATGGTCATTTTTGATAGTGATGGATGGTGGTGTTTACATTGAAGAGGTGTGCGATAATACCAATTAATTTTTATTTTTTTTTATTTCGAAGGTCGACCCCTGTAAGGGATGTTATGTCCTGGGAACCTTTCCTCTGTCAATAGTTTTTTTTTTTTTTTGCTGCATTTAGTGTGTGTATTTAGGATTGCAGTCTTGTTAGTCAGCTTTGAGCTGGGGTGACGTTCGTTGGAACGTTGAGGTATTAGGGTTTGTTGAGTTTATTTCGACTGCTGTTAGATTATTTTACTGTGTTGGATGACAGTATTTCTTTCTATTCTGGTAGGCTGTCGCGTTCTTGCAGATCAGTTGGGTTGTCGATACCGGGTGCTCCAAAAGTTTAGTATTCAGGACGTTGATATTAATTCAGTTTATGATGATTGTTATTGTTTTTGAAGATTGGATAAAAACAGCGGTTCAAGGGATAGCACTCTCATCTTCATTGGTCGGAATGCTAAACCATATTTTGCCCGATAACCTCGATGTTGATCACTGTCAGTGAGTGTTGATGAATCAAAGGTCTCTATATAGATTAGTGGAGGAACATTGGTGTAGATAGTGTTCTAGAATGACACGTATATGATAATGTTAGGTATTTCTTAAATTTTGTATTTTGAATTAAAAGGTATTTCGATAATCCAATAAAGAATAAAACTCAGGATCTATGTATAGAGTAAAAATATGGATACTGTAAATAGTGTGAGGCCGTCACTATTTAATTCTATTAAGGGGGTTGTTTTATATTTTTATTTTCTTCATAATTTTTTTTATTGATCCTGATAGAAAAGGCATAGCGATATGTTGCCATTTTATTTATTGTTGATCTTTAAGTCGTTATTAATTTAACTGACGTTATGTTAGAGTATGAGCCATGAGACATCAATTGTAATGACATTTGGTTATGGATCTTCGATTTGCTTATATCCATATTTGCGGTGTCTACCTTTTTGAATAAAATTTGGGCACGCATTTGCGTATGCTTATACCATTTTCAATATACTCTTGCGTTATGATTTTTAGATAGTGGGAGGGTAGGATCATGCAATGGTTATTGTAGCGGCTTGAACCATTTTTATCCATTCCTTTGTCCCTGTTACGCCCGTGTGAATGAGAGTCTTGCGCTCAGGTGTGTGTTGTCGCTGATCCTGTGGAGGATTAACCATTGCGTGTTGATAATATCGCCTGATATGTGTCCACGATTTGCAGAGTGTGTGATGCCGGATATTACGGTAAGTATTATTAGCCGGGGTACTGCCCTTAGTATTTGATCCGCTGTTATCTTGGATTGTGGCATTCACGACACTGCTGAAATCGGGTACAGTACCATCCCGGCATTTGCCCGAAGACGAAGTGGGAAACCACGGAAAACCACTTAGAGGATGGCTGAGGTGGGAATCGAACCCCCTCTACTCATTTGGACCACCCGAGGCTGAGTAGTCCCCGTTCCAGTCCTCATACCACTTTTCAAATTTCGTGGCAGAGGACCCAGGACCTCCGGGGCGGCAGCTAACCATGCTGACCGCTACGCTACGGAGGTGACCGGCTGATGAAGGGACCAAAACTAATTAGGCCTTGAAATATGTCCCACCAATGACCACACAGTGATTTCATTATATTGCCACAAAACGTAGTTTAGTGGGTCTACCGGCGGGGTGTCGAATTCCAACCCCTCCCCACAAAAAGAAAACAGCGGTTGTTATATGAAATATTAGTAGAATGTGTATTTTGGTTAATTATTCGACTAATACAAGAGGTACATTTAAACACAATCCCCCTCCCACCATGATCGTTTCACTTTGATCCCACAATTTACACATTCGCAGACTTTATAAGAAATCACCCTGTGGTAAAGGTATGAATGTGGACTAGAGGTCGAATTCTGGTGTGGACGCAAAACAAGTAACATACTTGTGTCGGATACAATGTTTCAATACAGTCTGCATTCTGTATACAGACTTGTATGGAGACTGTTTCCAGACTCCAATGTAGTATACATACAGTCTGCCTACAGTTTTCAAACAGTTTGCATACAGTATGCAAACAATCTACATACAGTCTGCAAACAAATCTGGCGCTGTGTTCTAGGCTTTAGCAGTGGCGTAACCGTGGCATGGCCGGTACGTGCTTCTACTATCGAGCCTGAAAATATTCTTCCAGGATATGTGTGGTGTAGTTCACACTCGCCCGGCAGTCAGTGCTCTAACCGTCGCCGTACCGTGACAGTCAGGTTAGTCCCCACCGATATTTTTCTCATTTCACGGCCGTGTCACTGGCTCATTTCAAAGGTTTATGTAGTTGAATGATGAAAAACTTAGTGAACAATTGCGCAATTATCCTGTGCTGTATAATCTGTCCTACCCTAAGTACATGGGCACGGATTTTAAGAATAATACATGGAGTATAAATATAAAGATTAGCAAATTCCCCTTCTGTTCTTCTCTTTTTCCAGGGCGACTTCGGTGGCGTAGTCGGTAGCATGCTGAGCTTCTATGCCCAAGATAGCGGGTTCAAACGCGGCCGAAGCCGTCGGATTTTTTAAGAGCGTTAAAAATCCCTCAGTATGCCTACCTTCGGAGGGGAAGTAAAGCCGGCGGTCCCATGTCATAGATTTAAGGCATGTTAAAGAACCTTCCACTAATTGCACCTGTGTGAAGCTAAATTGGATAGGTTAAGAATGTAAACAACGCTCTTAGGTTTCTACGTTCGTTGCCAAGAACCGACTGCGGTGACGTCTAGTAGCTAAGTTGTGAACTAGGCCTAGTAGTCGTTGACGGTGGCGCTTGGCGGCAAAAGTAGGAACTATTTGAAAAATTCTAAGTTTCAGTACTTAAATTAAAAAACAGATAACACACACTGATACAGTCATCACAATTAACACTGGTTATCAGACAGATTCTACACAAACCCAAAATACACGGAGCTACATGACCACGTTGTCGTAACCCCTAAACTTAAGAACCAACCAACCAAACTCTTTTTCCAGGCATGATGAACCCACTTCCGTTTTCTCACTTGTTACTCCTCCTCTTCATCCAAAATAAGAGCAATCATCTAGACTATAAATCAGCTTCTGCGAGTTTCGCCATTTTCCGTGGTATAGAAAACACTGCCTGATGCCGATCATGCCACGTTTAAGTGCGAATAGACAACACTGAGTTCACGCCTGGCGGGATCACGTGCCGGTAACGTCACGGTTACGCCACAGCTTAGTGTAAATAGACCTTAAACAGAGCGATAATTTTTGGCGCTATTTAATCATAATTTTCTTTCAACATTTGACTGTATGATAACAAATATGCCAATGTATATTAGTACTCAGGCACGACTCTCTTTTCCAAATCATTATCGAGTATTGGGAAAGAAACTAGAGCTGGTGATAATCGATTTTCAATTAATCGATTAATAATCGATTAATCGATTAATTTGAAATTAATCGGAAACGATTAATCGATTAATCGAAGCTCCTTAAAACCGATTAATCGATTAACCGATTAACCGATTAACCGAATAATCGATTAACCGAATAATCGATTAACTGATAGTAGACACGAGATAAGAAAATACGTTTTGAAAATGGTTTAAATGAGAAGTCATCGCTTAAGTTGAGTTAGGCTTATTTTCGGAATGATGTATAGACTCTATAAAAGTTAAATTTTGCGTAAAGATACGTGTCCTTCCTTGTTTATGTTAACAATAACCAAATAACAGTCAGTGACCGTGGAAAGACAAACATCAATAAAATTGGGAAGGGTTTCAGGAAAAGAAAACGAGGAGTTTTCAGCAATGCTTTTGAATTTTGTTCAATTTTTGTTGGAAAGGCTGTTTACAATTTAGGACAGGAACATTTTTGTTTTATTCTGGTTTAGCCTAATTTCCACAAAGACCTGTAGGTTGTAACTCTTCAGGCGGTCAACTTGAATTTGCCCAGAGACTGGGCGGAGTCCAATGTATAAACTATATGGATTATAAGTAAATAACACTCCTGGGAACATTGCACGTGTTAGTTATGATCGCTATTACAATCACTATCACTTTTACGTCGCCACACTGGAATGCTCCGAGTAGGTAAGAGATTTCACGAGCCCTTCATCCAGGAAAGCCACCAACAGCAAGGAGGTTCAGTCATGTTTTGGGGTGGAATCATGTTCGGTCGACGTACGCCACTAATTCCTATCCACGGTAACATGACTGGTCTGGTGTATAGAGACAACATCCTTGAACCTGCCGTTACAGGATTTGCTGCCACAATGGGTGAGGGCTTTACACTAGAGGACCATAATGCTCGTGCCCATCGAGCTAGGGTGGTCAATCAGTTCCTTCAGAAGCATGTCATACAGAGAATGGAGCGGCCTGCCTATTCTGCGGACATGAACTGTAATGAACATGCATGGAAAGAGCTCAAGAGGGCAATTTCGCACCGTCCCAATCCTCCAATAAACAAAGAGCAACTGATTGAAGCTGCTTTCCAAGAGTGGGGGAATCTGCCCCAAACCACGTTGTATCCGTTGGTGCTCAGTATGCCTCGTCATCTGCAAGCATGGATTAGAGCTCGTGGTGGCCATACATGGTATTGATATGCCCCAACATGAATAAGACGGTTGTGTGCTCTGTCCCACATTATCACTTTTGTTATTCGTCGTGTGTTTCTGTCTCTTTTGCAACGCAGATTGTGCGTGGTTTTTCTTAGTATGTACCCTATATTGTGTATAATATGATAACATACACATAGCAAAATAAACAAGTTACTGAATCACAATATGCGAGGCCTTTTTTGAGCATTGTATACGTTTAGTTTGTTTAATAACGGTTTGTGAATTATTTATGAGTATTATGATCGTGTATACAAATAAGAATAACACAATATAATAAATAAAATAAACTTAGTGCATGCAATTGAATTCTATTATGCATAAGTTTACATATCTCAGCGGAGCCTTGGTCGTACAGTTGATACGCTTTAGCCTGCCTACTCCTGCCGGGCTCATTGTGATCATAACTAGTACGTATAATTTTACAAGGAGTTTATTTACTTATTACTCATATTATTTTTACATTGCACCCCGCACAGTCAATGGACAAACTCATGTTGACCGACAGAAGAGTTACAACTGACAGCTTTTGTATGGCAACACTGAAACAATGGCTTCAACAGTTCACAAACAAGATGCATTATTTAAAAGTAAATGTGACAATATATTTCAACAGACGGTCTGTTTTGGTGCAAAAATACAAGCAAGTACTCATTTTCTGGGACGAGGCAGCTCCGCTTTGCAGTCACAATGTTCCCAGCGGGGAATATCAAGTATTTTGTCGCTAGTTTAGCGGGCCTTTGATATATTGTTTATTCATTTTCAACCTGTGAAAAAGGGTGAGTATGCAAGTCAGGCGGTGAATTCCCAAGATAGACGTCCAGTTCGTATTTTGCAATGATTGCAATATTTACGCTACATCTACAAGATTTCCTATTTTTACCGCGCTTTTTATAACTGCCCTACCATGAGATCATTGAGTTTTTATCGAACTTGCCTAAGTGTTGACTTTAGACATACCTTCGTTCGTAAGACGTCTTATTTGTATCTTTGGAGTCGAAATTTAATGTTTTTCGGACGGTCAAAGACTTTTTACATGAGATTAATAAATACAATTAGATGTCAGTTTCGATCGTCAAGCGATCATCAGATCTTTACACTTCGGCTATTAATCTGTGTCGACAAGTTTGAGTTATGATATTTACAATACATACACTTTTTTAGTTGCAGTAGTAATTAATCTAGCACAAATAGTAAAGATATGTTATTTTTTGTTGAGATACTGATAGTTGTGATTGATCCTCAAGTTTGCTTGCTTAGTGCCATTATGTGATTGTTATTAAATGGTCAGGTTATTGTGTCAGCATAATCGTCCTCACGCTGTGCACCTAAACGGACCACACATCGCTCAAACTGCGAAGTGCACCATTTAATAACTATCAGTATCTCAACAAATAGCACATATCTTTAGTTTGGTAGTTTAATTGCTACTGCAAATAAATAAGTGTATATATTGTAATTATCAATCCATACTTCTCCATATACAGTAGATTTAATAGCCTACGTGTAAATGATCTGATGATGATCACTTGACGATTGAAACTAGTCATCCAAGAGTATTTATTAACATCATGTAGTATTTTTTCAGGATTAGCGAACAAATTTGGTTTCTAAGGGAAGCCTGAAAAAGGGCTTCCAACACGGTAATCCTTGGAGTGAAGTTAAATGAAACCTCAAAGCAGGCGTTGAGCAGTGGCTAGCATTCTTAGCTGTCATCACAGAGGTTTGGGTTCGATTCCCGGCTCTGCCAAGAAATTTAATTCTGGTGTGGGGGCTGGAACGTGTACACTCTGCCTCGTGAAGCAAAACTGATAGAGGAGGGTTTGATTCTTACCTCAGTCATCCTGGAAATGATTTTCCATGGTTTCTCATTACTACTCCAGGCAAATGCCGGGATGGTACCTAATTCAAGGCCACGGTCGGTTCCTACCCATATTCTACCTGAATTGCAAATACACACACTGGTACAGACATCGCAGTGACACATGTTATCAGACATGTCTTAAACACACCCCAGTACGCGGGGATACGTGACCACGATGTTGCAAAGCCCCTAAAAGAATCAAAAACATCATCCAACTTGGGACTGCTCCGGCTAACCATGTCGAGTGATTGCATTAAACCAAGTTGTGTCATAGTTGGTTGATTCTGTGAGAGCGTAGTTAAAAATGCGAAATACATTGATTAATCGGCAAAACAAATCAAAAACCGATTAATCGATTAATCGATTATTCGAATAACCGATTAATCGATTATTCGAATAACCGATTAATCGACTAATTGATTAATCGATTAATCGTTATTTACGATAGTTAATCGATTATTCGGTTTCGATTAATCGATTAACCGAAATCTGAAATTAATCGATTAAAAGTAACAGCCCTAAAAGAAACCTAGGGGACGTCCAAGTATATCGTACATCAGGAACTCCTTTGGAGATCTGGCATGTGGTTCTTATGGCAGCATGAAGAGACCAGCAGAAAACCGTCAAATGTGGGTGCAGCGACAAGGCTTTGCCTTTAGTAAATGATGATATTAGTAAAACCACTAGGCACGCCCCACGATTGGACTGGAGATCCGAGGTGGTTATAGGACATAACGTACCACCGGACATAACGTACCACTTGACCTGCGAAGAGTCAGCTAATGACCTCAAAATATTTAGGAGAGGACATAACTTACCACCTGAAGTATTTAGGGTGCATGAAACACTATCCGCACGGCCACCCGGTATTGCTCAATTAATCCTGGTAATAAATACGTGGGCAATAACATACATAAACTAATATAAAATATGATAAGTTTTTGGATTCCCATCACACTTCATCCAGGCTTTGGATTGGCAAAATGTTTATAAACATTTTGGCGTGTCTAAAGTCAGCTGTGGTTAAACTCTCATTTTTCGTTTTCTTTACTCTGTGTTTTTATTTTTTATTTTTAGCCTACTTTTCACTTCCGGGAAAATGTGTGTCAGTCTGTCTGTCCTTCTGTCTGGCTGGCTGTGTATGTGTGTCCCCATATCAACTCCTAAACGGCTGCAACAATCGAAACCAAATTTAGTATGAGTAAAGACGTATACCGGAATATCTCAAGCCCATATTTGAAAATGATGTCAGTGCTACCAACTGCTGAAGAAACGCACTAGAAATTTGAGCTCCATGTTGGATATCATGGAAGGTATGCATGGGAGCTATTTCAAAATTGGCACACCTATAGACATAATAATATTGCAGTTTAATTTCCAGGAGGCCATACATGACGGTGTGGCCAAAATAATATTAAGCCTACTGAGAGGTCCAATATTTAAATGCATATAACGTCTACACTATTAATTGGATTTCAACCAAATTTTGTATGTAATATGTGTACATAAACAGATATGACTGAGTGTATTCTTAAGAGCCACCAGGGTTGCCAACTGTTAATAATTGCTCTCTCTATTTTCTTCATCCAAATACCAATATATCGGAAAGTATGCCAGCCGACAGCTTTAAACTATGCACACGTATAGTACCTGACATTTTAGATTAATTTGGAGTAACTTATATACTTCAGTTCTACCAACATGATTCTAAGCCTGCTGATAGGACTAATTTTTAAATACATGTAACTTCTATACTATCAGTTGGATTTCAACCAAATTTCGTATGTGCTATGTGTAACATAACAGATATGACTATAAGTATTCTTAAGACCAATCAGGGCTGCCAACTGTTAATAAATGCAGTCTATATTTTTTACCCTAATATCAATATATCAGAAAGTATGCAAGCCAACAGCTCTATACTTTGCACACGTATAGCACCTGACATTCTAGATTAATTTGGAGTAATTAATATAAGACAGTGCTGCCGACATGATTCTATGCCTGATGATAGGTCCAATTTTAAAATACATGTAACTTCTATACTAACAAATGGATTTGATCCAAAATTGGCACAACAAGATATCATAATATTTCCGATTATTTCTAACCAGCACACGCATGACATTGTTGCCAACATGCTTTTACGCGTGCTGATAGATCCAATGTCTAACTGCATGTACCGTCCATTGGACTTCAACCAAATTTTGTATTCTGTACCTTAAGAGATGGAACTAAGAATATATTCAGTCACCAGGGCTGCCAACTGTAGTGCTCTATTAGGCTACATTATACCAGGAATATTTTGAACTAATTAGACATTTCGATATTACCAACTTAATTTCGTCATTATTCTAGATAGGTTCATATACTGTAGAATAATCATTGGCATGAAAAGTAGGCTCTTTAGTTCGTCACGGAACTTCTTGTTTTAAATTGTTTTTATGGGTTTTATATCCTAGCGAATAGTAAGTTCGTCATGGGATGTTTCATTCTAAGTGAATAGCAAGTTCGCCATGTAAAGTTTCATTCCAAGTTCTGCGAATATGAGAGAGTTCTCAAGCAAGATTTCAAGTTTCCATTCTCTTCATACCGCTTCATCATTCTGTTAAGTCGTACATCATACTTGACATATTTCTTCTTTCTCTTTGAACTTTCAATGTACACTTCGTACTTCATCCGTCGAAGTGCGCACATAAACCGTCCTTATTCGTTGTACACAACTCCATGTTACAATACCAAAATGTTTAAAGCCGCACAGTGTAATCGCCACTGATGTTTATGTGGTAATGAACCTGTAACTGGAATGCCCGTCTGACATCAAGTGGTACGTTATGTCCTAGCGTAAATATTTGGGGATTACGGGAAAACCGTTCTTAGGTGGTTAACGACCTAGGTGGTACGTTATGTCCTCGAAAATAAAGTGGTACGTTTTGTCCGTGGTACGTTATGTCCGGACACCATCCGAGGTATGGTACGAATACTGATGCTGACAACAGCCATCCTGAGTTCTTCACATTCAAGATACCTTGTTTTAAATTCCAGGGCACCTACCCGAGTCCTAGACACAAATACAGTTATATAGGCTACACACATACAATAGCACATATTATCAGAGAAATTCCTTTTCTTACAAGTATTACTATTTTTAGCCTACTTTTCACATTTTGCAAAAATGAGGAAAAAGTAGACTTATGAGATAGATCCGGGAAAATGTGTGTCTGTTTGTCTGTCCTTCTGTCTGTCTGTCTGTCTGTCTGGCTGTGTGTGTGTCCGCCCCTATCAACTCCTAAACGGCTGCAGCAATCACAACCAAATTTTGTATGAGTAAAGATGTGCACCGGAATATCTCACGTCCATATTTGAAAATGATGTCAGTGCTACCAACTGCTGAAAAAACGCACTAGAAATTTGAGCACCATGTTGGTTATCTTGCAAGGTATGCATGGGAGCTATTCCAAAATTGGCACACATGTAGATAATACTATTTCAGTTTAATTTCCAGGAGGCCAACCATGACAGTGTTGCCAAAATAATTTTAAGCCTTCTGATAGGTCCAATGTTTAAATGCATATAACTTCTACACTATCGATTGGATTATAACCAAATTTTGTATGTAATAACTGTACATAAACAGATATGACTGAGTGTATTCTTAAGAGCCACCAGGGCTGCCAACTGTTAATAATTGCTCTCTCTATTATTTTTTATCCAAATACCAATATATCAGAAAGTATGCAAGCCACCAGCATTAAACTATGCACACGTATATTCTGACATTTTAGATTAATTTGGAGTAACTTATATACGTCAGATCTACCAACATGATTATAAGCCTGCTGATAGGACTAATTTTTAAATACATGTAACTTCTATACTATCAGTTGGATTTCAACCAAATTTCGTATGTGCTATGTGTAACATAACAGATATGACTATAAGTATTCTTAAGACCAATCAGGGCTGCCAACTGTTAATAAATGCAGTCTATATTTTTTACCCTAATATCAATATATCAGACAGTATGCAAGCCAACAGCTCTATACTTTGCACGCGTATATCACTTGACACTCTAGATTAATTTGGAGTAATTAATATAAGTCAGTGCTGCCGACATGATTCTATGCTTGCTGATAGGTCCAATTTTAAAATACATGTAACTTCTATACTAACAAATGGATTTGATCCAAAATTGGCTCAACAAGACATCATAATATTTCCGATTATTTCTAACCAGCACACGCATGACATTGTTGCCAACATGCTTTTACGCGTGCTGATAGATCCAATGTCTAACTGCATGTACCGTCCATTGGACTTCAACCAAATTTTGTATTCTGTACCATAAGAGATGGAACTAAGAATATATTCAGTCACCAGGGCTGCCAACTGTAGTGCTCTATTAGGCTACATTATACCAGGTATATTTTGAACTAATTAGATATCTCGATATTACCAACTTAATTTCGTCATTATTCTAGATAGGTTCATATACTGTAGAATAATCATTGGCATGAAAAGTAGGCTGTATAGTTCTTCACGGAACTTCTTGTTATTCTCTGGCTTAATTATTATACTGTAAACTTCCATGTGTAGCGGCTAGACCGGAGGTTTGGGTTATATTCAACGGTCTGACAAGAAATTTAATTCTGGTCTGATGGTTGGAACGGGGTATATTCTGCCTCGCGCAGCAAAACTGAGAAGAGGTGGGCTAGACACTTACCTCAGCTATCCTGGAAGTGGCCTTTCGTGGTTTCCCCACTTTTACTCCAGGCAAATACTGGAATAGTGCCTAACTTAAGGTCACGGTCGCTTCCTACCAAAATCCTACCTAAATTACAAATATACACACTAGTTCAGACATCACAGTGACACAGGTTATCAGACAAGTTCTACACACACCCATGTACATGGGGATACGTAATCACAATGTCGTTATGACCCTAAAAGAATCAACAACATTAATTACTATATTGTTCAGGCTAATGGAAATACTTCACACAGGATTTTGTTTTTTTATGTTCATGATGCGTAGTCTAACAATAATTTTTCTCTTTTGTTTTGCTGTAAACAGTAGACTGTCGATTTCATTAAAACGTGAATTAATTATCATTAGCCTACTTTTCACATTTTGCAAAAATGAGGAAAAAGTAGACTTATGTGATCGGGCAAATGTGAGTCTGTCTGTCCTTCTGTCTGTCTGTCTGTCTGGCTGTGTGTGTGTATGTCCCTATCAACTCCTAAACGGCTGCAGCAATCGAAACAAAATTTGGTAGGAGTAAAGGTCTATACCTGAATATCTCACGGCCATATTTGAAAATGATGTCAGTGCTACCAACTGCTGAAAAATCGCAATTGAAATTTGAGCTCCATGTTGGATATCTTGGAAAGTATGAATGGGAGCTATTTCAAAATTGGCACACCTATAGATATAATAATATTGCAGTTTAATTTCCAGGAGACCATACATGGCAGTTTTGCCAAAATGATTGTAAGCCTGCTAATAGGTCCAAATTTTAAATGCATATAACTTCTACACTATCAATTGGATTTCAACCAAATTTCGTATGTGCTATGTGTACATAAACAGATATGACTGAGCGAATTCCTAAGAGCCACCAGCGCTGCCAACTGTTAATAAATGCTCTCAATTTTTTTAAATCCAAATACCCATATATCAGAAAGTATACAAGGCGACAGCTTTAAACTATGCACACGTATAGTACCTGACATTCTATATTAATTTGGAGTAACTTATATACGTCATTGCTACCAACATGATTCTAAGCCTGGTAAGAGGTCCAACTTTAAATACATGTAACTTCTATACTATCATTTAGATTTCAACCAAATTTCGTGTGTGCTATGTGTACCATAACAGATATGACTATGTCGATTCTTAAGAGTAACCAGGGCTGCCAACTGTTAATAAATACTGTCTCTATTATTGTTAACCTAATATCAATATATGAGAAAGTATGCAAACCAATAGCTCTAAACTTTGCACACGTATAGTACCTGCCATTCTAGATTAATTTGGAGTAACTAATATAGGCCTAAGCCAGTGCTGCCAACATGATTCTAAGCCTGCTGATAGGTCCAATTTTAAAATGCATGTAACTTCTACACTAACTAATGGATTTCATTCAAAATTGAAACAATAGATCATATTATTTCAGATTATTTCTGACCAATACATGTATATCATTGTTGCCAACATGATTTTACGCGCGCTGTTGGATCCAATGTTTAACTGCATGTAACGTCCATGCTATCCATTGGACTTCAACCAAATTTTGTATTCAGTAGCTTAAGAGATGGAACTAAGAATATATTCAGTCACCAGGGCTGCCAACTGTAGTTCTCTATTAGGCTACATTATGCCAGGTATACAGTATTTCGAAATAATTAGAAATTTCGATATTACGAACTTAATTTCGTAATTTTCTAGATAGTTCCATATAGAGTAATCATTGGCTTGAATCCTAAATTTTAAGAAAAGTAGGCTCTTTAATTCGTCACGGAACTTCTTGGTTTTCTTTTATTGTGAGATTAATCCTTTTGATGCCAAGCTATTATGAATGGTTATGTTAATCCCAAGCCAAGTTTAGTAATTTTTTGTTGTTGATAAAAACAGGATGTTCAGTAAATAACATATAGCCTACTTTCTACTAAATGTATGAGTAAAGTTATACCATGACGAATGAAAGAGAAAGTGAGAGAACTCCTCAAGTTCAAGCGCGCCCCGCCCGGCAGCGCTAGTGTGGGCAAGTTCCACGCTGCCGGTCAGCTGGTCTTAGGGATAATGCCAAGGGAAACGAATTACCGTACTTTGTAACTGATACTCTTTTAAAACGTAATTAGCGATTACAATTAAAATAACACGGCAGGGCACAATGGAAAATATAATTCACGGAAATAAGTACTACGGTCTCCATTACATGTTACGGAAAGCACAGATTCCTGGAGTAGGCTATACAGACTGTTACTTTTGTTGTTTCTTGTTGTGGCAATTTAGTTTCCTCAGATTGAGAGACTAAAGAAGGTGAATTTTTGGTCTGAATCTAATTAATGAAAATGGGGGAATGGCAGAGCGGCTCTTGAGAACACTAGTGACAGAGTTGAGATGGCAATTCTCAGAGGGAGTGATGCCTGTGGTGATTACCTAATTCCTCAATGAGGGAAATAAATTGGGCTATGGGATTGAGCGCGTTAATTACTGTTTGCCTGACTGATTTACAAAGGCTAATACCAATAGATGGGTGGATAAGGACCATCGTGGTCTGAAGGTTACTGCCATTGGGTGAAGCGTACCACAGCTCTTTCTCGAAATCAAATGTCGGGAATGAGACGTGGCCCGGTGAGGAAGGAGGTGAGCTAGAGAGTGAGGAATCTGATTTTGGTGAAGCTGGTTTAAGTAGAACGAGTGTACCATCTCCTTTGTGGGTAGGCCCACTCGGAATTAGTGTTTTTGGATTAACAGGGGTATAATTTGGGCTTTTAGGGTTATCAGGGTCCTGAGTTATCAGGAATGTTATGCCCTGGTACGTTAATGTGCGAGTTTTAGTGTCAGTGCGCGACATGTTTGTGTTCGTGAGTCTAGACAATAAGTGCGTGTAATGAGTAAGAGGTGATGAGAGATAGTGGTCAAATACCTTGGTCGACCAGAGAATAAGAATGAGAAAAACAAATTTACCAGTCACTCAAAGTTATCCAGTTTAAATACAGTTGGAGCTATGACGTTGAGTGCGCTGATGAAATTTGAAGTTGCTGATGAAATTTGAAGTTACTTGAAATAATTAATTAAATAATTAAGTATTGGCTGCTTGGTAGGGAGAGGGGATGAGCTAATCTTGTATTAAAACTCGAGGGAGGCAGGAGTTGCTTGACTAGGATGGTTACAGGTTGGGTATGGTGTTGGATATTTGAATGGTAGAGGAGGGACTTAATCTGCACTGTTACCAAGGGCGATGCAAATTAAGCCCATACGAACGTAGTGGAATGGCTTGAAATATCGAAGTCGAGGCGATAGCGAGGCCTAGGCTTGGTAGAAAGGCTGGCAAATCATCGATTTCATCAATTGGCGTTAGAAGACGAAGCTTGGAGCAGTGGCGTGCAGTTGCTTGGATGCTGGACTCGGAATGAGATAATCAAGCTTGTAGGCATGAATGCATTGCCTAATAGAATGGGAACCTGGTGCTCTCAATGAGCTCCTTACGCCCCTTTATATAGTGAAATTTTTGATTTTAATGAATTGTTTTAGGTGAAATTTGTTGTTTTAAGTGATTTTACACCGTACCGATTTGATAGGTCGGCAGTGGGTGCAATGATTGATTGGATATATTTGTTTGAAATGATATATATAATTAATTATATATATATATGAATAAGATTATCTCTCAACAGTAATTCGCCATGGCTTTGCCTCTCAGTTCCAGGACATATGAGTCAAGGTAGACCGTCCGTTCGCTGAGGAACAAACACTAAACAGTAATATTAACAAAGAAATAGCCTATGTTTGAAGTAGACCTACACAAAACATAGAACGCTGATGTACACAAGACACAATTAACTGAATTTAAGAACTGAAAGCAAAGAAAATTCAATTTAATTCACACAAATATCTCACACAGTAGCTTCCCCCGCACTTTTCTATGACCCGGTTCGACGGAACAACAGGACATGTGTTGGCCATAATCGCTTGCAGTGCTTGTAGCGGCGGGACCACGAACTACCGTTCTATAATGGCGGAGTCCTCACACTAGGTCCTTCTATTCGTCATGATTATACTGTTACTAGGGGCAGGTGACCTCGTAGTTCTGCCCCTTAAAACAACAATAACTAACTAAAGTTATAACTCTTTGTCTTTATCAAAGAGTATAATAGAATCATTTCTTGGTTGAAGACCTTAGAAACTATTTACCTCTACTTAACACCAGAACCATCATTGAAGAAAAAAAAGAGAAGACATATCTCAAGAATTTTATGGAACCGGTGACATAATCGACCGGACGTGGGCAACATCCAACTTTGAGGCAAATGTTTACACGTCTGGCTGTCCATGGTTTTCAACTTTTGCAAGACATCATGGGTAATTCCATCTCTTTTGGAGGGAAAGTTATTGTACTAGGTGGAGATTTTAGACAAGTTTTGCCGATTGTTCCGCATGCTACCAAACAAGCTGTTATTCAGAACTGCATTAATTTTTCTCCTCTTTGGTCAGAACTTAAAATATTTAATCTGTTTAAAAATATGCGAGCAGGGCCATAAGAATTAGACTTCGCTGATTTTTTGCTGAAAATTGGTAATGGAGATTACCCTTCCGTGAATCAGGAATCGTCAGAGCAATCTGTTATTGATTTACTACCCTCTGTCATCGTGAAACAAGACATCGTCTCTGAAATTTATGGAAATATATTTCAGTCACCAGAAGATGCTATAAGTTTCTCCAGAATTGGCATTCTTGCCCCTAAAAACGAACACTGTGATCAAATCTAAAGTTATAGATCTTCTACCTGGAACGTCCAGAACGTACATCAGTGTAAATAACTTAATTACTGAAGATGAAAATGAAACTCTCCAATTTCCCATACAGTTACTGAACAGCTTAGAATTAAGTGGCTTGCCTCCTCATGTCCTTAACTTAAAACCTGAAACTTAAATGCTACACAGGGGCTTCTAAATGGAACAAGATTAATTATGCGAAAAGTGCATGACAGTTGTTTATATCTTGAAATCATTGCAGGGTTAAGTGTTGGACAAAGAGTTCTGATTCCTACAATTGATTTAACACCATCCGACACAACTCATCCATTTAATTTTAAAAGACGCCAGTTTCCTATTCGCCTTGCATTCAGTATAATAACAAAGCTCGACATTAGACCGTGTTGGTGTATATTTACCCCCAGCCTGTATTTAGCCATGCCAAGCTGTAAGTAGCAATGTCTCGAGTTCGACAATTTGATAGTTTGAAAGTACAAATAGTGCCGGCGGGCCATAGGACAATAAATGTTGTATTTAAGGAGGTACTCTAACATAACTAGATTTAAGAGACATTGAACCAAAATTTCTCTACATATAGTTAGTACACACTTCAGTCTATACGTTGATTTCTGGAGTCTGATTTAGCAACTGCAGTTTTACCGACCCAGGGGCTTAGTATTCCGTTGAATTTCAACGGGTTCACCCTAGATACCTCATTAATATAATTAAATTATTACATTTAGGCCCCGAGAAAGACATTTTATGGTATGGAATACTGAAGAAAATTATAAGAAGATATTATCAGTGTACTTTGAAAGTCGCTGGAAGTAAACAGTACACTGTTATATGTATTAATTCATGTACGCGCGTATTTTTCCCGCGGGGTCGAAAATGGCGCTTCCAAAAGTTATGCTTGGAGAGTGGGAACAGAGAGGAGGTGTACTTATGTCTTCAGAGTTCGAGCAGGACAGACGATGGTCCAGGGAGAGTTGAATCCCTAGCGACCTAAGCCGACTGCGAAGATAGTGGGCTATCTAAAGCAGCGCCGATACGGGCAAACACTAAGCACGGCCGAACTTGCTCAATCCACCTAGGTAGTTAATGATACTACATTCTGACCCGATACACATTACAGTATTTCGTGAGCATTGCCACGGGTATATTATAGTGAAAGTTAATACAGTCTATGTATTCGAGTACTGTATCCATGAACAGTTTTTGAAACATTTAAGTCGCAGATAGTGAATATAAGACGTGTTTTAGGCAACGTATTTCTGCAGTTGAGAAAAGAACGCTTTGCTAGCAGACGAACATTATAAGACAGTGAACGTGAATTATTAAATATTATAACAATTCTTGTGAACAATGAGATCGATAATAATTTGAACTACAATATGAAGAAATAATGTATTACACATTAGAGATGACTGGTATTATGGAGTAGAGATAATATGCGACAGGGATGCGTTTAACAGAGCTATGAGTTGATAACATGGAGCAACGTTAGCTACAGAACGATGTATAACATCATGTATGTCTACAATGTCAAGTACACATTGAACATTATGTACTACACCGTCATGTACATTAATGTATAACTATGTACAAGTACTATCTGACTACGAGCAATTATTACGATTCATCAAACACCTACAAGAACTTTTCCAACTACAATTGTGATTCGATTTACAATATACAAACTTTATTTTCAACAATGGAGATCGATCAACAATATTGCTCAAATATGATCTGGAATTTCGAATGGAGTCAACGAATGAAGATTCATCACTGGAAGAAAGAAAATGTCAGGGCAATTCCCGGCAAAAGCTTGAAAATTGGTATCCATGAACGAGAAGAAGATGCAGTTCGATGACCGAAGGTTGTTTGGAGTTACCGGGGAGGAACCACTTCCTTACCCGAGGGAGCAGCTTCAAGATTGAGGCAGACCTGGTTTCAACATCGTCTTCTTTGGAACGTGAAACAACTGGGTATTTTCCCAATACCTAATATGAACTTCAAGAGTCTACAACAAGGTAGAAGTGACCAGAATTCATTATAGTAGTATTTTGATGGCATTATGAGCGACTATTTCTCCATATTTGATGAGGTATTTTCACTTCAACTTGTATTAAATTTTATGCTTCGATATCATGTGAGACGAGTGTCTTTCGTCATCTGAACATGAAATTTCAACTTAGCCGTTTCTGAACTGACATGATTAAATTATTTGGGAATTTTATTTCCTCTTTTAAGTTTTTCATTAAATTGGTATCGACGTTTTCGATTTTACTGAACTGAATTTCAGACAGTTTTTTCATGGATGTCAATTTAAATTCATTTTTGGTTAATATGAATTGGGCATCTTATTGTAAGAAGAATTTATTAGCAGGGGAAGAAAACTACGTGTGATATATTGTTAAATATCATACATGTTATAAACATTCGTCGATCTGGCAAGCAATATTCATCATGATCAGGCTACGAATTCATGTACTTACGGAAATTCTTAGATAGAAGTACATTCATGATTTGACAAACCATTTATTTGAGAGAAAGCATTGAACTTTCTGAAAATGAAACTTTTTATTGAGACACATCTTCTTAGAAGATATTTTCATCCGATAGTAGGGAAGTTAGAGGTATCTATTCCAGTCGTGATTGATTTTTATTGGACACTTATATAGCATTGTTGTTATTTATACACAATTTGTAATGTTACGTTATATTGTCAACGTAATCTTGCAACTGTGTAATTTGAAGATAGCTCAGTTTGGTGCGACATATTAATGCATTTTTATTCTGGGTTTAATGACAGAGTAACTATATGAGGTAAACCTACGTACGATCTTCCATAATCAACTTCAATAAAATTGTCGTTAGGATAATGAAAGCTACGTAATAACAACAGATATTTTCTGGTAACAATGAAAACAGTTGTGTAGACAACGCAAATGTAAAGGTAATGTTGAATAATGCAAGTACTACGTGAAAGTTGATGGGACATGTGAAATGAAGTTATAAGAATGAGAATACGAGGAATAGTAATGCCGTATGCGGAAGTATAGGATTATGCGAAGATATATTTGATGAAATACGAGGGTGTTTCCGTATTTGAAAAGTTGATGCATTATAGTACTGTTGTGAGGAAGTTTGGAACATTGATATTTTTGGAGTGGAGTGCATGATAACTCAGATGTATAAGTATGTCAACGATATTGACGGGGAGATAGGCAGGGAGTTGGCGGAAACGTATTTAGGAAAATGAAGTTAACCTTTGACTACTAATAATAATAACCCGGAGTTGAGTAATAATCATATGCACTTATCTTAACTGATTGGTCATATTAGACAGATAATAGGCATTTAAACCCTAATACAGACAGGAAGGCATAGTATTCTTAAAGAAAGTCAGAGAGATGATTATTATTTTTAAATATTAATAATAATAAGACAGCTACACTATAAACAATTAAACTTGAAGTGATAGACCGTTTTAAATATTATATATAATTATTTAATAATTATTTAGTTAAGGTGTTTTATTTATAATAATAATATTTCGTGTTTGATAAATGTATAGATCATTTGGGAACGCATGGATTGATATGAGAGTGCAAGTGTATGTATTAGAAAGTGAATGCGTGAGACTTCGTCAGTTGCAAATGACGTGAGTACTTTAATGGTGTGAAGTGACTAGTTACCTAGTATCCGTGTAGCTCGCAATGTGAACGTTGTCTCCATGGCTGAGGCGGTTAAAGTCGGATATGACGCGGTATGCGTTCTTACGGGTTCGAACACGATTTTAGTCGTCGGGCATTATAAATATTTATGTTCACATTCAAGGATAAGATTCATTTTTTCCTTTGTTCTGTTGTGATGGCTTTCAAAAGTGCAGGTGTTTGCTTAACCCACAGCCATCTCGATCGCATCACCTAGCCACGTGCGTCTCCACTGCATTGTGGGTAGCGGAACCATTTCGTTATAGAGCTATGATAATTAGGAATATTGTAATTTTCTCGCGGTTATGGGCTGTTTTCGAAGCAACTGACGAGCACTCTTAACACTCAAACTGTCATATCATTGGCATTTGTAGGCTAATCAGTGAGGTGTTTACACTGGTACGGTGTGGTTAATATACCGTTATCCACTGCTTTCAAGCTAAAAATCAGAGTTTTAAGTAGCTACCATTGGCTTGAAATTACCCAGTGAAATGATTCGCAAGTGTATTTTCACCCTCGTAGCCAATTTTAGGAAAATAGTTGCCTCAAAGAACAACCAGTTACAAGGTGGAGAAGAAGGTTCAAAGTTTTCTTTAATTTAAATTCCGCGTCAGTAGGACTAATCGTTCATGAGCTATGGGGCAATGCACATGAGACTTCATTTTGCTGTTCTCAGCGCCGTGAATATTTGAGGTTTCTTTTCAAACTTTAGGGCCATGAACATCGTGATCATCACAATCTTGTGTTCTTGCGTGTGTTTAAATTTGTCTAATAATCTATGTTATTACGGTGTTGATAGTAGTGTGTATCTTTGTAACTGAAGGTAGGAGTTTTAAGGAGGTGGAAGTGGTCTTAAATTTCGAAACATCCCAGCATTTTATCTGGAGTAGAAGTGGGATACTACGGAAAACTACTTCCAGGATGACTTAAGTTGGTCTCTAGTAGATGATAAAGATTTGAAAATCAATTCCATATGCATGCCAACACACTTCATTTGGTTTGTATAGTCTTGTAAGCGCCAATGCTAACTTACATCATAGATCGGATCCAGCGCTGCGCTGCGGCGGAGTAGGCGTACTAGGCCAGTGATATCACTTCTTATTCTATTCATTATGCTTTAAACAAAGGTGGTAAACATTTTGATTACTTGCTACCCTAAATTTTCAGGGTACCTTGCTTTCGTTTTAGAGATCATTATGTCGTCGTCAGTAGTGTTTTAGGCAGATTTCATTAGAAAGCTAACTATTGCAATGGGTACTGCCCCCGTAATTGAATTATATAGAGACCACGGTGGCTATATTGGAAATTATAAAGAAAGTTATGGCTGTCATAGTTATGACGTGGGTAGTCATGACGTAAGCACGGATGACGCAGATGTTATGCCAGCAGGCTACTTGAGCTGAGATTCTCAGTGACGTCAGCATTTATTCGAGAAAGATCCGAGATCTACGACGCAGTCGCAGGAAACGTGGAATTCTGCTGAGGAAGAAATTATGCTATTGGAGGGGAGGCTTGAACCAATGAACGATAGTCTGAAGGAAGACGGAGATTGCTGAAACTATGGTATTTTTATTACTTTTTGGAATGCAGAATTGTGGAAATCCATTTGCAGTAGAGGCATTGTTCTGGAATTTTGGTGAAATTTATTTTCAGTTTTTGAATTTTGAAAATCCGTCATGTATTGACGAAGTTGGAACTTCTAGCGATGACGCAGTAACGCGCAATGGAAGGGATAGATACGCCCCTCATGAAGTTCATAAAAGGCCTTGCGCAGAAGAGAGGAGCCTCATTCTCAATCGTCAGATCTCAAATAGTCATTTCGGTGAAACGTCGAGTGAGATTATTAGTGAAAAAGTCGTCTTTATAACGCGTGGTGAACCCACTGCATTAAAACGAGAGTCGAACACACAAGCAGTGCAGGTTTACCGTGAGTAAATCTAGGTGAAGTTGAAACGCACATTATAACGCGTATACAAGATTAGCTGTGAACAGTTAGCGGTCGCCTATAAGCTAATTCTATTGTGCATTGCTACAGTTAGGAGTGTAGAAAAGTTGAACAATTTCGAGTAATTATTTTGGAAGATATTAGCAGTTTTAGACAACTGACAAAAGTGATTTTCTCGCTACATGAGAAGCACTTTGTATAGCCAGAATCTACGCTACGGCTGACACGGCTAGTGAAATAGGGAGACTTCAGATTGCTCTTGTGACACAACGCTACAGTATTATGGAACAGTTTAATATGGCAGTTTGTTTTTCTATTACCATAACTGAAGAGAAGATGGAAGGCTAAAGGACTTTATGCAATTGGGACATATTTCAACGGAGTAAGATAGCAGCATGGAACTTCGCTAATTGCTATTCCACACAAGCGAACATGTGGTGAACAAACATCTACACCCATGTTTCGTCATTAAAGGCTGAATACTATCAAACAGCAATGGAAATGATTTCATACTTTCTGAATATGAATATTTCTTCGGAAATTTCTACAAAAACTTCATGGCGATTTTCAACTGGAACTTCAGGGATTTTTCAAGAGAGGTCAGGGTTGTCCCGACTCACAAAGAAGATTATTGCCGGAAGGATGTCGTTCGTCTTCGTGAAGCAGTTCGATTCTCCGATGGTGCTGTTTCTGGTTTCGAGGATGGAGCTCAGCTTTAACTTGGTGAAATGGATCCATCAACAGTCTTCTTTGGGGAATTTTCCTCTGGAACGTCAATCGGCAGATAAGGTAGTCGTGAACGTTTATTGTATTTGAGTTTCTTAGCAATATTTGAGCAACCATTTTCCCATATTTTTGTCCTCATGTATTTTGCCCTATAATTGTGTTTGAGATTCCTATTCTCAGTACACCTTGATGAGTTATGCCTTTTTTTTCGACGTTTTATTAAGACATTGTTATGTCATGGGCATAGTTAAATGATTTTGGATCAGTTGAGACTGATATTTAGATTTTTCAGTAATTTGCTTATTTTTTTTGAAGTCACGATTTGACTGTAAGTTAATGATTTTTATGGCAGATTTAAATTCAGACAGCGTGTCACTTTATTAAAGTAATTCTACCCCAGTTTAATTACTTTGACCAATTTTCTGTCATCATCAAGAAGGAAGAACATTTAAATGATTTTAGAGCGTTAAAATCCATTACGTTGTCGACGATCTTGGAAATACTAGTCGTTATTTGAATTGATTGCAACACAGACATTTATCGTCAGTTATGAACGATCATTGCATCATAGACCATTTTGTGAAAGATGAACTTTAATTATGAATTATTGAATGCATTAAATTCGTGAACTTTTGTTAAGAAATTTTTCTCAATTAGAGATTTATATAATGATGTTTGCATCCCCAGTCTAATTGGATTCTATTCGACTATTTTGCAGTTAGTCGCACTTTGTTTGATGATAGTATTTGTATACTACAATTCTTTGATGATGTTAATCTTAAATTTTGATAGACCAGACAGGCGTATATAAGCGTATTCACTATTAAATTTGTTTGTGATTGGCAAATTTTTACTTCATTACGATTCATGAATGAAATCCACGAAGGTTAAATGACAACAGTTTTGAAACAATTAATGATTATAAGAATTTTTAAGTGGAACTATGAATGTATAATCGCTAGTGCAGCGGACATGTTGAAAGTCGCTGATGTATAATGCCCTTAAATAAATGAAGGAGATTCCCACAGTAATTAATGATGATAAAGATTGTGTTAGTGGAGGTTTTTGTAAAGTCTGTGGAAGATTTTGAGGCCGTATATTTTAATATATGATGAATTTTGGGCCTATTTTTAATGCAGTGTGTGCATTATTTTGTAAGCGAAGTATTTTCCGCTAGAGTGTATTGTCATAGTTCGTTGAAAATTAATCAAGTGAATTTACTGTTATAATTAACAAGAGTTTTGAAAGAATTTGAGATAAGATTTTGAATGAAGATTACCGTCACAAATAATTATAATTATTACAACCTTTATTAAACCAGATTGTGACATTTACATGTATAACTAACCTTCATTGGTTATATAAACACGATTATAAAATTACCAACCGGATGAACATGTGGTTCAATGTATTTCTTAAATTAATAATTTAAATAATTTAAATGTTGATATTGTAAATAATGATGTAGATATCTTTGACAATAATGTGGAACGAAAGTAATGTTAAAGGCGTGTTTAAAATTTTTGTAATTATCTTCAACAATATTATAAACAATTTCTAATTGTTATAAATAATTTATGTGATTTTGTTATAAACATTTAAGAGTGTGTTTCATACTCTAAACTATGCTTATTAAACATTTGGATGATAACTTAACAAGTTTAGGGATTGTCAGAATAATCCAGTGGTATGTGAGTTGAGCATTTGAAAGATTTGCGTCAATATATATGAGTTGTCTTGTAGACATTTAAAGCTTTGGAAGGAGCTGAATTCTTACGCAGTGTGGCGTGACTAGTGAGCCCCATTTGACAGGCATGCGTCAGGTTGAAGAGTAGACCAGCCGGCCAGACATCTGGTTATCAGCAGGCGAGGTCGATACTCTGGCCTTGCGCCTATTAATACAAGTGTGATGTTTATTAAAAGAAACCAAATGCTCTATATGTGTCGCATCCTGACTTCCTCATCCAATCCAAATGTGTTTTGAATGTTACGTTATTTGAGCTCATGGGAGCTAACATATTGTTTGATAACTTTGCAAGTCCTTTAGGAGGACACAGTCAGATTGACATGGGCTACTGATAGCCACATTTATTTTGTTGAGTTGTTAAAATCATACCCTTTATTTGAAATAAAAGCTCTTGTACATTTCAAAGTTCTTGCCTTCGTTTTGGTTCATTTTTAAATGTCATGGTCAAGATTATTGTGGGAGCATACTTTAGAGATCCTGTTGTCAACCCAATCCCCGAGATAATTTTTAAGAGGTAAGTAAAAGTAAGTATGAAACCCCCGTCTATTTTGGTGTGTTCCACAATAATTTTCTTGGTAACTTCTGTGTTCAAACCTCGATAGTATCTGTCAGTGCCATTTTCATTGATGTAGCTGAGCCGGTGCGATTGATTGTTGGCAATCCGATTGAGGGGGCGGATATCTGACAGCCTACTATCCGGGTAAACGGGGACAGAAGGATTGGCACACCTAAAACGTGGGGCTGAGTCAACAGTAGGATTGGCAAACCTAAAACGTGTGGTTCGATTAGACTCAAATAAAGAGGTTGATTCTTTGTTAGATGTCTAGGCCAATTGTAGAATTTAAGAGTGTGATTATATAGGAATAAAATGTTGTATTGTAGTAGGAAAATTACACTCAGAAAAGATCAGATCTTATACAACTTGAGAAAGGTTAAATAGGCTGGAAACTTAGAAAAATCGCCTATGATCTGGAATCTTATTTTATTTGACCGGCTTATGACATTTTAGTCATATTAAAGATAAAATTAAATTATTTGGATTGTAAATGTAAATTATTTGTGTTAGGATATTTTAAAATGGGCCAGGGAAATTTGAACATGTGCTTGAGTTTGTTTCAACATGAAGTGTCTTCGAAAGTTAATTATAAGATAGTTATAAGTTAGATTTAAGACAGAAAATTGATCAAATTTATATATGGTGAAAAGTGTTGCTCAAATGTTGTTATTTTGCTCTTTTGATGTATGTCCCTACAGCAGTCTAATTTTTGAATAATATTGTAATGGCAGATGAAACTTTGAAGATGATGTTAGAGGAGATGTCTGCTAACATGAAGCAAATGATGGAGGAGAATGTTAGTAATTTGTCTACTAGCATGAATAGTAGCATGAAGGAGATGGAAGCTAGGAATACTAGTCGAATGGAGGAGAATGCTAGTAATTTGTCTGCTAATTTGAAAGCAAGAATGGAGGAGAATGCTAGTAATTTGTCTGCAAATATGAAAGTTCTCCAGACCAGTTCTGCTAACTTAGAGGATAATATGTCGCGTTTACAGATTAATACCCAAGGAATTGAGAATGCTGTAACTGACATGCGCTCAGACGTGTCCAATGTTAAAATAGATGTGTCTAATATGCATAAAAATGTTGCTGATGTTAAAATTGATGTTGCTAATGTGCATAAAGATCTTACAATGTTGAATTTAGATGTTGCTAATGTCCGAAGTGATATTTCTTGTGCTAGGGCTGAGGTAGTTGTTGTTAAAAATGATGTTGCGACTGTCCAAGACAAGGTTGAGGAAGTCCAAAGAGGAATCCAAAATGTTAGAACTGATGTGTCCAATGTTCAGGATGATATTAATAACATTCATTCGGATGTAAACGAGATGCAAAGTGACATAAATAAAATTCAAGTAGAGGTCAACACAGTTTTCGTAGATGTTGCTAAAGTCCAAACTGATGTAAATAAAGTCAGGGAAGAGATAGAAAATTCGAAAACTCTTTGTACACGTAATATAAGTGCATTAACGACTAGGCTAGTTGATGAGTCAGTTAGAACGACAGCGTCTTTAGAAGGTTTAAAGTTTGATGTAGAGGTCATGAGAACCCAAGTATTAGACCATAATAAAGTATTGAAAGAGGATATCGAAATAGACATAGCAGAAATGATAACGGCAAATGTAGCAATATGGAAAGACGAGTGGAATAGGTCAAGTGGGGAACATGTAACCCAAATTCAGGATCGTATTGAAAGAAAACGTGCCAGTACTCAAATTGATATTAACAATGAAGTAGTACAGATTAGGAAAGATTTAAGCGTCAGGATGGATTCGCTATCCGAGAGACAAGTTGAAGATAGAACACAATTAGATCGGGATGTGCAAACATTAAAATCTGCATTAGAGGAACAGATTCATAAAGTGGTCTCGGATGTAAATGAGACGTCGAGTAAACTGCAGAATTTGAAGCTAGGAGAGGCGAGTTTGATGGAGACCTACAAAGAAGAGTTAATCAAGAAAGTCTTAACGGAAATCACTAACAAGGATACAGAAGGCTTGGCTTGCGAAACCAATAGGAATTATGCCAGAAGATATAACCTAGATCCAGAAGAGAGAGACGTGACTCCTGAAGAACGTATATCCAGATTCAGGGAGGAAGATGACGAGAGGAATATGGAACCTGAGTGGAACTATCGAGATAGTGGGAAAAACTACCCGGATTCATATCCGAGGAATGTCACGGTCATCAGGAATTTTGAAGACAAACCACAAAAGTTCAGCAACACTGATAGTTTGACACCTATAGAATATGTAAGGAACCTCAAAGATTATTTCATCGAAGCTCACATTCCCAGAGAGAGAGAGATGAAGATAGTGGAGAGATATTTGATTGGAGGACCCCTCGAATGGTTTCGCGCATTTAGATACACATTCAGTAACTTTGACGAGTTTGCAGAGGCATTAATCAAACGAGTTTGGTCCATAGAAGCGCAGAATTCGTTAAGAGCGGAGGTGTATTCAAGAAAATACTCAGGTACTCTTCCAACGCGGTACGCTGATTTCTTTACGAGTCAATTATCCCGCTTGAGATTTTTGCAACCCCCATTGTCAACGGAGCAACTTATTGATGCGATTTCTCGTATGCTACCTGTGGAGGTGAGGAGACTAATTATTTCATCAAACATCAGGGATTTAACCAGCATGGATGAATTACTGAGGAGGTTAGACTACACAAGTCCAATGCCTAAAGTGGTACAGAAAGGTCAAAGGCATGACTTCAAAGAAATAAATACGGTATATATGGACCAAGTCCAACAAACTGACAAGCCAGAGGAGGAGAAAACTCACAATGTAGGTCCTCACAGGAATAATCAGTTTCGAAATAACAGATCGCCAGGTTACCGACCGTATCAACAGAGAAGAGGCTGGAACTATAATCGAGGAAATTACAATGGAAGAGGCAGATATTACAACGATAATGGTTATAACCGAAATTATAATAGGAATAACCAGAGCCAAAACAGAAATCAGAATCCTCAAGGTCAGGTTATGACACCCGATCAGTATCAGGAAAGAGAGAAGGAAAGCCAGCAATACCTAAAAGAATTACGGGAAAAAGAAGCCGACAACCAAAAGAAAAGGCAGGATGTTGTAATCGATCCTGGGCCTTCTACGAGCCAGCATAATTTTGAGGTCGGTAACACAAAAAAAACGCCGATTTCTCAACGTCAGTGAGAACTTGTAAATACATTGCCACACCACACCTGATTACGATTAATGAGATATATGAAGTGACTGATGAAGATTTGCTAGAAGAGAGGGGTATAGTTAAAGAGGAAAGACCATGTGCCTTACCTATTATTTCTGTACGGATAGATGGACAACAGTATAAAGCCCTGATGGATACTGGTGCAATTATCTCCATCATTTCAGAGGAATGTTATCAAAGTCTGCTAAGAGGAGAGAACATGACAGTTCTACCTGTTTCTACCGTCAAAGTGAGAGGGATATTCCAAGATAAGGCAGTGAAGTGCAAGATTCAAGTGTTATTGAACTTTGAGATCAATGGAAGGAATTATGAACAGATATTCATTGTGGTGAGCAAGATCAATTTTGATATGGTGCTTGGAATCGATTTTATATCGAAGGTCGGAGCTATTATCGACATGAAGAACAGAAGTATTAGCTTTAATGATGGGTACATGATCACAGAAGAGATAGAAAAACAGGACGTGAAAAACAGTCTGGAAATAGACCTTAGGGAAGAAATTTTGAATACTATAATTAATGAAGTGGAAAATTTAGCAGAAATACCCAGTAGAAAAACTGAAGGATTTGAAGAAATTCAGGGGGAATTTGAGGATCTGATAAAGGAATTCCAAGATATTTTCGATGAAAAGCCTGGATTGATTAAGGATTATAAATACAAGATAAGGCTGACAGATGAAACCCCTTACCAGAAGAGAATATACCCCATTCCTGAGAAATACTATCAAGAAGTACGAGGGTTAATCAGAAAAATGGAGGTAGACGGGATTATTAAAAAACAGGCGTCGTCTTATATAAACCCCATCACAGTAGTGAAGAAAAGTAATGGTCAGATACGTCTTTGTCTCGATGCCAGGACCATCAACTTGAAGATTCTTCTAGAAAATGACCGACCACCCAAGATTAGAGATCTGCTTCGAAAATTCAAAGGGAGAGCTTGTTTCAGCGTTCTTGACTTGACGTCTTCATTTTATCAAGTTCAGCTAGAAGATAGTATGCAGTACACTGGATTCCTATTTGACCAGACGTCATGGGTCTTTGTCCGAATGCCTTTTGGTATGGTTAACAGTGGACCAGCACTTATTCGAGCACTTGATAGTAAGCTCACTGACGAAGTGAAAGAAAATGTAATATGCTACATTGACGATTTAATCGTATCTTCACCCAGCGCCGCAGAACATTTAGTGCACTTGAGAAAGTTGTTCGAGAATTTAAGGGAGGCCAATATCAAGGTCAATTTTGGAAAATGTCAATTCTTGAAGCAGGAGATAAATTACTTGGGGCATACTATTGATAAAGATGGATATCATCCAAACATGAAAAAAGTAGATGCGATCACGAGATTTCCAAAGCCAACTAATGTGAAACAAGTCAGAGAATTTGTAGGAGCATGCCAATTTATTAGCAGCCACTGTCCAAGATACTCTGAAATTATGGCTCCTCTGTATGACTTACTCAAGAAGAATAACAGATGGAAATGGAGTACCGCTGCAGACGAGGCTTTTGAGAAAGCAAAAGAGATGCTCAGAAATAATGTGAAACTGGAGTACCCAGACTTTGAGAAGGTGTTTTATATTGAGTCTGATGCATCAAGAGTAGGCATTAGTGCAGTCTTATACCAGAAAGACGAGGCAGGCAACAAGCACTACATTGCGTTCACTAGTCGGAAGTTGAAGAAACACGAGGAAAACTACTTCACGACAGAACTTGAAGCGTTAGCTTTTGTAACAGCATTGCAAGCCTGGAAGAAAATCCTGCTGGGACATAAGGTCATCATTATTACTGACCATAAAGCACTACAGTTTATGCTGCAAACTGACATGTCGAGTGATAGATTGACACGTTGGGCTTTGTTCACCCAACAGTTTAACGCCACTATCGTCCACCAGCCTGGGAAAGATAACTTACTGGCTGATGCTCTATCACGTAACCCTATTAAAAGTGTGCAGATACACCATGTACAATTGGAGCAAGAAGATCAAGAAACCGTTAGGAGGTTAGCCCGAATCGGTGTGTCACAGAAGAGACACGCTCCAATAAGGAAAATGTACAGGTTCCTCAAGGGTTACATGGACAATACGGATGTTGACTATGCAGTTACACGGAGAAATTCACGACACTTTGTCTTGAGTGGAGACATCGTATGCAAGTATGCTGACTCTGCGCATACAAAACTCCGAATAGTCGTGCCACCTAAACTTGTTGTCAATTTAGTGTGGGTAGCTCATCACGCAACTGGACATGCCGGTTTAGATAAAACTCTTAATACTCTTAAAGAGAGATTTATCTGGACTAACATGCATTCCAGCATTGCCAAGGTCATTCGATCATGTGACAAATGTCAAAGAGCAAAGTATGCTTCTGCTTTATTAAAAGGAAAACCGAAGGCTATGATTCCTTCTAAGCCAAACGAACTTATGGCGACGGATATATTTGGCCCCTGTCCGAAGGGATATCAGGGTAACCAGTACCTGTTGGTTACCGTGGATGTTTTCTCAAAATTTGTTACAATGAGTCCCATGCAGAAAGCTAACACAAGGAACGTTGTAAGCAGACTGGAAAATGCTGTATTTCCTAAAGCTGGTAAACCGGAATATCTACTGTCAGATCATGGAACGCAGTTTACATCCGTGGAATTTGCAGCGGATATGGAAAGGCTTGGCATTAAGCACTTATTTTCAAGCGTGCGTTACCCAGAATCGAATTCCTCAGAAAGATATATGGCTGAATTTTCGAAATTCTGTCGAATTTTCTGTCCAAATGATCATTCTGGGTGGGTGAGACTTGTACCCCTTATTGAGGAATGTCTGAACTCTACAGTGCAGGAGAGCACAGGAGAAGTGCCAATGCGACTTCATCTAGGAAGAAACCCAGAAAGGCCGTGGGATAATCTTTTCAACCACATTCCTAGAGATCCCGACCTAGGAAGGCAGCAGAGGATTGATAAGGCGAAGGAACAACTCCAGAAAGCAGCAGAGAAACGATTGAAAAGAGTAGCTGGAAAACGTTTTGGTGCACCCTTACAAGTTGGAAATCTTGTATTATTACGCAGACCTGTCAAGGCTGATATGAGCAAGAAAATCTACCCCAAATTTGGAAATGTGTTCATGGGTCCGTTTAGGATTACGAACGCCTATGGAAACAACTGCTATGAACTCTACGATGATGAGAATAATGTCATTTACGGCAAGTTCAATGCTGGAAATTTGAAAAGATACTATACTAGAGTAAGCCAGTAATAATTCAATTTCGTGTTCAAGAGAGTTGAGGTACTTGTAACACTGAGTTTAAAAACAATTTGCAACTGTTTTTAAAACGTGGTGAGAGGAGAATGCCCCCGTAATTGAATTATATAGAGACCACGGTGGCTATATTGGAAATTATAAAGAAAGTTTTGGCTGTCATAGTTATGACGTGGGTAGTCATGACGTAAGCACGGATGACGCAGATGTTATGCCAGCAGGCTACTTGAGCTGAGATTCTCAGTGACGTCAGCTTTTATTCGAGAAAGATCCGAGATCTACGACGCAGTCGCAGGAAATGTGGAATTCTGCTGAGGAAGAAATTATGCTATTGGTGGGGAGGCTTGAACCAATGAACGATAGTCTGAAGGAAGACGGAGATTGCTGAAACTATGGTATTTTTATTACTTTTTGGAATGCAGAATTGTGGAAATCCATTTGCAGTAGAGGCATTGTTCTGGAATTTTGGTGAAATTTATTTTCAGTTTTTGAATTTTGAAAATCCGTCATGTATTGACGAAGTTGGAACTTCTAGCGATGACGCAGTAACGCGCAATGGAAGGGATAGATACGCCCCTCATGAAGTTCATAAAAGGCCTTGCGCAGAAGAGAGGAGCCTCATTCTCAATCGTCAGATCTCAAATAGTCATTTCGGTGAAACGTCGAGTGAGATTATTAGTGAAAAAGTCGTCTTTATAACGCGTGGTGAACCCACTGCATTAAAACGAGAGTCGAACACACAAGCAGTGCAGGTTTACCGTGAGTAAATCTAGGTGAAGTTGAAACGCACATTATAACGCGTATACAAGATTAGCTGTGAACAGTTAGCGGTCGCCTATAAGCTAATTCTATTGTGCATTGCTACAGTTAGGAGTGTAGAAAAGTTGAACAATTTCGAGTAATTATTTTGGAAGATATTAGCAGTTTTAGACGACTGACAAAAGTGATTTTCTCGCTACATGAGAAGCACTTTGTATAGCCAGAATCTACGCTACGGCTGACACGGCTAGTGAAATAGGGAGACTTCAGATTGCTCTTGTGACACAACGCTACAGTATTATGGAACAGTTTAATATGGCAGTTTGTTTTTCTATTACCATAACTGAAGAGAAGATGGAAGGCTAAAGGACTTTATGCAATTGGGACATATTTCAACGAAGTAAGATAGCAGCATGGAACTTCGCTAATTGCTATTCCACACAAGCGAACATGTGGTGAACAAACATCTACACCCATGTTTCGTCATTAAAGGCTGAATACTATCAAACAGCAATGGAAATGATTTCATACTTTCTGAATATGAATATTTCTTCGGAAATTTCTACAAAAACTTCATGGCGATTTTCAACTGGAACTTCAGGGATTTTTCAAGAGAGGTCAGGGTTGTCCCGACTCACAAAGAAGATTATTGCCGGAAGGATGTCGTTCGTCTTCGTGAAGCAGTTCGATTCTCCGATGGTGCTGTTTCTGGTTTCGAGGATGGAGCTCAGCTTTAACTTGGTGAAATGGATCCATCAACAGTCTTCTTTGGGGAATTTTCCTCTGGAACGTCAATCGGCAGATAAGGTAGTCGTGAACGTTTATTGTATTTGAGTTTCTTAGCAATATTTGAGCAACCATTTTCCCATATTTTTGTCCTCATGTATTTTGCCCTATAATTGTGTTTGAGATTCCTATTCTCAGTACACCTTGATGAGTTATGCCTTTTTTTCGACGTTTTATTAAGACATTGTTATGTCATGGGCATAGTTAAATGATTTTGGATCAGTTGAGACTGATATTTAGATTTTTCAGTAATTTGCTTATTTTTTTTTTGTAGTCACGATTTGACTGTAAGTTAATGATTTTTATGGCAGATTTAAATTCAGACAGCGTGTCACTTTATTAAAGTAATTCTACCCCAGTTTAATTACTTTGACCAATTTTCTGTCATCATCAAGAAGGAAGAACATTTAAATGATTTTAGAGCGTTAAAATCCATTACGTTGTCGACGATCTTGGAAATACTAGTCGTTATTTGAATTGATTGCAACACAGACATTTATCGTCAGTTATGAACGATCATTGCATCATAGACCATTTTGTGAAAGATGAACTTTAATTATGAATTCTTGAATGCATTAAATTCGTGAACTTTTGTTAAGAAATTTTTCTCAATTAGAGATTTATATAATGATGTTTGCATCCCCAGTCTAATTGGATTCTATTCGACTATTTTGCAGTTAGTCGCACTTTGTTTGATGATAGTATTTGTATACTACAATTCTTTGATGATGTTAATCTTAAATTTTGATAGACCAGACAGGCGTATATAAGCGTATTCACTATTAAATTTGTTTGTGATTGGCAAATTTTTACTTCATTACGATTCATGAATGAAATCCACGAAGGTTAAATGACAACAGTTTTGAAACAATTAATGATTATAAGAATTTTTAAGTGGAACTATGAATGTATAATCGCTAGTGCAGCGGACATGTTGAAAGTCGCTGATGTATAATGCCCTTAAATAAATGAAGGAGATTCCCACAGTAATTAATGATGATAAAGATTGTGTTAGTGGAGGTTTTTGTAAAGTCTGTGGAAGATTTTGAGGCCGTATATTTTAATATATGATGAATTTTGGGCCTATTTTTAATGCAGTGTGTGCATTATTTTGTAAGCGAAGTATTTTCCGCTAGAGTGTATTGTCATAGTTCGTTGAAAATTAATCAAGTGAATTTACTGTTAAAATTAACAAGAGTTTTGAAAGAATTTGAGATAAGATTTTGAATGAAGATTACCGTCACAAATAATTATAATTATTACAACCTTTATTAAACCAGATTGTGACATTTACATGTATAACTAACCTTCATTGGTTATATAAACACGATTATAAAATTACCAACCGGATGAACATGTGGTTCAATGTATTTCTTAAATTAATAATTTAAATAATTTAAATGTTGATATTGTAAATAATGATGTAGATATCTTTGACAATAATGTGGAACGAAAGTAATGTTAAAGGCGTGTTTAAAATTTTTGTAATTATCTTCAACAATATTATAAACAATTTCTAATTGTTATAAATAATTTATGTGATTTTGTTATAAACATTTAAGAGTGTGTTTCATACTCTAAACTATGCTTATTAAACATTTGGATGATAACTTAACAAGTTTAGGGATTGTCAGAATAATCCAGTGGTATGTGAGTTGAGCATTTGAAAGATTTGCGTCAATATATATGAGTTGTCTTGTAGACATTTAAAGCTTTGGAAGGAGCTGAATTCTTACGCAGTGTGGCGTGACTAGTGAGCCCCATTTGACAGGCATGCGTCAGGTTGAAGAGTAGACCAGCCGGCCAGACATCTGGTTATCAGCAGGCGAGGTCGATACTCTGGCCTTGCGCCTATTAATACAAGTGTGATGTTTATTAAAAGAAACCAAATGCTCTATATGTGTCGCATCCTGACTTCCTCATCCAATCCAAATGTGTTTTGAATGTTACGTTATTTGAGCTCATGGGAGCTAACATATTGTTTGATAACTTTGCAAGTCCTTTAGGAGGACACAGTCAGATTGACATGGGCTACTGATAGCCACATTTATTTTGTTGAGTTGTTAAAATCATACCCTTTATTTGAAATAAAAGCTCTTGTACATTTCAAAGTTCTTGCCTTCGTTTTGGTTCATTTTTAAATGTCATGGTCAAGATTATTGTGGGAGCATACTTTAGAGATCCTGTTGTCAACCCAATCCCCGAGATAATTTTTAAGAGGTAAGTAAAAGTAAGTATGAAACCCCCGTCTATTTTGGTGTGTTCCACAATAATTTTCTTGGTAACTTCTGTGTTCAAACCTCGATAGTATCTGTCAGTGCCATTTTCATTGATGTAGCTGAGCCGGTGCGATTGATTGTTGGCAATCCGATTGAGGGGGCGGATATCTGAAGCCTACTATCCGGGTAAACGGGGACCATGTTTCGACTTCCGGAAAATTTCGACATATCTTCGCGTTTCACATCCCCCAGACTCCAAAACCACCGTCAGTTCAAAAGTTTGTATATAATTTATGTATATATATATCTATCTATCTATCTCTCTCTCTCTATATATATATATATATATATCAGTTTCTTGTGGACACGATAACTGCCGTAATTTTGCACCAATCACTTTGAATTTTTTACATAATATGTATCACTATAAAATTTCGGTCGAGTTCGTTAATGGGAAAAATCGGTCGAAGGGGGTGAAAATGGGGGGCTTTTTTCGAAAACGTGAAATTTCGGTATAACACTCTTAATACGTGAAATATCGAATCCATTCAAAGTTCGTAATATGTGTCGGATAAGTGCCAAACATTTATGTCAAATATGTTTTTTGATAGCACCAACCATTGACCAAAGGGGTGGAAAAAAGTGGGTTTTTCGGGAAACATTAATCATATCTCCCTTAATAGGCACAATATCAAAACCGTACAAAATGGAAAATATTCCCCTAATAATTACCTAAAACTTTTGTCTGAAAGAATTTTTTATATGACCAACCATTACGCCAAGGGATGAGAAAAATGATTTCGGAATTTTAAAAAATGCCAAGTGCCATCAGAGGTTACCATAACAACGCTTTTAAATTGATAAGGGATGATCTATCAGAGGTTGCCAAGACAACGCCATTGACGAGATCACATTCATTTTTAGCCTACTTTTCACACTTTTCAAAAATGAGGAAAAAGTAGACTTATAAGATATATCCGGGAAAATGTGTCTGTCCTTCTGTCTGTCTGTCAGTCCTTCTGTCTGTCTGGCTGTGTTTGTGTGTCCCCCCCCCTATCAACTCCTAAACGGCTGCAGCAATCGAAACCAAATTTAGTATGAGTAAAGATGTATACCGGAATATCTCAGGCCCATATTTGAAAAAGATGCCAGTGCTACCAACTGCTGAAAAAAACGCACTAGAAATTTGAGCTCCATGATGGATATCTTGGAAGGTATACATGGGAGCTATTCTAAAATTGGCACACATGTAGATAATACTATTTCAGTTTAATTTCCAGGTGGCCATACATGACAGCGTTGCCAAAATAATTTTAAGCCTTCTGATAAGTCCAATTTTTAAATGCATATACCTTCTACACTATCAATTGTATTTCAACCAAATTTTGTATGTAATATATGTACATAAACATATATGACTGAGTGTATTCTTAAGAGCCATCAGGGCTGCCAACTGTTAATAATTGCTCTCTATTTTGTATCCAAATATATCAGAAAGTATGCAAGCCGACAGCTTTAAACTATGCACAAGTAAATTACCCGACATTTTACATTAATTTGGAGTAACTTACATACATCAGTTCTACCAACATGATTCTAAGCCTGCTGATAGGACCAATTTTTAAATACATGTAACTTCTATACCAACAAATGGATTTCATCCAAAATTGGCACAAAAATATATAATATTTCAGATTATTTCTGACCAGCACTCGCATGACATTGTCGCCAACATGCTTTTGCGTGTACTAATAGATCCAATGTGTAAATCCATGTAACGTCCTTTGGACTTCAACCACATTTTGTATTCTGTACCTTAGCAGATGGAAGTAAGAATATATTCAGTCACCAGAGCTGCCAACTGTATTGCTCTATTAGGCTACATTATGCCTAGTATACCTTATTTCGAACAAATTAAGACATTTCGATATTACCCACTTAATTTCGTCATTATTCTAGATAGGTACATATACTGTAGATTAATCTATGGCATGAATCTTAATTTTAAGAAAAGTAGGCTCTTTAGTTCGTCACGGAACTTCTTGGTCCATCTGACTATGAGGGAAGCGGCTAACTGGTAGCATGCTGAAATTCTATGCCCAAGGTGCTGGTTCAAAGCCGGACAAAGTCGCCGGATTTTCTAAGAGCGCTAAAAATCCGTCAGCATGCTTTCCTTCGGAGGGGAAGTTACAACGTTCGTTGCAAGTTGCTGGTTGCGGTGGCATCTAGCAGCCAAGTTCACAGCTAGGTGTCATTGACGTTAGTATTTGGTACAAATTTAGGTACTACTACTTAAAATTGATCGTCTGCAGACCTTACCTGAATTACAGACTAATACAGTCATCACAAATAACACCGTTCATCAGACAGATTCTACACACACCCAATGTACACGGGGTTACATGACCACCTTGTCGCAGCCCCTAAACTGAGGAACCAACCAACATCTCTGCGGGAGATAAAATTTTGCGTGAAGAAGTAACAGACTGTTAGATAGTTACACATTAGTTCCAAACCTTGCATAAGGACAGTGTGATCACAAGTATAACAAGAAGTTCCGTGAAGAACTATACAGCCTACTTTTCATGCCAATGATTATTCTACAGAATATGAACCTATCTAGAATAATGACGAAATTAATTTGCTAATATCGAAATTTCCAATTAGTTCGAAATACTGTATACCTGGCATAATGTATCCTAATAGAGCACTACAGTTGGCAGCCCTGATGACTGAATATATTCTTAGTTCCGTCTCTTACGGTACTAAATACAAAATTTGGTTGAAGTCCACTGGATAGCATGGACGTTACATGCAGTTAAACATTGGATCTAACAGCGCGCGTAAAATCATGTTGGCAACAATGTCATGCATGTATTGGTCAGAAATAATCTGAAATAATATGATCTATTGTTGGGCCAATTTTGAATGAAATCCATTAGTTAGTATAGAAGTTACATGCATTTTAAAATTGGACCTATCAGCAGGCTTAGAATCATGTTGGCAGCACTGACGTATATTAGTTACGCCAAATTCGTCTAGAATGCCAGGTACTATACGTGTGCAAAATTTAGAGCTATTGGCTTGCATACTTTCTGATATATTGATATTAGGGTAACAAAAATAGGGACAGCACATATTAACAGTTGGCAGCCCTGGTTGCTCCTTAGAATACGCATAGTCATATCTATTATGGTACACATAGCACATACGAAATTTGGTTGAAATCCAAATGATAGTATGGAAGTTACATGTATTTAAAGTTGGACTGGTCAGCAGGCTTTGAATCATGTTGGTAGCACTGACGTATATAAGTTACTCCAAATTAATATAGAATGTCAGGTACTATACGTGTGCATAGTTTGAAGCTGTCGGCTTGCATACTTTCTGATATATTGGTATTTGGATAAAATAAATTAGGAGCATTTATTAACAGTTGGCAGCCCTGGTAGGTCTTAAGAATACGCTCAGTCATATCTGGTTATGTACACATACAACATACGAAATTTGGTTGAATTCCGCTTGATAGTGTAGAAGTTATATGCATTTAACAATTGGACCTATCAGGAGGCTTATAATCATTTTGGCAACACTGCCATGTTTGGCCTCCTGGAAATTAAACTGAAATATTATGATCTGTACGTGTGCCAATTTTGAAATAGCTCCCATTCATACTTTCCAAGATATCCAACATGGAGCTCAAATTTCAATTGCGATTTTTTAGCAGTTGGTAGCACTGACATCATTTTCAAATATGGCCGTGAGATATTCAGGTATAGATCTTTACTCCTACCAAATTTTGTTTCGATTGCTGCAGCCGTTTAGGAGTTGATAGGGGGGACACACACACAGCCAGACAGAAGGACAGACAGACAGACAGACACACATTTGCCCGATCTCATAAATCTACTTTTTCCTCATTTTTGCAAAATGTGAAAAGTAGGCTAAAAATTAACCCCAAATGACAAGAAGCTTACCATCCCCATAAGACAGTAAAATGTTAAAAGTATGCATAGAAAGACGAAAAAATGTTAACTCACCTCCAATTGTAAAATACTTTCTCGCAATAAATGAGGTCTGATCCTCCTACGAAAACCTGCATATTTTGCCTATTATAGCCTATCCCCTAGTTTGCCCGGTGAAATCTACCTCCGCCTTCCGGCGTTCCGAGAGGATTTTTTTAGGGGTTTTAGCGCCACCTACGGCTTTCCGCCTACAAGATGGCGGCGGCGCGATATCTGGCGAACCCATGGTCAGATTTTGACAAATGAAATGTCGTTGAACTCGGGCTGACACCCCCTTTCCATTGGACATAATATTTCCACCCCAAAATAAAACCTACCCCTAATAGGGTGTGAAATTGTAATTTTTAGAAAATCTCGTTTTCAAGTGCGACATTTGGGAGTTTGAATGCTAATATGAAATTAAACGTTGTTCCACACAAGAGACATGTGTACGGTGGATAGCCAATATGAATTAACATGCTTGTTTTTTTGTTTTTACGCATGCCCACTCATAGCTTTTGTAAGAGGGCGGGCTTTTTAAAGATGGTGGCTGTAGAGTAGCCTAACCTAACCCATTCCACGAGGGGTGTTCGTAAAGTATTTCAAGCGGTGCTTGTCGATAGGCAAGCCAATAATCAAAGAGGGGTATGTCAGACCTTGAGGCGATAACCCCTTTTGATTGATCCCAGTTGACTGGTCCCTTTTGATTGATCTCTGTTGATTTGTTTCTTTGGACTGGTCCCTGTTGACTAGCCCCTTTGGACGGGTCCTTTTTGAAGGGGGTCCTTTATGACGGGTCCCTGTTGATGGGTCATAGTTGACGGGTCCTTGTTGACGAGTCTTTGTTGACGAGTCCCTGTGGACGGGTCATTGTTGACAGGTCATTGTTGACGAGTCATTGTTGACGGGTCCCTGTGGACGGGTCCTTGTTGACGAGTCCCTGTTGACGGGTCATTGTTGACGAGTCCTTTTGGACGAGTCCTTATTGATGGGTCCCTTTTGACGGATCCCTTTGGACCAGTCCCTTTGGCCTGGTCCCTATGGACTGGCCCATGAATTTATCCAAATTGTGCTAAAGGGCCTAACTACATTTATGTGTAAAGCAGTGTGTTGAACTGACGTAGTTAGCCAGCCCACACTACTAGAATGTGATAACGATATGAAAGGAAAGTGACGAAATACATGTGAACACGTGCGAGATGACATTATTACCGGCCCCTGTTTTGGTTCGTACTTGAGAAAATGCAAGTTCATATGTGTAATTTGACCTACCACTGGTGTTCACCTTGAACGTTAGCTGTGCACGTGCGCGATAACAGCAAACAATTCACAACATGTTTAGCAGCGGTGGGTGGTAAAGGGGAGTATCCGGAAGGGGGAGGGATGGTGTAAGTGAGAACACAGATGAAGAGAGAAAGAAATATGTATTTCTCATAATACATATGGAGCTGAGGACTGTACACACAGGGCCATAGGTTAAGTACAACATGAGTGAATAAATAAATACAAAGTGCATAGTTTCATACAACATGTATTTATTAATACATGAATTAAAAGCTGAGCTAAATCCCAACCATTTTACATATAGTTTATTTCCTTTTGTTTCAACACTTTTTCCACAAGGTAATGTTTAGGAAACACTGTCTTTTGGAGTTCTTGGAGATAAAACCTGCCTTTTATGGGTTGATGGTTGAGGTCCTCGAGTAAATAGGTGACTGGACTGTTCAGGTTGACTTGTTGAATTTGAAATAGTTCAGTCCCCCAGTTTGGTGTGTAACCTTTGTCGAAGACAGACTTAAATTTGCTCACAGGTACATGGTCCCCAATGTTAAGGAGGGGACGTTTAGGGTCTGCAGTTTTTATGAGGTTAAACAGTTTATCTAGTCGCGGAATATTTTTGGTCACAAGTCGTGGCTTGGTCCCAATGGTTCTGTGTTTAGTGACATTGTAACGTGATACTAACTCGGGTAACAAGTCCAACCAGCGATATGAGCCTTGAGCGGTAAACGCTTTCCACATATGGGTTTTCAATGTTCGGTTAAAACGCTCGACCACACTGGCTTTGAGATTGCTGTATGTGGTGTAATGGTGAATATCCAAAGATTTGAGGAAACTGGAAAAGTGCTTGTTGAAAAATTCCTTTCCCTGATCGGTTTGTAACAACAGGGGTTGACGTTTGGTTTGTTGAATAATATGTTTGAAGGCCTTGGTGACTTGCGGACCAGACTTGCGACTCACGGGTTGAACAAAGGCCATTTTGGAATACACATCAATGACCGTCAACATATAGCGTACACCATCGTTAACACTAGCATAGGGAATCATTTCCACCAAATCGGTTTGCCAAAGTTCATCCACACCCCGCGAAATCACCTTGAGTCGCTGATAGTGACGTCTAGCTGGACGATGCAACTCATGAGCAATGCCCACTTTAATGGGTGAAGACTTAACAATAATGTTGGCATTTCGGAGTTCTTCTTCAATTTCTTGAATTTCCCAATCGTGACCGGTATGGCCGGCTTGACGTGAAGCATGCAACAGCTGTAGTCGCTGGACGAGCTTATTGGGATTGTGCCAGTAGATAACATCCACAAGAGGTTTTAATGGTTTAAATGTCACTCCCGAAGCGGACACTTTCCGACGACCACTTTGACTGGTGGGGAACATTTTTGCAATGATGGTTTTATATTTTTGAGATATATTGGCATTCACTTGTTGAGTGGGATCATACTGTCTTTTGTGGGCATGGGTGTCCAATAAAATAGATTTATATTTGCCAAGGTCCTCTGGCGTATAATCTTGGGAAGAGGGAGTCCGAGAGAATAGCAGCTTTAACAGTCCCGGTGTAAATTTATAGTTGATCTTTTTAATGACAGCTTTAGTACGTCCAAATTTAATCGATGAATCACCAATTTTAAAACTATCATCCGCATAGCGAACACCATATGTGGTATCTGTGTTTCCAATAAACAGATTGGTGAAATAGGGTTCCAGTGTTGATCCATAATATGTTATTAAATTGTTTTTCAGTTGAGCTTTATGTTGAGGGGTGGCCAAGAGTTGTGAAAACGGAGACGATCTGGAAGGGCAAGGTGTTTCGACCATGACCAAGGATTCGTTTTTTCTTAAAAACTCTGCAAGGGGTGAGGCCTTTTTTTGAGGCGTAAACACTTGTTCCTCGTCATCCTCAACTTCGCTAACACTAGTTAAATCTTCCTGTTCCTGTTCCTCTTTCTCAGGGTCCTCGTGGTGTGTCTCAGTGGATTGTGAAAAGGTAGGTAGCGTTTCAGATGGCTTGAAAGAGGGTTTCAACATGGCTTTTAGAGGAGGTGCTAAATGTTGTTGAATAACAAAGCACGTGATCGTTTCAATTGACGGAACTTTTGGCGAATAGTATTTTTTGCTCTAATAATATGCTTTTTCAATTGACTCTCTGCTAACGCCATGGTGTCTTGACAAATGACTTGAGAGGGAATGACACAGTGGCCTAAATAGCAATAAAATGATCAAACCCTAAGCGATACCGCCCTTGGTTGAGTTCACTTTGTTTGTCAATCACTAAACAGGCATGACGTTGAGTGTTCCAGCACTTAGCACACAATTCTGTAAAGGTCATATCCGGATTCACATGTTCATTATAAATGTGACGACTGTTCCTCTCGTCCTGACGAAATAAAACAATGACATTGGCATTGTCACGAATCAACTGTTTGGACATTTTAGAATACGTTTGTCCAAGATAGAAGCAATCGATATGTTTATGTCGACCCATGCTGAAATAGCTTTGAATGATGCCTTGTCGTTCAGTAGATACATCATCGAAAATCATGAGTGAATCAGGCTTTACCTCATCCGGTGAAATAACATTTTCTTACATGGAAAATAACCCATATTCTCATTTTGTAATCCAGACATGACTTGATCCAGAAACACGTAGAGGGGTTGGTAGAGAGATTTTGCTCAAATATAATTATTTTGAAAACGCAGACCATTGGGCGCTGTAATAAGCGTCAGCAAAAGATTAGTCTTTCCACATCCCGAAGGCCCCACAGCGAATGGAAGATGGAAACAGTGAACCATGGCGTTGTTCACGTGATGTGGGACAGAGATGGGAAACCATGTCCACCACGGGGAATGACTCTTGCTGCTTAATGATCTTCATTTCAACTAGGGCTTAGAGAGGCTAGCAAGCTGTCTATATACATGGAACCGAACCTTGTCATAGAAACAGTAGACTCGTACTACAGGTTGACGATGGATGTCTTTGGACGTGCATTGATGGCCAAAGCTAGGTCTGTTCCCATACATGATCCTAAACAAGACACAGATCCTGCTAATAAACACTATGTGGATAGGTCTGTAGTGCCATGCACAAAACAGGGAGATCATGACTTTAAGGAAAAGCGGATAACCCATGTGAAACATCCTCAAGTGTCTACTGACGTTACTACAAAATAGTACGTGGATAACAAGGAGCATGAGTTATAAAGCAAAGTGCCTCGGCTTAATATGGATGGCTATAGAGCTTATCATCACCGCATTATTCACGTGGAAGACCCACAAGAAGTGGATGATGTCTGCACCAAACGCTACCTCACCTACCAAATGAAAAGCCTTTATAAATTTATTCCATCTATATTTTTAGTGTATCTGACAAATGAAAATCCTGTGAATGACAGGAACCATTTACCGCTATTCCATGACCAGCACCTAACCTATGTGCTTGCTTCGGGTTTAAACCACCATAGATTACACTATTGTAAGGTTCCTGTTTGGGTGGCCTGTACAAATAATTAACCTAAGGGATGAAATTAGTCTAAATTAGGGGGCGAGCTTGGCAACTGCTGTAAGAGGTATGGAGTTTTTAGTGAATTGAGATCGACAGTGCGATCAGAAAGGAGAACTCCCCAAAGTGCTGCTTGACGGGGTAGTTCTAAGTGAGGGGGTATTTGGGAAGGTAATTAAATTATTACTCTGTGCGCGCCAGCTGCGTCACGTGGTCTGCTGCGAGTCGTGGGCGGGCGAGCTAACGGGGAATTCGCTAGTGTCAGCGTTGAGCAAAAGCGCTCGGCTAACGTTAAGAAGCAATTAAACAATAAACAGTAAGGCTAATTCTAGGTCCTACCTAAAGGGGAAGATAATAGGGTAGGATCTTATTAGCTAAATAAATAAAAGAATAAGACCAGTGGCTTCTAGTACTTTTGAATTTAATGTGTACCTCGATTTGGAGGTACACTGGCAAATAGCAGTTCAAATGTTAGCAAATAATAATAATTACAGTCCAAGCACAGGGGGATGTGAGTGTAGTGTGATGGTGAGTGTAGTGATCGCTTGAGACACTTACCCATTCAGCCAAGAGCAGAGGTTCGGTACGTCGGTAGCACTAAGACAGACTGAGTTATCCTGGGTGTATGATCTCCGAGGTTCTTATAGGTTTCTTGTGTTAGGTCGGCGGAATCCTCACATTCCTACCAAGTCGTAAACCTTTCCAGGGTCGTTGCCTGGGACATGAGGCTACCTGGGTTCATGTAGGTGCTAATTATTAGTCTTGTAATTTTGTAGTTGTAATTTATAGGTTTTTAAATTAAATGTTTAGAATTGTGATTTGTTGGAGATTTTATTTAAGGGATGGGGGTAGCGTACCCTAGGGGTACAACAACCCCCTTTGTAGGGTTAGTTATCGTCCTCGATAACTGGACGAAGACGTGGGGGGTGGTTTTTGCAAAATAGGGCATCTTCTTCTCACTTGTCATTCTTCTACCTTCTGTTCTTCTCTTCTTTTCTTCTTTCAATTTATCTCGTCAATGTATAGGTGGCGTCGTAGGGGGGGGGGGGTGTGGGTAGCCTCGTGGAAGATAGGGGTGAGTGAGGGGGTAGATATGAAATTATTAAGATAGTAGTAATCGTCAAAGGTTGAAGGTTGTATATAGGTGCCTTCTAATGATTGTGCGACCGGGTGTGCTCAGCGATCATGTGTAAGTGTTTATGGTGAGGGGAACAATATTTCTGTACGTATATTTTCAAAAATTCAACAATGGTTCGTGAAGCTTACTGGTTTTCATGTGACATCATTTACCTGGCGGGATACAACATTTATCCCTATTGATATTTGTAACGAAATGATAAGATAAATTGGTAAATAAAACAATACATATAACATAAACATATAACATATTCAATATCCATTCAACTAAAGGGGTGCAGGAACACAACGGGAGGAAAAAAACATCCGAGTGGTGGGGGGAGGATATATATAAGTAACGTACCTCCGGTGTGGATGAAAAACTGCCCTCGCGTGCCCTGCACGTGTGTAAAAGAGATAGAGTGGAGAGAAAGAATGAAAGAAATGTCACAGGGTGTAATTTAAGGGTTAAAATTTAGAAGTGTTTTATTGTGGGGAAGAAATACGACATTTTTACAATGGGGAGTTTAAAAGAATAGAAAGGAAAAACAATGTGTAAAATAAAACAAACCATATATCTTCATACATACACAATCTTATCTGAACAATATCGTCACTCTTAAATACTTTCAACAAAAATTTTAATGCAATCATACCATGTGTAATTATTTGAAACAAAACAAAACTCTATTAATGATACCAATATTCTATAAAAACAAAACTCTATTAATTATATCAATATTTTATATGTTAAAACCAAATTCTTATTAATTATATTAACATTCTATCAATACTTACGTTGCGCAACTATATCACTGTTAACCCTTTTCATTTACCACAATTTCGTACTGTATGCATTTTAACACTACGGCGAGTGCACTCTAACTTAATATCTATGCGTCAACTATTGGCTATGACCTGCAGGTAATATACTACCCGTCTATATTATTGCTATTTTATGACTCGCTCCCTGTGGGCGAGCGAAGTCATCTTGGCAGCACAACTCGTCCTTTACAGAAATAGGCGCGAGTTGTGTGGCCGTAGTGCACCTCTCATTATAGGTGTCAAATTGTTTGTTGATCCGACCTCCAGTGGGGGGATATCCCACAGGTATATCTCCACCGTGGTTCGGATGTGCGCCTGGAAATATGTATTATGTGGGGGGGGGGGGGGATTGTGTATTGGCCGTGTGAGTGTGAAATGTGGGGGCGGGAAATTTGTGTATTACAAAAAACATATTAATGCATATAACTCGTCGCATCTGTGGGGATCCATAAGACATATATAAAAGCATAATAGAGAGTATTCACCCTCGTCATCTGTGGGGTGAACCTGTGGAGGTATATAGAGAAACATTTCATTTGGCAAAATATATCATATTTTGTCATTTTCATTAGTAATTTCGGCGAGTGCCCAAAATGGAGCTACTCCCGATGCATGTGCGCAAAGTATGCACCATTATGTGTGCTGTGTCCGGATTCGGCGTCTCAGGTTTTCAACCTGTGCTGAAAAAGAAATACATAACTATAATCATAAAACATAGATTTATAATTATTATTGGCCATTTGTTATTAATTCTTTTATACCTTCATATACCTTTCCATTCGGTTTATACCTTTATTCCTTATTTTCTATCTGCCCTTCCATTGAAGGATAATCACGCGTACGGTATGGACCGTTCCAATATACTATCATCCCTTTCTTTGAAGGATAATTACGTGAACGGTATGGACCGTTCCAATATTCTATCGTCCCTTCCTTTGACGGACAATCACGTGAACGGTATGGACCGTTCCTATACTCTATCGTCCCTTCCTTTGAAGGACAACCACGTAAACGGTATGGACCGTTCCAATATTCTATCGTCCCTTCCTTTGAAGGACAACCACGTGAACGGTATGGACCGTTCCAATCGGGCTTACGCATTTGCGTAAGACCGCATTTGGCGCTCATATATTGCCACTTAGGCAATATCAATATATTCCTCTCCCTGGGGCACAATAATATCTGTAACCTCGGCCAGGGAGAGAATCGTAGTTTCGTTGTATATTTTCTTCTTTCTTGATGCTTTGGTCAACGGGGGTATGACCAGAGAGGTCATCGGTGCTACATACCTCTGCCCGGGAAATTATATCCTCTTCTTTCTTGATGAATATGTCTACGGGGGTAAGAGCAGAGAGGTCATCGGTGCTACTTACCTCGACCCGGGAAATGATATCCTCTTCTTTCTTCACCTGTGTGTAATAACCAGGTCTCTAGCTCCGCGCATAGAGCCGAAATTACTTAACCTTACATACTAACTATCGTCAAGTCATGTGGGTCGTCTTGGGAAGGAGGAAGTATCCTGTCCGATGTGGGGTAGTTTATTTTCTCATCGAACCATCAAGCCTCCATCCGCAGGTATAGTTTAGACGACGTTAGGGCATTTAAAAAATGGGTATAACGGACCCTATGCTAGGGGAGACAGGCTAGGTACTTCCCTCTAACACAGGCGCATGCCCGCCCTAACACGTCACCACTATGACCTCTCGTCGGTCGTCAACGTTGAAGTCCTATTATGTCAGGTCCTGGGCTATCCTTGCCGTCAGTCCTGGGTACAATTTATCAACATAGCAATATCTACTTTCCCTTGGAAAATAGGTTCACATCTATTAAAGTGCACCTCCGTGCACAAACCATGAAAAGCAAGTGTCAAGCGGTATTATGTTGTGTATGGTGTTATGGTTATACGGGGGGGGGGGGATAACTGTGGTGGCACAGTGCACTTCAATTGCGCCTGGCTCGTCGGATATCCAGCTAATGTCAGCTGCGTATTATTCCTTTTCACATGTTAGTAGGTAAGTGAAGGATGTGAATGGTATTCCCGTGTTAATGGGCAGTTGTAAGTATGTTAAAATTTGTAAGTATTGGTAACGGGATGGTAAGATAGGTCCAAGGAATCGTGGTCCTATTGGGATGTATGGAAACGTTAAGTGGTAGGAATTCTCGACCGGTGTGGGTGAGGATTTTATTCGTTAGGATCTGGGTGTTCAGCGTGGCTGTTAGGTACCCTGCTGAAGGAGTTAGGGTAGCATTAATGCTCTGAATTGACATGCAGGGTAAAAATATTGGTTATTAAAATCAAACATAGCATGCACTGGTGTTAGCGGTTTAAGTCTGGAACGCTAAGCTGTTAGCTCTAAGGTTCCGAATGTTGATTAACATATAGCCATGAGCGATAAATCATGGTGTACACCCTGGTAATTGCATGATTACCAAGTGCCGTGCATTAATAGGGGAGAATTGTACAAGTGTTTATCTGTAGAGTGTTAATATGTATCTTGGAAGGGAGATGTGCTTTGGGGCTTGGACGCACTAGTCGCAATATATGGCATCTGGAGCCATAATAATAATATGAGACTGCTGTCCATACTCGTAATATATATTCTAGACTTATATACTATAAACTCTAGATTTAAAAACTGGTCATCTAGGATTATTATATAATATAATCCCTTAACTATAGATACTGTCTAGAGATACTATGTATAGATATTCTAAACCAGGTTATATTGCAGCGCACTATATGTGTGGCGTAAGTCCTTCCTATAAAGGGGCTGATCGCTGCAAAAAAAAATATTCTATCCACCCTACGGAAATGTGGGGGATTCATAAGTGTGTATTGCCATTCTATTTGTTGGGAGGATGGTATATATGAATGCCATCTATATGTTAAACAAGGCCATAAATTCCACTAAGTGTGGCGTTTTAATTATAGATTTCAAGAGGGGTAAAATGCACGGGGGGTATATTAACCTATATTAACCGATATATATTAACGTGCTATCGCTTGAAATAACTCTGCTCTTCCAAATCTGGAAGAGAATATTTAGTGTAATATCGCTGTCCCGCGAATAAAATAAATTAAAATCTCCGAAGTGGGAAGTAGATTTATATATTTATATGGTCACGGAGACATGATCGTGTTTTCCTATGTTGGATGGCGTAACTATATAAGGGTGTATTCGAGGGCAAAAGTGTATTAAAGCCCGCTGCGAGATAAAATACGGTGTATTTTGTGTGACGCGGCGCTGTGTGAATATCACCGAGAATACTGGCTTTTGGCCGTAAAATATGCTATCCCGGTGTTACGTATTGGGGGATGAAGGGGGTGAACTAAAATTTAAAAAAGTGGTTACCCTGCTGTATATAGTGTATTCCGATAATTATATGTCTCGCTCCTAGTGTCGTTTGAATCCAGCGCGCGAGATTAGGCCTGTATTCATTATGGCTGCTTGCTAGTTACCCGTCACGTGGGAGGCGTGGCTGGTGATAACGTGTGTATATGGGAGATATGAGCTATCGCTACTATGAGGCGTTACCTGTAGCATTGATTGGCTGACAGGCTGTAGTAGTGCCTTTTTATCGTGGCGCTATTCTGATTGGACCTGAGCTTCGAGAGTGGGAGTCAAGCACGAGGCTTTGTTATTGTTCCGTAGATGAACTGTCATAAGCACGTGTTATGTGTCAAATTGGAACGGTTATCATCTATACATTGTTAAAAGCTATACAACCGATGTATTATGTAATCTGGGTGGAGGGTATTAATTGTCCGTCTGTATATTGGGAAGCTACGCATGTCCTTCTATTGAGGAATTCTAATGGGATTACGCTGTCATTATATCGTACCTAAATGTGGCAAATGATATGTATATAACTATTGTGTTTTTTGTATAGTATTTATGTAATATGCTGGAGTGTGTTATACATGTTCGGAAGCATATGTCGAAATCCTGTGGCTGTAAAAATTCTGGGTACTACTATGTAGAAAAGTGTTTCAGTGGTTTGCAGTTGTCTACTCCGGGAAAATGAAAAATAATGCAGGGCGCGTTAATATGCTGGGTATCCACCTATAAACAAATGTTTCTGTGTATTATTTCCTTTTCCTGCGGGAAAATGGAAAATGGTGTCTATAAAATATATTTATTTACTCTGTATTTAATTCACAAATTGTATTAACTTGTACTGGGAATGTGTGGACGCGTGTAGCGATTTCATGTGAGTGTAGCAATGTTGGGTGTCACCCTGTAGGAAAAGTGTTTCCGTGGTTTACCCCTGTCTACTCCGGGAAAATGAAAAAATAAGGCGGGGTGTATTAATATGTATATTCACAGTGAATCTTGCATTCCGCATGTTGGATTGTCCGTGGAGTAGCATAATGGGCTACTTTTATCGGGCATCCTGCTGTATGGCAGTGAGAATTATACAGTGTAATCTCCTAACCGGATGTGTTCTTGTGAAGATGATGTATTCCTATTTCGTATATGCTGTTTGTGAAATCAAGTGGATATTTAGTCGTTATACATTAAATAAAATCATCGGGCCTTTATTAATCATTATCTATAAAATTCGGCATGATTATGTCTATGGTCGATACTCATTCCTTATCGTGATCCCAGGAGGGTAGGCTAACACCTGCTCTTGACTCGATTTACGCCTTAGGAAAACGTGGAATAGCTATTGACCATTAACCTATTAGTTGCTGAATATATTTACATCTATACGCTCACGGCTGATATCTATCCTATAGTGTTTTGACCCAGGAAAGTAGGACTGAACCTGCCTTTGACTTTCTTACGCCTTAGTTCTACTGTAGGACATTTATGGACCATGGCGTTATTGTGCTACTAATGGACATATATATGTATGTGCCATGTCGTATCACGTTGCCTCAAAAGGAAAATATGTAAGTTTACTGTGGCAAACTGATGATCATAACGCTAAGTGTTTATCTACTGTTGTACCCGTTCGTCCTGGGGATGCGATGACCCATCTGCTATAACATCACATCCCTGGAGTTCCAGGACAGAGCGGAGTTAAATGAACCTCTAGTCAAATAAGGAATGTGTCGGAAATTCAGTTGAATTCTTGAAAAAGCAGTGGGTTTCACGAGACAAAGTATCTCTAGGGTCGTTACGGGCTTAAGTTAATAAAAATAATTCAAATATAAATGGGCGCCATCAACTGAATTCCTAGCAAAACCACTTCCTTTCCGGATAAGCCTTACTCAAGACAAGGAAAGAAAAAGGAACATCACACCATCATCAGATCACAACTAAGATAAAAACAAATTTATTTTACTTTGATAGTCAGACAGACATTTTAAATATAAATCCTACCTAAGAGTATGGTCGAATGCAAAGTTAAATTGTCATTGTCCAAAAATCGAACCATCTCCTTTCTAATGCAAAATTATTTCAATCCACATAACAAGAAAAATGTATAAAGTTCTCTTGGGTTCTCAGGATCACTGTCGCACTATGTCTTTCGTCACTGACATTTGTGAAACCTGAGACCTAATTCTCTTTAATTTAACATCAATGTGGATTTAATTAAGTTACTAATCTGCCTAAACATACACATATAATAATCACTCATGTTAAATATCACATAAATTATGGTTTGCATGGTATAATTTGAACGTAGAACATGTTAATCAAATGTTCCTAAACATTGAATAATTAATTTACATTATTTACATCGTCATTCAATCACTTATCTGTGAATTACAGAAAATTCAAATTCTCATTGGTCATCCTCATCATTATTATCAAAATTAAATATTTCTTACATTAATTCTCACTTCAAAATTCCAAATATTCCTGTCAGAATCGTTAATTCATCACCATTACATCATTTAAATTCACATTTTAAGTTGCAATTCCTTCGAATCATCTCTCAATTAAATTTATTTAATTCCATAAAAAATTCATTAATCATCAGCTTCTTTAATTAATCATCACCTTCTAATTCAGTTATTCATCATCATTACAATCGTCTAATAATTCATTTCAATCAGTTTAATCAATTCAATCTTTAATTCATCCACTTATTTAATTAATCGATTTATTTCAAAATTTAATTTATCAACTTATTTAAATTTCAATCATGTGGTTATTTAGTTTTATTATTTCATCTAGTAATTCTGATTTTTATTTCATTAGGTCAGATCGTTAATATGCTTAAATCTCAGATTATTATTTCATTAATTATTATTTTCAGAAAATCTTGTATTATCAACTTCATTTACTTGTTTAATTTCCTAACAAATTGTTTAATAAGGTTTATAGAACGTTGTCTTACAGTTTTATTACTTCCAAGTTATATCTCGTATTTAATTATCATGCCAAAAATATTATTGTCTCCACGACATCACGTTGGATCTAACTATCCACAACGACATTATATTTCTTCAATATTCCAAATATCACATTTGAATATAAGAATTGCTACAAAAACTCCATAAATATTCAGCACATACAGCATGAATTTCAACAATAACGCTAGACTGGGTACAACGACCTCATGTCCGCTTCAAAATACATTATCAACGTTGCAACTACCAAATGGCAAATTCCACAAAATGCCTATCACAAACTTCATTTAACCACGTTGCATGATCTACAAAAATATATAAATGGCTTCAAATTATTAACGCACATAATCTCCAATGACTGTAATTACTCTGATCATATCTAGACAACTTCTTAAACAATTGGAAAAATATTACTTCAGTAATTTAATATTTGCTTTCAAATAGCAGAAATTCTCTTTCACAAGTTTCATAATTCACATCGTAGAAAAACACCAATGTGCTATAATCTCTCACATCAAAATCTGCAATACTGATCTGCCTTAAAATAATTATGACCATTAATGATTAATCTTACAAGATTAAATTACTTTAAATCCTTCTCAAAGGTATCAAACACAATTATAAAAATCATCAAAGCATCAGCTGTAATAGCTGTTAAACTGAAATTACTCTCAAAAGAGTATAGCAACAAAATATTGGATTGGCAAACAAGAATTACTAAATGCAATCCTGTTGACATTTATCGTTACTTTATTTAACAAAATTTCGACTGATATGTGACTAGTAGTTCCTTGTTTAATTCACTTACATCTCGTGTACATTCGGATGATAAAATGAGTACCTCAATGGCGAGTAAGATGTGTAACCACCGTGCAATCGTATAAATACGAAGGACCTCGCCCCGTCGACTTGGATGATAGTTCCCTGAACGGTGGGTAAGGTGAGTAGCCACCATACAATCGTATAAATACGAAGGACCCCACCTCGTAGGCTATATGAGTGAATGTACTAGAAAGGAATCAACAAGTTTCTAGTTGTCATATAAAAGCGACGTTCATTCACTAAAGTGAATAACTTCTTAATATCTCCAAACAATCCAATGGAAAAATCCCTACTGATGAATAATACACACTCGCTAGTATGCAATGAACTGACGAAGTAGTTTCTGATAATCAATTGCAGATCACGAGTTCGAAATACTCGTTACACAAAAAAAACTATCCATGAAAAATATCCTAGCTGGAAAAATGTCTATAAGACCAAACATCTTCTTAATAAAGCCAAACAACGGTGAGAATATCGAATAATGATGCCTGCCATATCATATGGTCACTCCATATTCTAGCAAATTCGAAGTATATAAATTCAAACCATGTCTTAATAATCAAATCACTCCTATTAGAAAAATATACATGTGTGCCCAGTATTCATGAAAATAATCGTATCAGGTAGATAGAACTCTTACAATACCTTTCATTATCAGTTGTAATATAATTTCCAAGATCGTCGATTTTCCCTACCTAAAGATTTCTCGTAAGATCGGCGTGAATATCATTTCATCCATGAAATGATGATTTCCTTCGAAATCCCAAGCGAATCAGCTGTTGGACTCCTCTCGTCAGGAATCGAATCCATCGCTCTGTGGTGCCATCTTGTCTCTATTCACGTTTACTCGATCATGTTGAACCTCGAATTACCCATAGCGGATATCGTCCAACTCCTTCTCGAAAAGTTCATGGTAACAGCGGACCCCCTACTCTTCTTCTAATATGCGCCACTGTTCCGATAAATGTTCCGTTTGAGAATTGTAAGTCCTCTCTCAACTTACTGCAAAGTTCTACTTGAGTAAAATGAAAATTTTACTAGATAGTGTTCCAGATTACGATACACCCTGTATCTGTCTGTAATTTGTAATCCATGAAAATGGCATAAGATATAAATCTTATAAATGCACGCTGTAATGTTCATCAGAGCCTATGCCAAACATTCAGTTTACTTGGAATAGTAAAAAGTCGCTTTGAATGTATTATATAACAGCATGGTTATAAGGTTAATTGTGAAAGCCTGTGTTCGAACAACGTCGAAATGAAGCTTGAAATAAAGTCTTCATATGCGATCAGTGTGGTTTTGAAATACCCCGGCTATCCACAATTGTCTTCTCGGCTAGGTCGCCTGTATCAACGACCCGCTCGGCCTCTGTTGCTCGGTGATGCGAGAAATGTCGCCTACACTTGCCGTGACGGTTTACGTGTGTTGCGTGACCTTCAATGCCCGTCTCGCTGTGCTATAGAGCTGCTCTGTACTGCTCCTCTCATTGAGCTCAACTGAACTGCTCAGCGCTGTGTTCCAGCTTATGAGCTCCGTGCGGCACGTGGCTAATTCTCCCCACCACGGTGCTCCTACGTCACGAAGATAGTCTCGAACCCGACTCCTCTCGGCTGTTCTGTTATACAATAACTTATTTCCATAAAATTATTTCCACATATAATGCATGTCATATATACTCTTCTAAGTTGTTTTAACTTATTATAATCCCATATATATTTCAATAAAGCTTCACATCTTTATTAATAATTCTATCTTCTTACATATTTCAATGCCTCCTTGATTCTTGATCTCCTACGTCATCTTGGCTTTCTTCTTGACGCGATCGATGCGCTATCTTGTCTGCTTGCTTTCCAAAACCTCAACTACAGCTTAATGTCAGCTGGCGTAGCCGATAGCCTAAAATAGGTATCGGGTACATCTCTCCCGTACATCTCCTTTTCTATTATCAGGATTGAGAAAAAAAAATACACTCTCAGGCATTCAATATATTATACATGTACGCGATAGCTCTACAATTTCCTTTACTCAGCATGATGGTATTTCCTGATGCTAGCTGCATTAAAAGTTCCTACAACTTCATCAGTATCCATTCTGACAATCTTATAGCTATTATTCTGGTATGTTTGTTCAATACGGAACGGTCCAGCGTACAATGGAGCGAATTTATGGTAGATCTTCAGCTGTAGGTTCGAAGTGACTGGCTTCCTAATCAGCACCTCATCATTTTCTTGAAATGGCTCGTGGAACCTCCTTCCTGCCTGTCTCCTGGCTCTCTTCTCCGCCTGTCTTCTGAGCCTCTCTCCTGCCATCTCGACTCTTCTTTCTTGTGTGGGTTGAGGATCTGCTGGTGCCCTCACGACTCTATCCCATGGTCTATCCGGTTTCAATCCATGATGAAGCATGGACGGAATCTGTCCTGTGCTTTCATGTACTGTGGAATTCAAGCATTGGCTAATGATGGGTATCACTTCCATCCATCTATGGTGTTGCCTTGACACATATAAGCGACACAGCTTACTTATCTCCGGCATAATTCTTTCGGCGGGATTTCCCTCTGGATACCGTACAGAATTAAACACATGCCTGACTCCTAAACGTTCCATAGCAGTAGAAAATTCCATGCTAGTAAATTGTGATCCATGGTCACTCAACAAAACTTCAGGTTTCCCCATGCTCGGAATAACTGTTTTCTCAAGTCGATTTATTACGTACTTGGACGTAGCTTTCTGTATAGGGCATAGAGATACGTACTTCGAAAATACATCGACTGTTACTAAAACGAATTGATTGCCTTTCGTCGAACGAGGAATCGGACCAAAAATGTCCGTCGCGAAAAGTTCTCTTGGCTTGCTGGGTAATATTGATCTGGGAATTTCTTTCATTAACTTAGATGAGTATTTACTTCGCTGACAACTGTCACAGGTCTTTATGACGTCGCGAATCGTTTGTCCCATTTGTTTCCAAACAAAAGTTTCTTGAGCGAGAGCCAAAGTCTTGTCTACACCTACATGAGCTGCAGTTCGGTGTATCATCCAAATAACTGGTTTGACAAGCTTGGGTGGGATCACTACTCTAAGTCTAGTATGATCCTGGTCAATATATTGGCATATAACACCTCCCATAATATGATGTCTTCTAGCCTCTATCTCAGTTCTTTGAAAATCTGGATCAGTGTTATCCATCCTACGTGTCAGAAAACGGTAAATTCTTCGCAAAGGTGCATATCTCTTCTGAGTTTGCGATAACAACTTCAACTTTTCTAGAGTACCACTATCCTCTTGAATCAAATTTATATGGTTGACTATTACTTCTTCACAAGGGTTTCTGCTCAGCACATCTGCTAACAGATTTAACTTCCCCGGTCTATGTACAACAGTTGGGTTAAATTGCTGTAAGAACAGAGCCCATCTGGTGATGCGGTCACTCGCTAAGTCTGTCTTCATAATAAATTGGAGGGCTTTATGATCTGTGATCACTGTTATGTCATGTCCAAACAACACCTTCTTCCACGTTTTGAGAGCATGAACCACTGCTAATGCCTCTAACTCAGTTGCGTAGTAATTCTTCTCACAATTCCTAAGCTTGCGACTGGTGAAAGCTAAATATCTATGTTTCTTGTCATCATCCAGCTGATATAGGATTCCACTAATGCCTATTTTGGATGCATCTGTCTCTACAAAGAATCGTCTTGTAAAATCAGGATACTCAAGCTTGATATTTTGGATTAGCATTTTCTTGGCCGCTAAAAACGCTTGATTGCATCTATCGTCCCATTTCCATCGATTTCCCTTCCTTAATAAATCCTGCAGAGGTGCCATTGTCTCAGTATATTCAGGACAATGTGTTGAAAAGAACTGACACATGCCTAAAAACTGCCGTACCTCTTTAATCTTTCGTGGTGTTGGAAACTCTGAAATTGCCATTATCTTCTTTGGATTGGGCCTATAACCATCTCCATCGATTCTATGTCCAAGAAATTCAATTTCTTCATGAAAGAATTGACATTTATTGAAGTTCACCTTGAAGTTCGTTCTTCTAAGATCTTCAAAAAGCATTTGAAGGTGTCTGATATGTTCTTCCGCTGTCTCAGACGCTATAATCAGGTCATCAATATAGCTTACAACATGCTCTTTAACTGCATCTGACAAATTTTGATCTAGTGCTCGGATCATCACCGGACCACTATTTTTCACACCAAAAGGTAATCTATTGAATACATATGTTTTATGGTCAAACAAGAACCCTGTGTACTGTTTGCACTCTTCTGCTAGCTCAACATGATAATATGAACTAGTCAGATCGATTGTCGAGAAGACACTCTTTCCTCTAAATCGGCGTAACAATTCACGAATAACAGGTGGTCTATCGTGTTCAGGAAGAACTCTTTCGTTAAGGGATCTGGCATCTAGACATATCCTCAGCTTACCGTTAGGTTTCTTGACAACAGCTAAAGGATTCAAATAAGCAGTTGGCATTTTCTTAATTATTCCATCTGTTTCCATGTCGCTTATCATTATGCTAACTTCCTCCTTCCATTTATCCGGAATGGGGTATAAATTTTTATGGTATGGTTTGTCATCCATCAACTTGATGCTGTATGTAAAATTTTCTATGAGACCTGGTTTGTCATTGAATATATCCTCATATTCTGAAATTACTTGATCAAACCGCCCCTTAATCTCTGGATTTATTTTACTAGTTATGCCAATTTTATCTTCTATAGACCTTTCAACGCTGCATACAATTTCATCCAATATATCCTCTCTAAAGAATGTCATCTCCGATTCTTGATTTTCCATAACCCCTTCTTGAAAGTACATGCGCCTACTCTGCATATCTATGATCAGGCCACTCTCACTTAGGAAATCCACTCCTAGGATCATGTCAAAATGTAGTTGACCCACTACTAGGAACATCTGTTCAAAACTTCTGGTTCCAATCCCAACATCTAAAAGTACCTGACTTTTACATTTCATACTCTTGTCTGGAATCACCCCTTGAATTTTGCTAACAACAGTTGGCAACATTGTAATTCTTCCTAATAATTTCAATTCATCCAGGCAACCTATGGATATCAAGCTCACCATAGCTCCTGTGTCTACAAGTGTCTTTATTTCTTTTCCCATGACTTCCACACTAATAACTGGCAATTCATGTCTATTTTCCCGTTGTACTATGTCTTCTTCCTCGATTAAATCCTCGTCCTTGACCCGATATGTTTCTACGATGACGATTGATTCCCAATGATTTTCATTTTCCTCTGGAGTTAATTTGACGTTTTTTTTTTCCTTCGCCACTCGTGCTGGCTCGATTGACATCTCTCATTGTCTCCTCGAGTGGTGCACTAGGCTGTCTATCCTCTTGTCTTGACCTTTCATGTCCACGATTATCCCTTCTGTCGTCAGGATCGTTTCTTCGGCCTTCCTGTCGGTCGTTTCCATTAAACTGTTGCCCTTGGTTCCAGTTATTCCTTCCCCGATATCTGTTATTATACCGATTCCTGTCCTGATACCTGGAATTTTGGTTATAATTCCTATACCGACTATCTCTCGCTTCTTGATCGTATGGCCTTTCATATGGTCCTCTATATCGATCATTTCCTCTTGCGTTACGGATATTTCCTCGATTCCCATCGTTCCGTCGGTTTTCCCAGGAATCCCTTCTGTCCGTTTGAGCTGCATTGTCCACGACTACCGCATTTACTTCTTGCGTGTTTCTGTTGTCGTTCCTATTACTTCTAGGTGTAACCTGTGCGCTCGTATAATCCAATCGCCTCAATATATCATCATAATGTTCCAGCGTATTGGCTCCCGATGCTATCAGAGATCGCTGTACCTCTATCGGTAACTGTCGCGCTATAGCTTGCAAAAGCTCTTCTTCTGGCAATGGAGGAATAAGGAACTGTAATTTAGCCAGCTGTGACGTGAAGTAGTTGGCGTAATGCGTCGGATGTGACGTAGAATAGCGTTTAGAGTACATCTCCGCTCTTACGTTGAGTTGATCCTCGGCACTCCAGAATCTCCTCAAGAAAGCCATGGCGAATTGCTCCATGTTCGCAAAGTTGCTTCTGAACGCTCTAAACCATGTAAGTGCAGATCCATCTAAGGCGCGTTCTACTATCCTTAGCTCTCTTTCTTTGGCTACCCTGTGTTCCGCCATGTAGTCTCGAATATCTCGCAGAAATTCTACTGGTGTAACTCCTGTATTTCCCGAAAACTTTCTCGGTTTGTCATCTAGGTTCCTTATAATTGTGACTGGACCTGAGTATCGTTCACTTGGACTCGACGTACTCCTACTCGAACTTGGATTCTCCTGAGGGGTTGAACTGACCCTTTCGAATGTCACATTCGGTTGCACTTGACGGTCTTCTACCATGCTCGTGTCTTGATTCGTCATACTGCGGTCTATCGCTGTTTGATTCATCAATGTTTCCCCTGATGTTACATTATGACTGGTAAAACTGTTAACTATGGATTCTAGTTTCGTCATCCTGTCTTCTGCTAATCTCTTGACCTGAGTCTTCAACTCATCTAACGATGTAACGTCCTGCGTCTTGTTACTTTCGTCTAGATCGTTCCTCAACTTGTCAATCTTTCCTTCGCACGTGTTCTTCACTAACGCGACTTGTTCTTTCAACAGATCAACATCTGTTCTAAATAGTGTTGAATCTAATTTCATCGCTTCCTTGCTTTCCGTAAACCTAGCTTCTAAGTTTGCCATACCTGCGATTAATTTTTCATCTAACCCGTCACGTTTCTCTTTTGCTTCGGCATCGACCTCATTATATCGTTCTTCAACAATTGCTCCGACTCTATTTTTAAATAAAGTTAAGTTTTCGTTAACCTTTTGCTCTATATCGTCGTCTATCTTCCTAATATCCTTCTGCAATTGATTTTCTAACGACTTTATATTAGAATTGACCTCTCCCAAGACTTCATCTTTAATGGTCCCAATTACTGTCTTCAAATCTTTTATTTCGTTACCTAGATTCGTTTCTAGACTCTTAATCTTAGTCTCGAAAGATACTTCGGTAGACCAATCTTGAATTTTTCCTACATCTGCCACTAAACCATCGATGTCGAATCTCAACTTCGATACATCTGACTTAATGTCTTTCTGTATGGTCATAACATCTGTTCTTAAAGTAAAAATATTTTCTTCCCCTCTACTTTCTAACTCGATAATATTTTTCCTTAATATCTGAACATTTTCCTCTCCTTTCATGTTTACTGCAATTATGTCTAATTGTAAAGTTTTCAACATCTCATTGTTCTTCAAAGTTAAACTATTCTCTAATCTGGTTAACTTATTTTCTAATTCAGTATTAGTTTCTTCACTACGAGATTGTAATTTCTCTTCCAACGATTTAAAGTTATGTTTCAAGTTAGCTTCACTATTTGACTGTAGCCTAGTCTCTAATAACATCAACTCATCTTTGCTATTTGACTGTAATAATTTCAAATTTTCTTCGTTACTAATCTGTAATGATTTTAAATTCTCTTCAGTACTAGTTTGCAATGCTTGTACATTCTCTTTACATTTAGCTTCTAATCTAGCTTCTGAATTATTAATTTGTTCTTTAACTTCAGTTTCCATCTTAGAAATGGTTTCTGCAATTCCAGACATACCCGTCTGTAACTCTCCTAACACCTTCGCTAAATCCTCTGGCAACATAATTATATTTCAATATAGAATTATATAGAGACGTTAGACAACAACACATCACAATGTCTCAATTCCTGCATTCACTTGGGTATAGGGAAAAATATCTTATAACTAACATGATATTACTAATACGATTAACATGAACACTGGATTGGGCACACAAGTACATTGTCTGACTAAGTATAATAAATTTTGTAACACACTTAAATGAACTTGAGATCAATCTCTCAGTAATCTAAATCTGATGTGATTCCATAGAATTAACAAAATCGAAAAGCCCCACTAGTTGGATAAAGCCAATTCTCCCTCTCTCTCTGTACCCGTTCGTCCTGGGGATGCGATGACCCATCTGCTATAACATCACATCCCTGGAGTTCCAGGACAGAGCGGAGTTAAATGAACCTCTAGTCAAATAAGGAATGTGTCGGAAATTCAGTTGAATTCTTGAAAAAGCAGTGGGTTTCACGAGACAAAGTATCTCTAGGGTCGTTACGGGCTTAAGTTAATAAAAATAATTCAAATATAAATGGGCGCCATCAACTGAATTCCTAGCAAAACCACTTCCTTTCCGGATAAGCCTTACTCAAGACAAGGAAAGAAAAAGGAACATCACACCATCATCAGATCACAACTAAGATAAAAACAAATTTATTTTACTTTGATAGTCAGACAGACATTTTAAATATAAATCCTACCTAAGAGTATGGTCGAATGCAAAGTTAAATTGTCATTGTCCAAAAATCGAACCATCTCCTTTCTAATGCAAAATTATTTCAATCCACATAACAAGAAAAATGTATAAAGTTCTCTTGGGTTCTCAGGATCACTGTCGCACTATGTCTTTCGTCACTGACATTTGTGAAACCTGAGACCTAATTCTCTTTAATTTAACATCAATGTGGATTTAATTAAGTTACTAATCTGCCTAAACATACACATATAATAATCACTCATGTTAAATATCACATAAATTATGGTTTGCATGGTATAATTTGAACGTAGAACATGTTAATCAAATGTTCCTAAACATTGAATAATTAATTTACATTATTTACATCGTCATTCAATCACTTATCTGTGAATTACAGAAAATTCAAATTCTCATTGGTCATCCTCATCATTATTATCAAAATTAAATATTTCTTACATTAATTCTCACTTCAAAATTCCAAATATTCCTGTCAGAATCGTTAATTCATCACCATTACATCATTTAAATTCACATTTTAAGTTGCAATTCCTTCGAATCATCTCTCAATTAAATTTATTTAATTCCATAAAAAATTCATTAATCATCAGCTTCTTTAATTAATCATCACCTTCTAATTCAGTTATTCATCATCATTACAATCGTCTAATAATTCATTTCAATCAGTTTAATCAATTCAATCTTTAATTCATCCACTTATTTAATTAATCGATTTATTTCAAAATTTAATTTATCTACTTATTTAAATTTCAATCATGTGGTTATTTAGTTTTATTATTTCATCTAGTAATTCTGATTTTTATTTCATTAGGTCAGATCGTTAATATGCTTAAATCTCAGATTATTATTTCATTAATTATTATTTTCAGAAAATCTTGTATTATCAACTTCATTTACTTGTTTAATTTCCTAACAAATTGTTTAATAAGGTTTATAGAACGTTGTCTTACAGTTTTATTACTTCCAAGTTATATCTCGTATTTAATTATCATGCCAAAAATATTATTGTCTCCACGACATCACGTTGGATCTAACTATCCACAACGACATTATATTTCTTCAATATTCCAAATATCACATTTGAATATAAGAATTGCTACAAAAACTCCATAAATATTCAGCACATACAGCATGAATTTCAACAATAACGCTAGACTGGGTACAACGACCTCATGTCCGCTTCAAAATACATTATCAACGTTGCAACTACCAAATGGCAAATTCCACAAAATGCCTATCACAAACTTCATTTAACCACGTTGCATGATCTACAAAAATATATAAATGGCTTCAAATTATTAACGCACATAATCTCCAATGACTGTAATTACTCTGATCATATCTAGACAACTTCTTAAACAATTGGAAAAATATTACTTCAGTAATTTAATATTTGCTTTCAAATAGCAGAAATTCTCTTTCACAAGTTTCATAATTCACATCGTAGAAAAACACCAATGTGCTATAATCTCTCACATCAAAATCTGCAATACTGATCTGCCTTAAAATAATTATGACCATTAATGATTAATCTTACAAGATTAAATTACTTTAAATCCTTCTCAAAGGTATCAAACACAATTATAAAAATCATCAAAGCATCAGCTGTAATAGCTGTTAAACTGAAATTACTCTCAAAAGAGTATAGCAACAAAATATTGGATTGGCAAACAAGAATTACTAAATGCAATCCTGTTGACATTTATCGTTACTTTATTTAACAAAATTTCGACTGATATGTGACTAGTAGTTCCTTGTTTAATTCACTTACATCTCGTGTACATTCGGATGATAAAATGAGTACCTCAATGGCGAGTAAGATGTGTAACCACCGTGCAATCGTATAAATACGAAGGACCTCGCCCCGTCGACTTGGATGATAGTTCCCTGAACGGTGGGTAAGGTGAGTAGCCACCATACAATCGTATAAATACGAAGGACCCCACCTCGTAGGCTATATGAGTGAATGTACTAGAAAGGAATCAACAAGTTTCTAGTTGTCATATAAAAGCGACGTTCATTCACTAAAGTGAATAACTTCTTAATATCTCCAAACAATCCAATGGAAAAATCCCTACTGATGAATAATACACACTCGCTAGTATGCAATGAACTGACGAAGTAGTTTCTGATAATCAATTGCAGATCACGAGTTCGAAATACTCGTTACACAAAAAAAAACTATCCATGAAAAATATCCTAGCTGGAAAAATGTCTATAAGACCAAACATCTTCTTAATAAAGCCAAACAACGGTGAGAATATCGAATAATGATGCCTGCCATATCATATGGTCACTCCATATTCTAGCAAATTCGAAGTATATAAATTCAAACCATGTCTTAATAATCAAATCACTCCTATTAGAAAAATATACATGTGTGCCCAGTATTCATGAAAATAATCGTATCAGGTAGATAGAACTCTTACAATACCTTTCATTATCAGTTGTAATATAATTTCCAAGATCGTCGATTTTCCCTACCTAAAGATTTCTCGTAAGATCGGCGTGAATATCATTTCATCCATGAAATGATGATTTCCTTCGAAATCCCAAGCGAATCAGCTGTTGGACTCCTCTCGTCAGGAATCGAATCCATCGCTCTGTGGTGCCATCTTGTCTCTATTCACGTTTACTCGATCATGTTGAACCTCGAATTACCCATAGCGGATATCGTCCAACTCCTTCTCGAAAAGTTCATGGTAACAGCGGACCCCCTACTCTTCTTCTAATATGCGCCACTGTTCCGATAAATGTTCCGTTTGAGAATTGTAAGTCCTCTCTCAACTTACTGCAAAGTTCTACTTGAGTAAAATGAAAATTTTACTAGATAGTGTTCCAGATTACGATACACCCTGTATCTGTCTGTAATTTGTAATCCATGAAAATGGCATAAGATATAAATCTTATAAATGCACGCTGTAATGTTCATCAGAGCCTATGCCAAACATTCAGTTTACTTGGAATAGTAAAAAGTCGCTTTGAATGTATTATATAACAGCATGGTTATAAGGTTAATTGTGAAAGCCTGTGTTCGAACAACGTCGAAATGAAGCTTGAAATAAAGTCTTCATATGCGATCAGTGTGGTTTTGAAATACCCCGGCTATCCACAATTGTCTTCTCGGCTAGGTCGCCTGTATCAACGACCCGCTCGGCCTCTGTTGCTCGGTGATGCGAGAAATGTCGCCTACACTTGCCGTGACGGTTTACGTGTGTTGCGTGACCTTCAATGCCCGTCTCGCTGTGCTATAGAGCTGCTCTGTACTGCTCCTCTCATTGAGCTCAACTGAACTGCTCAGCGCTGTGTTCCAGCTTATGAGCTCCGTGCGGCACGTGGCTAATTCTCCCCACCACGGTGCTCCTACGTCACGAAGATAGTCTCGAACCCGACTCCTCTCGGCTGTTCTGTTATACAATAACTTATTTCCATAAAATTATTTCCACATATAATGCATGTCATATATACTCTTCTAAGTTGTTTTAACTTATTATAATCCCATATATATTTCAATAAAGCTTCACATCTTTATTAATAATTCTATCTTCTTACAGATTTCAATGCCTCCTTGATTCTTGATCTCCTACGTCATCTTGGCTTTCTTCTTGACGCGATCGATGCGCTATCTTGTCTGCTTGCTTTCCAAAACCTCAACTACAGCTTAATGTCAGCTGGCGTAGCCGATAGCCTAAAATAGGTATCGGGTACACTGTGTAGATGTAAATTAGAGGGGATCTATGTAAGGATTTGTGGTCCTGTTGGAGCCTTGTGCCACTTATGAAATTATGACAGTATTTATAGAATTACGAATATAATTTCGTCATATAGTAGACAATTATGAACAGCTTGTACTTAGCATAAGGATGATAAATGGGTTCCTAGGTCGACTGTTAGTTGTGGGCATGGCTAGTAAATGCCATAGCGCGTAGGGCGCTGGTTTTAATTTTCATGTTCCTGGGTTCGAACTACGTGTAGGAAAAATATATTTTTTACTCTCTAATACTGATGAGTTAATGCTTTCGTTTCTTAGCTGCGGAGGGTTGAGGTGTGTTTTTTCGGGAATGGTATGGTTTCATACGCCGTACATGAACCGTATCTTTAATAATTTTGTGGTTGTGCCGAATGTTGACAGGGTAGTTTAGGTCCGAAATTTTCCTCTGGATTCTAAACGGACCTGTCCATTTCGGGATTAGGAATTCGGACACGTTCTTAATGCGAGTGGGTGACCATATCAGAATGAGCTGTCCGGGTTTGTATTCCTGGTGTCTGTGAGTTTTATCATATGTGAGTTTCTGCCTGTTTTGTGAGGTGCGGATATTATGTCGCGCTGTATCACGGGCTGTGCATAAGTATTGCAACCTTTCAGCGTTGCTAGGGAGTGTATCCTGTGGGATGTAAATGTTGTCGATCGGACTGCGCGGATGGTATCCGAGTAAGAGAAATTGCGGGGTGTGTTTGGTCGCCTGCGACACGGATGTGTTGTAACTAAATGTTACTGCTGGGAGGTAATTATCCCAGTCAGTGCCCTTGTCGTTAGTAAAACGAGCTATCGCGCTGCCAAGGATTTTGTTCATAGCTTCAGTTAATCCATTCGTCTGAGGGCTGAAACTAGTGGTTGTATAGGCTCTAATGTGAAGTAATTTAAGGAGCTGTGTGATGACATTTGATGAAAAGACTGTTCCTCTGTCGGATAATAATGTGTGGAAAATAACATACTTGGTAATGATTTCCATGAGGAACTCTGCAATTTGGTGTGCGCTAGCTTTTGGGACTGCTTTGGTGATAATGTATCGGGTAAGGTATTCCGTTGCTACCAGGATGTATTTGTTACCTTTATCTGATGTTGTAATTGGACCCTTTACGTCAATACCTATGCGGTGGAAAAGTTCACCTACAGGGATGGGGTGGAGTAATCCATGGGGTTTACCAGGGCGGTGTTTGTATCTCTGGCATTTGTGACAAGTTTTAATGATTTCTGTGATGTCATTTTTCATATTTTCCCAATAGTATTTGTTGCGAATGCGCAAATATGTTTTATGGACTTCAAAATGTGCGCCGTTAAGGGGTGGGCAGTGATATTCCGTCATTACGTGGTTTCGGAGGGTAGTGGGAAGGGCAACGGGTGTGACGTCATGTGTGGCCGTTGGTTTGCACCTAAGGATATCGTCCTTATCGATAAAAAAAATCTGCGTGATAAGCGTGCAGTTTTACTGTCTACCTGGTCGCGATCCTGTAGAGCAATTCTAATTTGTCCCAACTGGGGATTGTTTATTTGCTCTTGTTTTATATCAATGTGAGTGACAGCAAATGTGGGTAAAGAATCCCAAACATGATTAATATCCTCGTCAGGTGGTTCGAGTACAGGTAGTCTCGAGAGACCGTCTGCATCAAGGTGTGCCTTACCTTTCTTGTGCTTAACCTCAAATGTGTAGTCATACAATTTAAATATAAACCTGTTAAGTCGGGAATTGGGATTCTTAATTTTTTTTCCAGTAAAGAAGGCTGGAGTGATCCGTAACTACCGTAAAGTGGATACCATACAGGTATGTTCGGAAGTAATTTACGGCCCAAGAGAATGCGAGCATCTCTCTTTCGGTCGCGGAATATCTGGTTTCTACCGGTGTAAGTTTACGGCTAGCGAATGTAACTGGGTGTTGTTTGCCATCATCGGCTTCTTGTAGTAGGGCTGCCCCGATGCCAAATTGGCTTGCATCCACGTGTACGAAGGTGGGTCTACCTTCCTGAAAATGCTGGAGCAGGGGCGGGGTAGTGAGTAAGTTTTAAAATTTATCGAAAGCCTCTCTATGTATTTCTGTGACTATAAAGGTTGTTTTCTCGTGGGTAAGCTCAGTTAGGGGGTTAGCTATCTGGCAAATCCGTGAATGAAACGACGATAATAACTCGCGAGACCCATAAAAGAACGTAACTGTTTAATGTTTTCCGGCATTGGAATGTCGGTAATTGCGGCGATTTTGGCAGGGTCCGGTGTGATGTCGTCGCGGCTAACAATGTGACCGAGAATATGGACCTTCGTTTTTGCAAATTGACATTTGGATGGCTTTAGCTTTAATTTAGCATGCCTAATCCTGTCAAAAGCTTCGTTCAAGTGTATAATGTGTTCTTCAAAGGTTTGTGAGAAGACTGTTATGTCTTCTATATAGGTTAATACCGAGCGGTATTTGAGGCCCGCGAATGCCTTGTCTACCAATTTCTGCAATGTCTGACTGGCATTTTTTAAACCCATGGGAAGGACGGCGTAACCGTAGAGGCCCTTTTCGGTGACAAATGCCAACTTATGCCTATCGGGTTTATAGACAGGGATTGAATAAAATCCGGAATAACAGTCCATTATCGAGAAATACTAAGCTCCGCTTAAAGTCTCTAGATAAGTGTCTGTGTGCGGTAGCGGATAATTGTCACTCTTAATGAGTCTATTAAGGCGTCGACAGTCTGTGCAAAACCTATGGGAACCATCGGGTTTACGGGTAAGGAGTACCAGTGCACTATAATTGGACACGATAAGGTGGATGATGCCGGCTTCCAACATCTCCTGAATTTGTGTCTCTATTGCTTGGCTCTCCTTGGCGCTAACTTTATAAGGTGCCTGGTGAACTGGAGCATCACAGGTCAATTCGACACGGTAGTGAATTAAGTCGGTCACTTCTAAATCAGCAAGGGAGTTTGCAAAAATATCCTGATATTCTTCTAATAGGTTTGCAAGCTTTGTATTCTGCTCCGGGGTTAGTGACTGTGTTTCCCCAGTGGCGGGCGTGTCTGTGTCAGCACTTGTGTTCGATGGCGGTGCTATGGTAACCAACGGAGAGACCTGGTACGCGCGCGTGACTCGCTGCGCTCGTGGATTGTATGTGTTCCGGGCGTACGATATTGGGTGTGTAGTAATAAGGTCTCCGTTCACTAATCGTATTTCATTAGTGACAAAGCTAATGTTGGTTCGAACTTGGCAAGAAAGTTCGTGCCGATGATGCCCGGGACGGAAAGATCCTTAATTACAAACATAGGATATCTAGTTTCAAAGGAACCTACCTGGAGATGTACCTCGGTAATGCCTAAGAATGAAATAGTTTGTGAATTAGCAGCAACAAGGCGAGTGTTGAGGGGCATCCTATGTATGCGCTCGCCGTTAATGTATATACTGCTGACACAACAAATAGCTGATCCGGTATCAAGTAAAATCTGAATTGGATACCCGTTAATTTTGGCCGGGCTAGAGAGGGCTGTAATATTGTGTCCATCCTGTGCAGTATACATGTTATTAAGAGTGTATGTAATTATCGGTGCTGTGGGATCTTGGGACGGTGATTCATGTTTATCGTTATTTATCGCATCCTGCGAGACTATGTGTTATGCCGGTTTGTTACTTATGTTGAGCAAGCGCGGTGTTGTGGTCTGATCACTGAACCTGACACGCTTTGCTGAGTCCCGTGAAACTGGGATTCGCACTTCAGCTGTGTCATGCCTGTTTGCCATTTTTATTGTCCTAAGCTTTCTCTTGAGCTTTCGGTGGCTCGATAAATATCTAGAATTAAGTTTGCTGTCCCGAGATGTTAATCCTGGCCTCGGCAGGGGTGTTCTAAAGGGCCGGTGTGTGTGAGTGGTTGTGGGTTTACAGCGGGATTTCTGTGAAAGTAACTTACTTGCGCCAGTGGCGATACAAGTCACCGGCTTTGCCGCACCTGGTTTAGTGGCCGGGCCGTTTGGGTCCACGGGTGGAATCAATGTAGGTGGGCGTATCACGGGTACTTTAACTACGCTGTTTGTGGAAGCGTCTTGAGGGGTTGTGATCTTATTACTGGTGTTTAATATGCCTTTAGTGTGCTCTTTTCCAAACTGAGGGGCGGATGGTTGAGGTTTGTGAGGCGATTTGTTAGTGAGAGGGCTGTAGTGACCCGCATTTGGATTGTCCGTGAACAGAAGGTATAGGTGTTTGTCATATCCTACTGTGGAAAGAGTGGGTTCCATCTTGTCCAGTGTATAGACATGGATGTTTGTCTTAAGGACGTGGCCTAGAGCGCTAACCTCTGTTGCACCCGCGTAGGTGCCATCACGATGCATATAATCCCCATATGCATATTTATTGGGGAATAAGGCATCGTTACCGTCGGCGAGAAAATATTTTTACTCATCCCAGTGTGCCATGACATACATGACCAGCTGTGATCTGAGCTCTTTATGCTGGTCCTCATTTTTATGGAGCAGGAAACTAAGTGCTCGAAAGAGGCAGTTACCGTCCCCTCTGACCGTATGTGCCTGGAGCTGCGATCGGGGAGGGATTTCCTGCGCTGTATTCTGGCGGGCGGAAGTTGGGGGGATTTTCGGCTTACTGGATTTAACAGGGGAATTGCTCTGCGATGGTTGACTAGAATGCTTAATGGTTATCGGGGAAGGGTTATCCGATTGTGTGGGTGCTGGCCCTTCCCTAGCTAATAGTTTTTTGGCTGGGAATAACCTCTGTTGTCTGTATAACGAGGTTGTCCCCTGGGCGCCTCGTTTCGCCAGTTGTTTGGCCGGGGCTGATATTGGGGGTTGGGGTGTAAGCCTCGTCTATCACGCGGGGGTGAATGCCTTCGTGAATCCCATGGAGGGTGGTCGGGCAGTGGATAGTCCTCCGGTCCTCTTCCTCTTTGGACAGGGACGTATTGAGGGTATGCTGGGGGAGGCCTTTCATGTTGAGGCTCATACCGTTCCTGCTGCGGGGGAGTGTTTGGCCGACGATATTGAGGGGCATTGGGTGGTTGTCTGTATCTGGCGTTCTGGTTACGGTGCCAAATTTGGTCGTCCCTATATTGGGGATGACGGTTTGGTGTATGGTCTGGGGATGGATTGCCGAGTGGGCGAGTATCTGCCAGATACTGTGTCAGCGGGAAGGGATAGGATTCGTTACGGCGTGGCACTTCCTCCTGGTATTGCGAATAATAATTCGCCTCTTTTACCGGGGGTGAATTGCGCCAATGGTGGTGGTTAGGTCTACCCTGATCCTGTTGATCGCTCCTTGGTGATCGCCATGTATCCCTATGGTCATCCCTACGAGGGCGAGCTTTAGGGCTAGCGTGGATGGCCGTAATCTGCATCTCCTGCATCTGTTTGGTCAGATCGCGGATCTGTTGATGCAAATCACCGTTATCCGTACGGATGTGCTGATCCACGGCTTTTTGCGTCATCTTATTGCCCTCTTCGATAAATCTAATATTTGCTTGTAATTCGAGTACTGTGTTGCTTTGCAGTGTGCACAGCTTGTCCACTAAGGTAGGGCGCATTCCTTGCATAAGGAGCCGTACTTTCTGCCTGACTGGCATGTCCCTATTATATCATTCACACATTAATAATTTTGCATTTATGTATGCCTGTGTGCCTTCCGTGGGACCTTATGTGTGAGCGCGGATTTTGTCATACAAATCATCCTCATCAGGGGTCAATTGAAATGTATTGACGAGGGCAGCTGAAAATTTTTCCCACGTGGCATCGGCCAAGGTGGCTTCATTGAGTTCATACCACGTGAGGGCCGATTTAGTGAGGTAGGCTGGTAAGAGGCGTTTTTTATCCTCAGCTGTCCAGCCGTTAATCTTAGCCGTTCGATTGAAGGCTCTCAGATATTCCTCGGGGTCCTGCTTATCACCAGGGTATTTATTAGGTTGTATCACTGGATACTTCGTAGGCATGGCCATGTCCGCGCTGTATGAAGTGTTGGGGGTAAATAAGGGGGTACGCTCAACTGGGGAATCTAAGTTGCCGTTCTGTAATGCAACGTTAGTGTGTGCGTGGCTTAGGGGTTGGTGGTGAACCTGAATTGGTGTGATATAGGTATTTCCGCTTTGGGAAGTGCCTGGGTGGTTAGGGGTAGAGTGTGGAGCGTCCTGATGATTAAATTGCTCTGTCCCCTGGATATTATCCAGCGACAAGTTATGCTCAATATTAACCTCTTGTAATGCGGAAAGCGCCTTGTTAATCTGTCCGCCTAGAGTTAAGGCAATGGTGTTTATATCTTCGATTAGTTTACCGTTTGAGGAATTGTGTGTAATTTCGTTAACTGTTGTAACAGGACCTGCAATCCGTTGTAGGTCTGCTGCGTGTCACTAATGTGTTGTAATATAGCGGCTGGTAATGTGGGGGTGAATACCTCACTATCACCGCTATCTGGGGGTGACTGTTGAGCGTTCTGTGTCTGTGCTCGTGTGATGGGACGTTGTTGTCTGATTGCGTTTGGGTATTTGAGTTTATTTTTTAAAACTGCGTCCTCAAGTTCGGTAAGTAATTGGCCTGCGTTGTGTTCGGTTATTAAGTCAGGGTTTTTTACTATAATTCTGGGGCGTAGGGGTTTGGTGGAAACGGCGAGGTTGTGTGCTGTATCTCTAAATGCACGCCTGACCTTACTAGGATTTTGGAATTTGAGCATGGATTTCTACTGTACGTCCTTCTGTAAGGGCGTATCTATGGGGATATAAATTGTGTATGGCTAGGTAAGGGTGGCGTTTAAAATGTATTACCTATCGGGGCGGGCTTGGGTTGGGTATAAAGATATTATCTAACCCTTATTTCAAAAAAAATCCCAATATTGGCTGGCGTTTGCTTGGCTAGTATGAGGTGTTAGGGACCTTTACCGCAGAGGTGCGTTGTTTGAACCCCCTTAGGCGTTGTTTTAATACAACGTTGCGGTACTCGGCGCCTCCACCATTTGTAAGGTTCCTGTTAGGGTGGCCTGTACAAATAATTATCCTAAGGGATGAAATTAGTCTAAATTAGGGGGCGAGCTTGGCAACTGCTGTAAGAGGTATGGAGTTTTTAGTGAATTGAGATCGGCAGTGTGATCAGCAAGGAGAACTCCCCAAAGTGCTGCTTGACGGGGTAGTTCTAAGTGAGGGGGTATTTGGGAAGGTAATTAAATTATTACTCTGTGCGCGCCAGCTGCGTCACGCGGTCAGCTGCGAGTCGTGGGCAGGCGAGCTAACGGGGAATTCGCTAGTGTCAGCGTTGAGCAATAGCGCTCGGCTAACGTTAAGAAGCAATTAAACAATAAACAGTAAGGCTAATTCTAGGTCCTACCTAAAGGGGAAGCTAATAGGGTAGGATATTATTAGCTAAATAAATAAAAGAATAAGACCAGTGGCTTCTAGTACTTTTGAATTTAATGTGTACCTCGATTTGGAGGTACACTGGCAAATAGCAGTTCAAATGATAGCAAATAATAATTATTACAGTCCAAGCACAGGGGGATGTGAGTGTAGTGTGATGGTGAGTGTAGTGATCGCTTGAGACACTTACCCATTCAGCCAAGAGCAGAGGTTCGTCACGTCAGTAGCACTAAGACAGACTGAGTGATCCTGGGTGTATGACATCCGGGGTTCTTATAGGTTTCTTGTGCTAGGTCGGCGGAATCCTCACATTCTTACCAAGTCGTAAACCTTTCCAGGGTCGTTGCCTGGGACATGAGGCTACCTGGGTTCATGTAGGTGCTAATTATTAGTCTTGTAATTTTGTAGTTGTAATTTATAGGTTTTTAAATTAAATGTTTAGAATTTTGATTTGTTGGAGATTTTATTTAGGGGATCGGGGTAGCGTACCCTAGGGGTACAACACTATGAGGGAACAATTCACATGTAATACGCGATGCCTGCTGAAAACCATTTACATGTAGAGATAAACTGTCATAGGATGTTGGTCCATAACCATGAAATGGTCAATGCAGGTGACGAATTCTTCTTTCACCTCATGTTGACATGGGATGAAAAGCAAGCTGGAAAAACCATAAACGATTTCCCGCTTTATGTGGAATTGGAATATAGCCATGAAATAACAAGCTGACGTTAGTTTTGACTTAAACTTTCTTTGAAAGGTTGTTGGTCATCATCATGGTGAAACAAAGATATGTGGTAAGAAAGAATAAAAAGACTAAAAATAAGACCCTCTCATTGGCAAAGCATGGGCTTAAGGCATTCGTGGACAAGCCCTCGCGAAAGAAAAACAAGACTAAAAATAAGACCCTCTCATTGGCAAAGCATGGGCTTAAGGCATTCGTGGACAAGCCCTCGCGAAAGAAAAACATAAGAAATAATGTGTTGACCATAAGGTGAGCTCTTCGAGCGGCACAGAGGCATGTAATTCCAAAACGTCAGCGACAGGGTTCAAAACAAGGGCGAGTGATTCCCGTCCCCAAACGAGCTGGATTTTTACCTGCATTATTCGCTGTTCTGGCTGCTCTGGGTTCACTTTTGGGCGGTGCCCATGCGGTGGCAAAAACTATTAAAGCCGCGCAGCAGGGTAAGCAACAACTAAAAGAAAGTCAGCGACACATTGAAACGATGGAAGCCATTGCTAAGGGGGATAGAAATGCTAATTTGAAGCCAGCCTTTGATCAACAAGGATTTGGAATTTCACCATTTCGAAATAAAATACATATTTAACCTCAGCCATAGCAAGACATGCCCTGACGCATCAACAAGTGGAAAGCTATGCTAAACAACTAAAGCTTTCTCATTTTCGAGGTGTGTTTATGCGAAACCAATTATCTCCACAACCCTGGAAACAGGAATGTGCTGTTGTCAATTTGGATGATCACCGAGGACCAGGAACACATTATGTAGCTTATGTCAAAGAGGGATCCAACGTATGGTACTTTGACAGATTTGGGAATTCGCCCCTTCCCATGGAATTAGTGACCTATTTTGGAAACAGGATCAAGATATATTATAATGTGAAACGTGAGCAAACATTTAACAGCCAACAGTGTGGACGTTTGTGTTTATTTTTTTATATAAGACGCAGCATAAGCAAAAACGTCAACAGTATGTCAGCGGAAAGTAAGACGTTTACACTGCATGGACGCGGACCTGAAGTCAGCCTAGACCTTTACCCGCCTATTGAATTGAGTGAAAGACCTTATGGTTTAGGACTTGTTTCACTTGAAACGTACAATCGAATATACAACATACGTGAAAATGTGAACAACAAGTTTTACTATGATGATTGTGTGATCACCCTGAACTCTGGTTGATATACGACAGATGACATTTATGAACACATTTATGTGGTGTTTATCAATGAATATGTTTTAAAGTCATTTCTCGATGGAACACACAAGTTTGAAGTTGTAGGAAATACCAACACTCATCGCTGCAGTATTTTTCTACATTCAAAATTGACTTTAAAACACACCCCGATTCCATTGGTCCATTACTAAGATTTAAACCACGCGTGTTGGAGCCCAACAAAAAAGATGAATCAGACCATGAAGTGAAATTCATTGAGGACCATCACGTGTCGGTGACGTGTAATATTATTAGCCAAGTGTACACCAATCAAGAACCATCACATTCGCTTTATGACTTTATTGTAACATCGCCCAATGGCTATATTATTCGTGAAAACCCTCCAGTGGTGCTTTTTCATTCTGTGGCTCTCGATGGTATTAGTAATATAACATTAAGACTGATCAATAGAGATCAACAACTCATTGATCTAGATTCTACCACACCAGTGACCTACAAGTTGGTGCTAAAGCCACTATGAAGTTTGTGTATAAAGCAACAACACCGTCTAGGAATGGTGTTATTTGTTTGCCACGTGAATACACGTTAACATCTAAGGACAAGCATATTTTACAGCATTTGGGTTAGCACGTCAACCCCCATGATGAATTCCATCCTAGAGGTAGCGAACCACATCGAGGAGCAACCAGGAGTGGTAAGAATTGATCTCCATTCCTATCAAGCTCAAACACCTGGACTCAATAACAATGACGAAATTCAATTTGTTATCAACAACCAAGATACTTACACCCTACCGCATGAAAGTGTCATTCAGATTGAAGGTCGGCTCACCAGAGCCGATGGCACTACACCTACCACATCCAAGTTAGCCTACCATGCTTTTGCCTTTCTGTTTTCTGAGGTGCGGTATGTCATTAACGATATCATGGTGGATAGCACTCGAAATGTGGGTATTTCCAGTGTCATGAAACTATATCCCTCTTATAGTGATGAAGAAGGTAAAACACTTAACATGGCGGGTTGGTGCCCTGACTCGACCAATGACTGGATGGTACACACGGATGGCACCTTTACTGGATTTTTACCCTTAAACTGCTTTTAGGCTTTGCTGAAGATCACCAGCGCATTGTGGTGAATGCAAAGCAAGTGCCTTATTTGGTGAGAGACAGGAGTGATAATAATTCACTCAAGGGAGCCGACAATGCCCCCATAGATTCAACAATTCAACTACAACGCTTGCTATGGAAAGTGCCTCATGTGACCCTTGATGATAGCAAAAAACTGGACATACTCAAAATGGTAAAGAGAGATATGCCTCTACCCATGGAATTTAGAAGCTGGGCACTCCATGAGTACCCGCTATTGCCCACCACCAACACACACAGTTGGTCTGTAAAAACAGCCCGCTATACAGAGAGACCTCTGTACATGATCGTGGGTTTTGAAACAAATCACAAGTATCAAAAACCGAGGATGCCACGCAATTTGATCACCTGCAATTAAGAAATGCACGTCATTACCTCAACGGTGCTGTGTTTCCCTATGAAGGACTGGATTTAGATTTTTCATAAAATAAATTTGGCCCCCTGTACGACTTGTTTCCTAAATTTCGATGGTCGTATTATCAAAAAGAGAATTGCCCCATGTCACCCCAAGCGTTTAAGACAAGGGCGCCACCGATTGTCTTTGACTGTTCCTACTGTGCCCAATTGGACACGGCTGACTGGCATCGAACTGGGGTCTTTATCAAAGAAGACCAGGCCCATGATTCTGCACAGAATCGAATCATTGATCTCTGAGGGGGAACAGCCACAGTGAACCCGATGAACAATGAGTTATATCTGCATATAATTATAATAGCAGGATTTCACGGCCAGAACGGGAATATTATAGCTTTTAAAGTGGATTATTGCAGAAAATACAAGCCTATGTACGTTTAAGATGCTAGAACTCAAGAAAGCGAGCTAGCGTGACATTTTGACAAAGTGGAGTTGAATATGGGCGGAGTAGACATGGCGCCTACGTCCTACTTTCGGCGTGGCTGGAGGCTGAAGGGCGTGATTAACGACCAAGAAAATCCCCCTTCAACAAGGCGAAACAGGGGAGTGGGGGCGGTCGCCCACAGAAATTAATTAATTACAGCCAAATGGAGCAATGAATTGAGATGAAACTTACACCCAGATGCATGTATTCTAGGAAAGATAATTTAGGAGTGTTCTCACGCCTAAATTAAAGCCTGCATCTATAAAGGAACCTCTGCGCAGACATCATCCGCTACAGAGTAAGGATTTGTAGAGGAGCCGAGGGGAAGTACCGGAGTAGCGTCATGACGCCGTGGAAGAAAGCAATTATTTATAATTAATTGGCCGAAGCGATTGCCTGCACGCGAGTGATTGTGGGACCTCCACGCATAGACAAACAAGTATCATACATCACTTTGTCTGAAAATATATTATATCAAGAAGAGAGTCGTTCCTGGAAATCCAGTGAACTACTTTTCGTAGGGAAGCTTTATATTGGAGAAGCTGGAGCAGGGAAGTCAGTTCGTCTTGACTCAACCCGTGAGGTAACACGCTGCCGGATCACGCAAGGAAGTGCGCGGAATTTATAAAGTATTGACGCTCAAATGTACTAGCGGTGAACAATGAAATGCGCATCAGGCAGCTTAATAACAGTAATTATGCATCATATAAGAATTAGTCTACAGCAAACGTTTAAGCAACAGCATACGCGAGTATAGAATCAGTACAGCGTAGAGATAATTTAGGATGATGTTTATAGACAATGAACATAACCAGGAAGTGTTATCATGGGTAGAATAACATATTATTGTAATGATCACTACAGTTACGGGAGCCTGGGAGGCATCACATGTAGTCGCGACCTAGGATTGAACAAATTTGCAGTAGAGGAGACATAAACTGTAGGTGACGGGAGTCGAACACACACACGCAAGATAGACTTTCAAGGAGACCAGCGGTTGTCAGGAGTTAGCTGCATCGCATCTCTGAGGTCAGGCGATAGTGGGAATCCAATCAAGGATCCATGTGTGAAAATGGTGCGAGAATTATGTATAAAGTTATATTACAGTGATTTTTAAAAGTGTTTATGTTTATATGGTAAAAGAATATATATTGTGTCAAAGTGAAAATGCCAGTAGTGAAAAATATAATTACCATGTGTAAAGTTTATACAATGTGTCGTGTGAATAATATCATGATGGCTTAAAATAAGCATCATGGCAGGCGCGTGGCTGGCATGCTGGACCAACCCAGCTAGAATGAAAGTGAGTACAAATTTAATATGTTGATATGATTTAATAGCTCACCATACAACGAAGCATCACTCAAAGATTAAGAATTAACAGTCATTTGTGTACGAGATCACATCCCACGTATTTTGGTTAAAATATGGCTTTGAGGATGATTCGTTTACGGCCATTTAGGCGTAAGATATTGATGAAAGTATTGGTAACTTTAAATAATAATAATAATAATAATAATAATAATAATAATAATAATCTGGGGTCGGTAACAATAATGAATAAATCGGCATGTCAGGCCCATAGTACGTGCAAAGTGTGTCATATCTAGCGTAAGAATAGTGTTATTGTAAACAGTAAGAAAGAAACATAAATATCGAGATAAAGAGAGCTTTTCAGTGTCATGGAAGTGTTAAATAAATGTTTATTATGGTATATTCTACAGGGTTGTATTTGAGAGCCATTAAGCTAGTTAATGTAAGCCAGTAAATTTATACTTGTTTTGGAGCTACGTAGAACTTTGGCTTATGAGTAATTGCATAGAGGACGTGAGTGCTTTAAGAATTGAGTCATCTGTAAGAAATATTGTTTGGGCCGCGATCAGCGAGCATGTAACGTAGAATCAAGAGATTTACGTCAATAAGTTGCGGGGATCATCCGAAAATAGCTTGCGCGTTGGCGAATCTATTCGGCTAATCTTCGAATCTACGATATAGTACTGCCTTAGAGCATACATGTGTTATTCGCAACAGAGTTGGGACAGAGTCTGTCTGTATCCACTGTTCGCAGAGTTTTCGCCACCAGGGATAACTGCTAGAGACCCTAGGTAAGCCCATATATTAACTGATCTGCCCTTAGAGGTAAGACTAATGGTTCTTCGTATAGGAAACGTCGATTTCCTCTTGTTATATGCATGCCGTCCAGTGAGAGAACTGTGAAACTCACTTGAGACGCAAGCAAAAGCCACTGATGTCGACCACAGAACGGCAAAGCTATTTCGTGATCCATCCCTTGCCATGAATATTAATTAGGAGCCGAGATTAGCCCATTATATACACTAAATGTGGGTATTAAATAATTAGATTGACTCAATTCGTAAGGACAAGACCCATTCAGGGTACCTCTAGCACGGCTGCACCAGTGAATGAACTTGACCCTGCGGGAAGTCAGACGGGGTGGCAGGTATAGTCCACTAACCCGGCGACCATCTTGCCGAGGCCAGCCCATGACTAATTCATTGTTCGCACGGAAAGGAAGTCAATAGACCTGATCCTTTTATTTTAAAATTGTAGTGGGACACTGAAGAATCTCGATATTTCGAAAAGTAATTAAGATATGCTTGATGTTATGATATCAATTGAATTAGATGCACTATTTCCATACACATGCAATGTTGGAATGTAGTAATCGGACAACATTTGGCCCATTTATTCTCTGAGGAGGAATTATCTGCACCAAATAAATAGAAGCATTTTAAAGTGTATTTGCCCAGTTCACACTAATTTATTCATACGGGTAGCGTAATTTGAATGAGATGACTCGTTTGTAACGATAATGTTTTGACCAGACCCAGAAAATCGTTGTATGGTGAAGCTATAAAAATATCTATATCTATGTGTGTTTTGGAGGGAAAAGTGTACCACTTCAGCGTTTGAAATTGATGGGAAAATAATACGATTCACACGAGACAACACTTATTAAACAAGGCATAAGCTAATGAATTAATGTTATTTAAAGTAAATGTCCCGTGTAAAACGGATAAATGTTTTATAATTGCAGATTTAATGTCATTTAAATATAATTTGTGTTTATTGTGTTGTGATATTCCAATTTGTGTTAAATTGTGCCACGTGAAGAACAATATGGACACTAGCAAATGTCGAAGAGTATCAATAATAGGATGTTTTGGATAGACTTGAGTGCGGTGAAGCACTAATTTTGAGGAGAAGAGACTCACCGATAATTTTGATTTTTGTTGTGGGAAATAAATGTAAAGTATTTTTTGTGTTTTATGTTGTATTGCCATGAATTACTATCATTAAATGTTATACTCAGGAATATGTTGTTTCTTTCAAGTAGAGTAGTCACCTGACAGACTCAAATCCTGAATATGTGCTCGTATAGTGGGTTGAACGCCCCATACCTCGAAAGACCGTGAGTTAGCTGGGATACGAACACATGTTCCATATGATGACGATTGGGTACATGGAGGACATGTTATTGTACTAGGATTGAGTCACAGGTACTACTAAAAGTAGGCCAAGATATTAAATGGTAGAGACAAGTATAGCAGCAAAGCTAGGGTATATTAGGAAAAGGCCGCGTCCCGTAGTTAATAAGCATTCACGTTTGAAATAAATGTTGATAATCCTCCATAAGACATGCTTAAATGTAAAGTAAAACATGGTAAGCACTGATTCTATTTATTTATCATGGCATGGCCCAGCGTGGGGCATCATGGCATGGCCCAGCGTGGGGCATTCGGCAATAAAAACCACTCCCTGAACGGTTTTACTAGTAAATCAGAATATGGCCGATGTCTTGCAATGGGGCAGCAGCCATCACCCTATGACCCTATTTATTTATCATGGCGCCCGTAATAACGTGAGGCTTATGGAATTCAGAAAACTCCATAATAATAGTATTGTTTCCATGGGGGAAAACCATAATAGTATATTTTTCCTCAAACTGCGTTTGAGCGATTGTGAGTCTTTTTAGGTGATACTCAGACATTAGACATTGTTGTCAGACGAGTGAATATACGAACGGGTACGAGGGTCTAAACCCATTCCATTGGTGGTCACAGCACTGTGCTAAAATGAATGTTGTTGTTCTCGCGACATCGGAATTCTTTTCCCAATATAACGCACCAGCATGCACAGCAACGGCCTGCCTATATCTCAAAAATAAGAAATACAGGATGGCTGGCACCGAGGGGGTACTTAAATGTATCGCAGAGTTGAAGGAACATTTCGATGCTACTCATGCCAAGAGTAGGGAAGATGCTAAAGCATTTCAAGATGAAATAACGGGTAGCTTGGATGCTAATCAAAATTAAATGAGCCAGATGTTGGCTACGGTAAATACTCAGTTAGAGACTAATCAAATTGAGATGAACAATACGTTAGAGACTAATCAAACTGAAATGAGCCGGATGTTGGTTACGGTAAATACTCAGAAAATAACCAGTTAGAGGTCAGTCAAAGATTAGATTCGAATTTATTAGAGGTCAATAAAAAATTGATGATGTTAAAGAATCTATTAAACAAGATGTAACGAAAAAGATTGTTAGCGTGGTTTCAGAGATGCAAGCAAATAATGACAAACGCTTTGAGTCAATAGAGGTAAAGCTCGAGAATAATCTGCAAGCGAGCAGAGAATCGCAACGTGAGGTCAATGATAGACTAAACAATATGTCCGTAGAGCTTAAAGATATTCAGAATCAGAACGAAGCGAACACTAAGCGGCAGCAAGAGCAATTTAATACGTTCACTCCGACCGTGGATCAAAGGCTTGAAGACAGCGACGAAAAATGGAGTAAGCGCATGGCGGGCTACGCAAAAGCTGTAGACGAAGCATTAAGGAAGCAGGATCAGAATATCCTTGACCAATGCATGGAGATCAGTGAAATAAAAACTTCCGCTAAAGAAAATAAGGGAATAATCATAAACATGAAGACGCAGGTTGGAAAGGTTCAAAAAGAGTTAGAACAAACTCAAAACGATCTAGCAGTCATTCATAAAAGGCAAGATGAGGACCAGGGAGAAATTACCAAAATAAGGACCGAAATCTCCAATATGCACGGTCACATCCAGAAAGAGGATACAGGCTTACGAGAAGAGTTGGAACTTCGAGAGGGCTTGAAAAATGAAGCCAGTGGTAAAACGCTTGCCGAGGTAAGGCAAGGTTTAGCGGGGGAAATTTCTCATATAAAAGGGAGCCTTAAAGATGACAAGGATAAAATCTTTTCTATGGCAGAGAAAAACCGTGATCGCCTGGAAAAAAATAGAACGAGAAGTATTAGCTCGTTTAGAAAGAGCGGAAAACAGGCACAGCAAAATGGAAACCAGAATGATCGCACATGAGGAGTCCATATTGCGAAATCCTAGATCTAATGAAGGAAGCATAGATGAAAATAGGAGAAATAGATGGGCAGATATAGAGGTACAGCCCACTCCGAAAAATACAGCCATGCCAAGTGACAGCCCATATACCACACCTGGTATACCTATCGCTACGTCCACACCGCATGAAAATGCTGTACAAAATCAGATAGTCACTGTTGTAAGGGCTAGTGACGAGAAACCGAGAAAGTATTCTGGGAGTAATTCAAATATGACACCCAAATACTGGCTCAAAGAGGTTTCCGAATACTTAAATGACGCAAAGGTACCGCCAGAGCGAAGATTAAGAGCTATCGAAAAACTGACTGAAGGTGAATGCGCCTTATGGTTCAGAAGTTTTCGTTACACGTTTGACACCGTAGAAGAATTCCGCCAGGCATTTTTAAGAAGATATTGGGACGCAAATATCCAGCAGAATCTAAGATTGGACTTGTACTCCAGACGCTATAGTACAAATAATCCAACGAAATATGCTGAATTTTTCATAGCACAATTATGCCGTTTTAAAGAGCTTGACGAGGCCCCTAGAGAACTAGACCTTTGTATAGCGATAGCCAAGCAATTACCATACGAAGTGCAACGACTATTAATCTCGGCAAACGCCAAGACAGCGATTGAAATGGAGGAAGTGCTTAGACAGCTCGATCTCACCCCAACGCAGCATACGAGGCAGAGTCAGAACACGGAACAAGTCCACATGACTAGTGCACCAACCGAACCGCCTAGGGTGCAGACCAAAAGTAAATCTACTAGCACAGAAACTGAGAAGTCAAACTGGCAACGAGAAGAAAGGGAAAACCAGAATTGGAGGCCAACGTACAGAGGGAGATCAAACCGCGGACACCGAGGAAGGAAAACCTGGAATCAACGCGATACAAGAAATCAACAGCCTGATAACAGGAGAAATTACGGCCGAGATGGGAATAATCGAGACTGGAGATCCCAAGAACAGAGTCGCGGGTTCGTCGAAGAAGCAGAAGAACGTTATCACGCATCGTTAAGATATATGGAGGAGCGTGGAGATGATAACAGAAAATCGCAAGTGCATTGGGATGAAGCAATTTAAAATTGAAGGTCACCCGACATCAATAAGAATGATGACGGAGCCAAGAGTCTGGAACTTCAACAGCACGAAGACAGACAGACGAATTCCACAAGAAATGGAGCCATAAGAAAAACCAACCAATTATGACTCGGGGAGAAGGAGATACCCGAAAGTCAATGTAAGGTTCATAGACCCTATCTGATTATAAGGGACTTGCAAAATAATGCCTACAGAATTAAAGATGAAGAAACAGGCAGAGAAGTAGTAGTAAACGCTGCCAACCTAAAATTGTATAGTCCACCGGAGGAATATGAAACCACAGGAGAGCAAGCCATGCACACCCAAATGGATGGGGAGTCATTATACATGCACGCAGAGAGTCCTCAGAAAAGACTACAACAGGCAGAAAGGAAACAAGACAGCCAGCTCGTTGACCCAGGGGGGACGAGGGAAGTGTGCAGCTGTAAGTTGGAAGAGTTTTACAACCAGTTACGGAAGGCAGCGAGGGAGCTCCAAGCGATGAATGAAGGGCTAAGGACGGAGAACAAGGAAATACGAGACGGTAGACATAGTGGAGTGGGGGAACGAGACGACCCACTGCCCGGGAGCACTGGCCGCCAAAAGTAAACACTGTCTACAGAGTCGATGCCGTCTAGAGGCTGCTCGAAAAAAAATCACTTGTAAAATGAATTTTTCGAACTTAGCAGTGGAAAGAAGTGCCGAATTAGACACGGCTGACTGACAACGAACTTGGGTCTTTATCAACTAAGACCAGGCCCATGATTCTGCACAGAATCGAATCATTGATCTCTGAGGGGAACAGCCACAGTGAATCCGAAGACCAATGAGTTATATCTGCATATAATTATAATAGCAGGATTTCACGACCAGAACGGGAATATTATAGCTTTTAAAGTGGATTATTGCAGAAAATATAAGCCTATGTACGTTTAAGATGCTAGAACTCAAGAAAGCGAGCTAGCGTGACATTTTGACAAAGTGGAGTTGAATATGGGCGGAGTAGACATGGCGCCTACGTCCTACTTTCGGAGTGGCTGGAGGCTGAAGGGCGTGTTTAACGACCAAGAAAATCCCCCTTCAACAAGGCGAAACAGGGGAGTGGGGGCGGTCGCCCAGAGAAATCAATTACAGCCAAATGGAGCAATGAATTGAGATGAAACTTACACCCAGATGCATGTATTCTAGGAAAGATAATTTAGGAGTGTTCTCACGCCTAAATTAAAGCCTGCATCTATAAAGGAACCTCTGCGCAGACATCATCCGCTACAGAGTAAGGATTTGTAGAGGAGCCGAGGGGAAGTACTGGAGTAGCGTCATGACGCCGTGGAAGAAAGCAATTAATTATAATTAATTGGCCGAAGCGATTGCCTGCACGCGAGTGATTTTGGGACCTCCACGCATAGACAAACAAGGATCATACTTCACTTTGTCTGAAAATATATTATATCAAGAAGAGAGCCGTTCCTGGAAATCCAGTGAACTACTTTTCGTAGGGAAGCTTCATATAGGAGAAGCTGGAGCAGGGAAGTCAGTTCGTCTTGACTCAACCCGTGAGGTAACACGCTGCCGGATCACGCAAGGAAGTGCGTGGAATTTATAAAGTATTGACGCTAAAATGTACTAGCGGTGAACAATGAAATGCGCATCAGGCAGCTTAATAACAGTAATTATGCATCATATAAGAATTAGTATACAACGGACGTTTAAGCCACAGCATACGCGAATATAGAATCAGTACAGCGTAGAGATAATTTAGGATGATGTTTATAGACAATGAACATAACCAGGAAGTGTTATCATGGGTAGAATAACATATTATTGTAATGATCACTACAGTTACGGGAGCCTGGGAGGCATCACATGTAGTCGCGACCTAGGATTGAACAAATTTGCAGTAGAGGAGACATAAACTGTAGGTGACGGGAGTCGAACACACACACGCAAGACAGACTTTCAAGGAGACCAGCGGTTGTCAGGAGTTAGCTGCATCGCATCTCTGAGGTCAGGCGATAGTGGGAATCCAATCAAGGATCCATGTGTGAAAGTGGTGCGAGAATTATGTATCAAGTTTTATTATAGTGATTTTTAAAAGTGTTTATGTTTATATGGTAAAAGAATGTGTATTGTGTCAAAGTGAAAATGCCAGTAGTGAAAAATATAATTACCATGTGAAAAGTTTATACATTGTGTCGTGTGAATAATATCATGATGGCTTAAAATAAGCATCATGGCAGGCGCGTGGCTGACATGCTGGACCAACCCAGCTAGAATGAAAGTGAGTACAAATTTAATATGTTGATATGATTTAATAGCTCACCATACAACGAAGCATCACTCAAAGATTAAGAATTAACAGTCATTTGTGTACGAGATCACATCCCTCGTATTTTGGTTAAAATATGGCTTTGAGGATGATTCGTTTACGGCCATCTAGGCGTAAGGTATTGATGAAAGTAACGGTAACTTTAAATAATAATAATAATAATAATAATCTGGGGTCGGTAACAATAATGAATAAATCGGCATGTCAGGCACATAGTACGTGCAATGTGTGTCATATCTAGCGTAAGAATAGTGTTATTGTAAACAGTAAGAAAGAAACATAAATATCGAGATAAAGAGAGCTTTTCAGTGTCATGGAAGTGTTAAATAAATGTTTATTATGGTATATTCCACAGGGTTGTATTTGAGAGCCATTAAGATAGTTAATGTAAGCCAGTAAATTTATACTTGTTTTGGAGCTACGTAGAACGTTGGCATATGAGTAATTGCATAGAGGACGTGAGTGCTTTAAGAATTGAGTCATCTGTAAGAAATATTGTTTGAGCCGCGATCAGCGAGCATGTAACGTAGAATCAAGAGATTTTGGTCAATAAGTTGCGGGGATCATCCGAAAATAGCTTGCGCGTTGGCGAATCTATTCGGCTAATCTTCGAATCTACGATATAGTACTGCCTTAGAGCATACATGTGTTATTCGCAACAGAGTTGGGACAGAGTCTGTCTGTATCCACTGTTCGCAGAGTTTTCGCCACCAGGGATAACTGCTAGAGACTCTAGGTAAGCCCATATATTAATTGATCTGCCCTTAGAGGTAAGACTAATGGTTCTTCGTATAGGAAACGTCGATTTCCTCTTGTTATATGCATGCCGTCCAGTGAGAGAACTGTGAAACTCACGGAAAGGAAGTCAATAGACCTGATCCTTTTATTTTAAAATTGTAGTGGGACACTGAAGAATCTCGATATTTCGAAAAGTAATTAAGATATGCTTGATGTGATGATATCAATTGAATTAGATGCACTATTTCCATACACATGCAATGTTGGAATGTAGTAATCGGACAACATTTGGCCCATTTATTCTCTGAGGAGGAATTAACTGCACCAAATAAATAGAGGCATTTTTGTAAAGTGTATTTGCCCAGTTCACACTAATTTATTCATACGGTTAGCGTAATTTGAATGAGATGACTCGTTTGTAACGATAATGTTTTGACCAGACCCAGAAAATCGTTGTATGGTGAAGCTATAAAAATATCTATATCTGTGTATTTTGGAGGGAAAAGTGTACCACTTCAGCGTTTGAAATTGATGGGAAAATAATACGATTCGCACGAGACAACACTTATTAAACAAGGCATAAGCTAATGAATTAATGTTATTTAAAGTAAATGTCCCGTGTAAAACGGATAAATGTTTAATAATTGCAGATTTAATGTCATTTAAATATAACTTGTGTTTATTTTGTTGTGATATTCCAATTTGTGTTAAATTGTGCCACGTGAAGAACAATATGGACATTCGCAAATGTCGAAGAGTATCAATAATGGGATGTTTTGGATAGACTTGAGTACGGTGAAGCACTAATTTTGAGGAGAAGAGACTCACCGATAATTTTGATTTTTGTTGTGGGAAATAAATGTAAAGTATTTTTTTGTGTTTTATGTTGTATTGCCATGAATTACTATCATTAAATGTTATACTTAGGAATATGTTGTTTCTTTCAAGTAGAATAGTCAGCTGACAGACTCAAATCCTGAATATGTACTCGTATAGTGGGTTGAACGCCCATACCTAGAAAGACCGTGAGTTAGCTGGGATACGAACTCATGTTCCATATGATGACGATTGGGTACACTACTTGGAAGAGTCTGTCAAGCAATCCAATATTGACATTCGACTAGATTTTGAAACGCATGATAATGTTTCAGCCAATAACACGGCCTACTGTTTGATCATTCATCACAAACATGTCAACTATTACCCACTGTCCAACCAAGTGAAAAGTGTATAAATAACAGGTCAACCTACGTCAAGCCCCTCAGTCATGTCTTGCTTTAAAGCATCAAGAGACGACACACCCATGAATTTAAAATCTGAGGAACAACGTCTCAAGACCTTTGCGACGTGGCCGGTGCCTTTCATAAACCCTCAAGCCTTGGCGGCCGCTGGATTCTATTATTTAAAAACAAGAGATGAAGTGAAATGTGCCTTTTGTCCCATCATCATAGACCAATGGGAAGAAAGTGATGAACCCATGAAAGAACATCAGCGCTGGTCATCCGCCTGCCCCTACCTGTGCAGAATGGATGTGGGTAATATACCCTGTCATTCCAGTTACCCCTCACTCGCGCCTCTGAGTGATAAAAAAGTTATGATACATGTGGACTTTATGGTGTCAACGGTGCTTCAGTGAGCAGCTCACAGTCAAAAACACCCAGTTTAGAGACTTTGGGATATCATCGGTGTTATGGACGCTATAAACATACAATACTTTTTTGTTGTATGAGTTGGTACCGCCCCTATCCTAGAATGACAATAGAATGTAAAACTTGTTATGCTAATAAAATAATGTAATAAAAAATTGGTTGTTGTTGTTATATTATTATGTCTTATGCCCCCTATCATACCCTAATCTCAATAGTGACTAGTCAGTGATTTTTAGCCTACTTTTCACATTTTGCAAAAATGAGGAAAAAGTAGACTTATGAGATCGATCCGGGAAAATGTGTGTCTGTCTGTCTGTCTGTCCTTCTGTCTGTCTGGCTGTGTGTGTGTGTGTCCCCCCCTATCAACTCCTAACCGGCTGCAGCAATCAAAACCAAATTTAGTATGAGTAAAGATGTGCACCGGAATATCTCAAGTCCATATTTGAAAATGATGTCAGTGCTACCAACTGCTGAAGAAACGCACTAGAAATTTGAGCTACATGTTGGATATCTTGGAAGGTATGCATGGGAGCTATTCCAAAATTGGCACACATGTAGATAAGACTATTTCAGTTTAATTTCCAGGAGGCCAACAATGACAGTGTTGCCAAAATAATTTTAAGCCTTCTGATAGGTCCAATGTTTAAATGAATATAACTTCTACACTATCAATTGGATTTTAACCAAATTTTGTATGTAATATCTATACATAAACAGATATGACTGAGCGTATTCCTAAGAGCCACCAGGGCTGCCAACTGTTAATAATTGCTCTCTCTCTCTCTATTTATTTATTTTTATCCAAATACCAATATATCAGAAAGTATGCAAGCCAACAGCTTTAAACTATGCACACGTATATTCTGACATTTTAGATTAATTTGGAGTAACTTATATTCGTCAGTTCTACCAACATGATTATAAGCCTGCTGATAGTACCAATTTTTAAATACATGTAACTTCTATACTATCAGTTGGATTTCAACCAAATTTCGTATGTGCTATGTGTACCATAACATATATGACTATAAGTATTGTTAAGAGCAATCAGCGCTGCCAACTGTTAATAAATGCTGTCTATATTGTTTTAACCTAATATCAATATATCAGAAAGTATGCAAGCCAACAACTCAATACTCTGCATACGTGTAGCACCTGACATTCTAGATTAATTTGGAGTAATTAATACAAGGCAGTGCTGCCAACATGATTCTATGCCTGCTGATATTTCCAATTTTAAAATACATGTAACTTCTATACTAACAAATGGATTTCATCCAAAATAGGCTCAACAAGATATCATAATATTTCAGATTATTTCTGACCAGCACACGCATGACAGTGTTGGCAACATGTTTTTACGCGTGCTGATAGATCCAGTGTCTAACTGCATGTAACGTCCATTGGACTTCAACCAAATTTTGTATTCTGTACCTTAAGAGATGGAACTAAAAATATATTCAGTCACCAGGGCTGCCAACTGTAGTGCTCTATTAGGCTGCATTATACCAGGTATATTTTGAACTAATTAGATATTTCGATATTACCAACTTAATTTCGTCATTATTCTAGATAGGTTCATATTCTGTAGAATAATCATTGGCGTGAAAAGTAGGCTGTATAGTTCTTCACGGAACTTCTTGTTTTTTATTTCTTTACTAGAATGGAATGTAAGTAAATGTCATGGGTACACCTTACTGGACGATAGTCAGTTGGACTTGATCCAGACGAGAGTGAACATGTTGCGTACACTAATTGTTGACTGTCAAGGGTTTAAAATTGGAGATAACAAATTTATACTTAAAGAATTGGCCATCATCGATTGTTTCACTTTTTGGATATCGCAAGCTATCCATTTGGTATTTAAACCACCCTATGCGTTTGATTTATTGTGTGATAAAGACCGTAAACAAACCCAGTGGATTGAATCACATATGCAACTAGACTGGAAGCAAGGAACCATTTCATATAAGCACATGGACATGGTCATGAAAGCCCACTTGTCTTCTGCCCATGTGGTATTTGTGAAAGGTAGTGAAAAACGTCAATGGCTACAACCATTTTTGGCGTCTTACTGTCAATGTATCGATTTAATGGACTTGGGCTGTCCCTCGCTGCAAACACTCATGGACCGCTGCCCCTGTTACAATATTACCTATAAAGCCTTGGCACAGGTGTGGCAATTGTTTCATTGGTTAACCACCAATGCCTGCTGTGAGTTGTTAAATAAAATTAAAACTCTAGGTTTTCCTGTGAATGACACCTGTGAGATTTCTACAAGCGACGTGTAAACATCTACATTATACCATGGAGAAAGGGGATGCTACCGATAAAGCGATTGGAAAGTTCTTTGTAATACATTTGCATTTGTCAGTTGGCACAGGCTAGAGTAAAAGGTGGCTTTTCACCGATGTCTCAGTCTCACTCATGGCTGTGATTATATGGAAGCTACTGAGGTATGGGTGGTGCTTAGTAATGGCATTCGGGGCACAGACAGTGCCTGTGAATGCTGTGAAAGGTTCTACTCATAGGGTTAGGACTACTGTTCTGACTCAGTGAGGAAAGCAATGGCAAACTACCTCACTCCTCTTCTTGCCTAGAACGCCTCAAAATAGAGCTGCCTTGGGTTTTTGTGGGTATCTACTCACATAACGTAACGGCGGTACTTTTTGAGGATCCAACCAGCCTTCGGGCTGACTACCTAACAGACAGACAGACAGACAGACAAAAGAAACTAGACAGTTTTACCAAAGAAGAATTATTGGCTCTTCCAAAATCGTTCATTTATTATGTGGCAGCAAATGCAGTGAAATAAATCTGGCAACATGTACCAAAATCATGGACTCAAGACCCAGTGTTAAGTGAATTGCAACCATGTACAGATTATGATCACCATAAGCAAGTAGCCATGGCAAAAATACCCTCTGTGCGACAGTGTACTACTTGCCAGCTGGTCAAACTCTATCACGGTCATAAAAGTCAGTGTAAAGACTTTGTTTCCTCATTCCACGGGTGTGATGGCGAGAGAAAAGCAGCAAGAACAGCATCGTCTACAGATGAAGAGGAAATTCAAACCTTTTCTCCACCTATGGAAAAGGATATGTCAAACTTGTACTGGTCATGGCGTCAATGACAAAGTCATTCAATACTTACCTTTTGAAATCCATCTTCCTGGTTATCGTTTTTGTGGTCCTGGAACAAAGCTGAATCAACGTTTGCAACGTGGTGATGTACCTATTAATCCTTTGGATCAAGTGTGCAAAGAACATGACCTTTCTTATCGCCATAGACATCCTGCATTAAGACGTGTGGCGGATAAAGTATTGTTGAATAAAGCTAAACAACGTTTGACATTCTGTGATGCCTCAGTGGGAGAAAGGTTGGCAGCCCTCATTGTAATTAGTGCTATAAAAGGAAAGTTAATGATGTGTGGACATGGACATTGAAAAGGATTGAGGAATAGGTATTTTCTTTGTATTCTATTTTGTAAAGCCCTATTTGTTGTGAAATAAAAAACATGGTTTATCAGATCATAATATCTTTTAATTTTTAAAATGGTGATAGCCATTTCTTTATTTTTTTCACACATGGATACTTACAATTTCCACTCTACATTTTTACATTACCCTTGTTTAGTTTTACATTCTGTACATTTTTTTAAAATAATTTTTAACCATTTTTCACACATGGATATTTACAATTTTCACTTTACATTTTTATATTGTCTTATTCAGTTTTTCACATTTTGTACATTTTTAAATCATTTGTTTAACCATAATATAAAAAGCAAATTTTTAAATTAAAGTGTGTTATTTTAAAATAAAACTATAGTAGTCTAACATTATACATTCTACGTACAGTTTTACAAATATATCACAAAATAAAACACACTACAAATGATGCAATATGGTGAACATTAGACTTAAGAAAAGTAATGGTCGTCAATGCGACGGTTCCCCCAAGCAAGAGTATCAAATGTGGTGGGTATAATGAATCGTTTGTTGTATTCATTACTTAAAGCAACTTTGTTCAGCAAATTGGTATGTAGCTGATGATTTTTACTTCTAAATACACACATTTTCTTATATAATATAGGTGGTTTACTGACTATACAGTTCTTATAATCACTTATGTCTAACTCTTTACTAACAACATTCTTTTTCACTCCTTTTATTTATTTTATTACTATATCAGCAATCGTCATATAGCTGTATGGTTGAGATTTTGTGCCTCCAAAGGTGTCTATAACAACACCAGCACATTCATCCTTAAATTTTCCTAGAACCTTTTTGTTTACTAGAGGTATATGGTAGATATTATCCTTGGGATAGTCACTTGTATCAAACCCATTTAGCTCAGTTTTGATATCCTCATAAATATCATCAGTTTTAATTTCATAAATAAAAGAATCTGTATCTGTATAGAGTAATTTTGCATTATCATGATAGTTTTTCTTAACATAATCATTGTGAAATTCATACATAAGTGTTTTTGACAGTTCTAGAATGGCGTAACCCACATATACGGGTTTTGTTATAGGTTACTTTAAGACGTTTCATTTGTATTACAACTAAATCCTCATGAATGATAGAACAGCTATGGAAGTTAGGCTTGCTTATTAAGTTGTTCGCACCATACCTTTGACCTTCATGCTCCCACTTTGTTATCAGCTTTACATCAACTCGCTTATCAACATTCTCCATAGTCTTTCCTAAAACACTATTATTCATAAGTTTGTAAAAATCTTTTTCAAAAGCATTTGTTGATAGTGTTCTTAAATTATTGTTCAGGTGAATATATGGTTTGAGCCATGCTGATTGATGAAATTGTAATACACGATGAATTTTAGTTAGTTTTAATACATGCTGTAGACACTGTTTTGAGTTTTGATAATGTATTACATATTTACATTTATCATTTACATTAGCAATTAACATTTTTGTTCGTGATGTTAAGTATGGAGATTTCATATTCTCAGGACAGAATGGTAAATCATTATGTTCATCATGTAACTCTTTAGGGTACTCAAGATTTACTTCTAAAATATATCCTTTTTCATCGTTAACATTTAAAGTGTTAACATGGAAAACATCAATTTCAGGTTGCGTCAGCCAGCGAAAATCTTTTAGTGGTAGATATTGACTCATAGCCCAACCATATTGGTTATTTTCATCGAGGTAGACAATATACTTTGACTCTTCACAAGGGTTGTAGCTAGGCATGTATTTATTATTTGCTTTAGAATATCGCCCACTACATTGGCTTAATCCACCTCGAATTGATGATTTTATAAAATTAATCATGTCTATATCAGTCATCAATTCTCAATTTCCTTTTGTTTTTGTTTTTTCAACATTGAACTGAAACTTAACCCAGGAGCAGTAAAATACTGACAAGGATCAAGGTCATAAGTTTTCATACAAACATTCCGGAAATTTTCAAAAACATCTGCTAATAACAACACATCTGTCTTCAAGTATATGTCTGAAAATTCACCTATAGTTTGAATGTTAAACTGTGCCCATACACGTTGTGCATGTAAATATTCCTGATCACTGATATGACTTGTGTTTAAGGAACTGTAAAATGTATCTTTCGGTGGTAAAGAACACTCGTCAAGACGTTCCACACAGTTAATATATTCATAAGGGAATATACCCTTTTGACGAATCAAATTAAAATCATCTTCTTTAGGAAAGACACGTTGAATTTCACGAAACTGGTCTGATTTTAAATTATTAGCAAGCTTATGAAGACTACTTGGCTTTAAGCGGAATGAATGTAAAAATCGCAGTTTTATAGTTTTCTTATTGTTAGTTTTGATGTATTTTGTGAACGATATGTATTGTTCCTTATTATTTGCAATCACATCAATTTTCACATCTGAAGCTCCAAATTCTTTAACGATTAAGTGGTTATCGTATTTGCTACCATTATGTAGAATGACTGGAATGAATTTACTTACTCTATACTTTAAATTACATTCTTGGTGAGCAGCACCACGATATTTCCCTGTTAAATGGTCATGATCGCGAACCCTGTCTGTATATAAACATTCACCACATATAAAACAATTAGTTTCAGTTTCAAAACCCATTTGCTGTGATGATGTTAATGGCTCCATTGGAATGATAGTATTTAAAATAGAGGATATACGGATGGCATCTTTTTCAAGTCTTTCCATGAAAACTTTAGGTGCATCAGGTCCCCTATAGAGCTCAAACTTATTTAAAGAGTCATCGTAACTACATTTAATATAATATGCAAAGCTAAAAGGTTCATGAATGTGAGTGGTGTTGGTAAAAGATTTGGTTGGATTCGATGGACATGTATTAAATGGTTTTAGTAAAGCTTCAACGTCAGCATTTATAACAAATGGTACACGAAGCTGCTTCTCAAAGTCCTTAAATTTCAGAATGTTATTTCCAGGAGTAGGTAATACTGTGCACACATGATTACAACCCCATTTTTGATGTTGAGTTAGTTGATCCTCTTTTCCAAAATATAACAAACAACCATCACACAACCACTTCTTACCTTTATATTTTGATAGCTGACTACAAACAAGTCTACTAAAATGTTTTATCCAACAATAGTGGGCATTTTCGCCTTTAGTTATGTATAATAAATTTACATGAGCATCCTTTTTTTCCTGAGTATAATATAGAGGACCTACTATACTCTTGTTTTCAATTCCATAAACATTAATACTTACATTGTTTATTTCTTCAAAACGCTTAATGTATTTAATCACCATAGGAAATTCCATTTCTTTTAAATCGAAAACTGAGGAATAGTGAGGATAAGATGATGTTCTCTCCACATCCCTTACTGCTGGATGGAGAGCTGAGGTTACAGCCCACGCAAAACAGGCATGGTCACTATTCATAACGTTTACACAAGCTTTCATACGTTTGATCCATACTGGTAAATCAATGTATGATGATGGTCGAAGGGGATTATATTTATTCATGTTGGTTTCTAAATAAAGTACTTCAACCAACGCCCAGCCTGACTCCCTTTCCTGGAACTCTTCACTCTTCACAATGATAGCACTTGAAATATCATGGTACATATTGCTGATATTAGTTGATTCGCTAACAATTATGTTTTTTGTATTAAAGGATTTGATATCAGTAATTTCACCTTCACTCCCAGTTTTTACATACAGCCCAAAAAGTTCAAAATTCATTTTAATTGTTTTATGCTCTACTAAAACATTATCTACCAAGCCAAACACACTAGGTTGAACATTTTTTTTAAATGATTCAATACTTTGAATTTTTTCTAAACTATAAAGTCTAAAACTAGCAATTCGACTTTTAGACGCACTACCAATTTGTCGAATATTCCCAGAATTTGTTTCATGACAAGCGTTGTTTTTATGATGAATACTGCGTGAATGTCCATGAATCATTGAACAAGATACATCAATATTACATACATCACAATGTGTTATCGAAGGTTCACCATTTTTCATTCTTTTTGTTGTACATCTATTTTCACAATCTTGAGAACGTTTACTATTTTGAGCAACACATTTGTTTAAAGGTTCCGTGCTAGTTGATGGTTTTGCAGTTTTTAATTCCTGTTGTTTTCCATGCACTTCATCCATTTGGGATTGATATCGCTTTACAGCAGAAAAACCAAGATCACAAACTGAACACGTAAAAGGTGCTGAACTGACATGTTTTAAACGTACATGCTGTATAAGGTTATCCTGTCAGTTAAATGTGGTAGTACAATGACTGCACGCAAACATTTTAAGATTATGTTTAGTACTTGCATGATGTTGAAGGCTGTCAGGTCTTGAAAACTGCTTTTTACAATCAGTACACTTGAACATAATGGCCACTTTCTAAATTACCTATAAAAGAAAGAAATCATAAATATTAATGAAATAGATTAATTATTATACATAAATTACAGTCAATGGTTGTAGCAGGGTATTTAATTTAATCGTTTGTGAACTCTTACCAAGTCTAATTTCAAGTTGTTCCAACTTTTTAACTACTAAAATATATCACTGTCACTGACACCTAGCAGTGAACAATGGAACTTAATTAAGCGTTAATCAAATCTAACCTACAAATTTAATTTCACACCATGGTCAAGTAGTTCCAACTTTGGCTACCAAATACCATTGTTACTGACACTTTAAAGTAAACATTTGAACTTAATAGTGTTAATCAAATATAACTTACAAATTTAGCTTTACACACAAGTGTCAAGTAGTTCCCACTTTGGCTATCAAATATATCATTGTCACTGACACCTAGCAGTGAACGTTCAGACTTAATAGAGCGTTAAACAATCATTTCACTTGATCTCTTGTTTTTAAATAGAAACCGCGGCCGCCAGTTAGGTGAGCTAAGTGTGACGTCATAGCCAGTTTTAAAGCAAGTCTTAACTTGTAGAACATGTCACGTGATGAGGTTAAGTTAGGTAAAGTTAGGTTATGTTAGGTGAGCTGAGGTTAAGTCTTTAAATATTCTCTATGTCACTGACACCTAGCGGCGAACGTTCGGACTTAATAGAGCGTTAATCAAATCTGACCTACAAATTTAGCGTCACACACTATTGTTAAATAGTTCCAACTTTGGTTACCAAATACCATTGTCACTGTCACCTAGCGGTGAACGTTTGCAGTTAATAGAGCGTTAAACACACATTTCACTTGATCTCTTGTTTTAAATAATAGAAACAGGCGGCCGCCAGTTAAGTGAGCTAAGTGTGACGTCATAGCCAGTCTTAAAGCTAGTCTAAACTTATAAAGCATGTCACATGACAAGGCTAAGTTAGGTAAAGTAAGGTTATGTTAGGTGAACTGAGGTTAAGTCTTCAAATATTCCCTATGTCACTGACACCTAGTAGTGAACGTTGGAACTTGATAAGCCTTAATCAAATCTATCCTACAAATTCAGCTTCACATAATTGTCGAGTAGTTCTAACATTGGTTAACAAATATTATTGTCAATGACACCTAGCAGCGAACGTTGGAACTTAATAGAGTGCTAATCAAATCTAACCTACAAATTTAGCTTCACACATAGTCAAGTAGTTCCAACTTTGACTATCAAATAAACCATTGTCACTGATATCTAGCGGTGAACATTGAAAAATATCGCTCTGAATGTTTAAACGTTATTAGAGGGGGTACTTACCTTTAATAATGTACCAACTGCTGCCACTGACTGAACTAGGTACAGGAATCTGCTAACCTACAGGTATGCCAATTATCTGTAAACAAATAAATCAATCAATCAATAAATACATTCCAATCAATAACTTCAACAACAATTAGTAATACAAGACTACAATCCAGTAATAGTAAGTACTTACCTTGCAAAATAATTTAATGATTTTTCACCGAAAGGCTTTTTGCAACTGTTGAGCAGTAATAGAGCACTGTTCACTTGTAGTGAGTTATAAAGACAGACAGTAGGGAAATATATGACACCTCTCTTATATAGGCTTTTATTGCTCGTGTCAGCAGTTTTTTGCTGATCTTTGCAATTCCTTTCTCCGTACACCTGCCAGTCCAAAGTGCAATAGGAACACCTGCCTAATATAGGATTACTGCTGACTTTGCATGATCATCACCCATTGTCCTGATGAACACCTGCGGTTTTAAATTACTGAAGTGTCAGTCATCGCAACAGAACTGCGCGCTCTCTGCCATGTCAGCAACATGACACCGGAAATACCAAGTCGGCTTAGTGCACGTACCATCTCCTGAGTTTTTAACACCTTAAGAACGTACATTATTCTCTTTCCACTACAAATGCCTCATCCATCCACCAAGATAGGTCCCTTGGCCTCTCCTCAAATTGCACGTACCCCGTGTACTAGGCTGCGTTCATTAATCCTAGCACTAGAACATATTCATCCACCAAGGTTTGCACTTAGCCCTTGGCATGTCCTCTTTTCATCAGGTTTTACACTTATACGTACCAAACAGGATGTGACTTGTTAGCTTACATGTGATTTTCACAAGGGGGGCAGTAATAATGTCATCTCGCACGTGTTCACATGTATTTCGTCACTTTCCTTTCATATCGTTATCACATTGTAGTAGTGAGGGCTGGCGTACAACGTCAGTTCAACACCCTGCTTTACACATAAATGTAGTTAGGCCCTTTAGCACAATTTGGATAAATTCTTGGGCCAGTCCATAGGGACCAGGCCAAAGGGACAAGTCCAAAGGGATCCGTCAAAAGGGACCCAACAACAAGGACTCATCCACAAGGACTCATCCACAAGGACTCATCCACAAGGACTCGTCAACAATGACCCGTCAACAATGACCAGTCAACAATGACCCGTCAACAGGGACTCGTCAACAAGGACCCGTCCACAGGGACCCGTCAACAATGACTCGTCAACAATGACCTGTCAACAATGACCCGTCCACAGGGACTCGTCAACAATGACTCGTCAACAAGGACCCGTCAACAATGATCCATCAACTGGGACCCGTCATAAAGGACCCCCTTCAAAAAGGACCCGTCCAAAGGGGCTAGTCAACAGGGACCAGTCCAAAGAAACAAATCAACAGAGATCAATCAAAAGGTACCAGTAAACTGGGATCAATCAAAAGGGGTTATCGCCTCAAGGTCTGACATACCCCTCTTTGATTATTGGTTTGCCTATCGACAAGCACCGCTTGAAATACTTTATGATCACCCCTCGTGGAATGGGGTACGTTAGGCTACACTACAGACACCATCTTTAAAAAGCCCGCCCTCTTACAAAAGCTATGAGTGGGTATGCGTAAAAACAAAAACAAAAGCATGTTAATTCATATTGGCTATCCACCGTACACATGTCTCTTGTGTGGAACAACGTTTAATTTCATATAGCATTCAAACTCCCACATGTCGCACTTGAAAACGAGATTTTCTAAAAAATTACAATTTCACACCCTAGTAGGGGTAGGTTTTATTTTGGGGTGGAAATATGATGTCCAATGGAAAGGGGGTGTCAGCTCGAGTTCAACGACACCTCATTTGTCAAAATACGACCATGGGTTCGCCAGATAACGTGCCGCCGCCATCTTGTAGGTGGAAAGCCGTAGATGGCGCTAGAAACCCTAAAAAACCACTACTGTCGTCCAACCTAGCTACGTTCCATCGGATAGAAATGGACCTTTTTATGACAAATAAAAAAAGACTCATTGGAACAGGTACATAAGCGGCCATAGTACATCGACTGTAAACGGCATTAAGAGAAAAAATATGTACCAGCCCGGGGATCGAACCTGCCAGCCGGGAGCTTGCCCGACGCAACAGCAGGATTTCATGACTTAGCCACCTTAGCTACAGATAGCCATAGCGCATTGCTGGTACGTATTGAGTCTATATTAGCCCCCATAGACACCTGTTCAAATGTAATGTGGTGTTATTCGGAGCTGTGATCGTTTAAAACATGCAATATAGATGAGTTCATTGAAATAACATTACCGCTAATGATTTCTACTATATTCGCAAGCATGAACTCAATGGTAAAGTTGTATTAATGCCATACAGGAGCAGGTACTAATGTTTTTAGGATGGCTATGATACTCGCGTTAGTTGGGTTGCCTTCCTGCGAAAGAAATAAGGGGCTGGTGGGCCACTCTGTATATCTTTTCCAGGCTTCCTTTTTGTCTTCATTTTCTGCTTCACTTCCTCATTCCTCCAACTAGTTCTTTTCTTCCTTGTATCTACCACTATTTTCCCACATACTTCTACTGCTGACTTTATTAATACTGTTTTAAGATCAGTCCACACAGTGATGATGTCTTCATCCAGATTTGTTCTTCCTTGGAATCTCGTCACCAACTCTCCATACCGAGTCTTTTTTCTTCCTTCTGTAGTTACCTCAACTTAATCGTCTCAAATTTCTTGGTTTTAGGCTTGGCTGCTCTTTTAAACCTGGTGTCTGCCACCAACAATCTGTGATCCGTTGCAAGTTCTGCCCCTCTTATAACCTTCACATCCATGATGTTATTCCGGATATTTTGAGGGTATACAAAATAATCTATAGTACTTTTGGCATCTCTGCCATCTGCTTCATAAGTGATCTTATGCACTTGCTTATGAGGAAAGAAGAAATTTCCCAATAATAGTTTATTTTCTATGCAAAATTCAATTAGGTGCCTACCACTGTCATTTAGGGTCTTCCCTCCTCCATGGTTACCCATACTTCCATGAGATTTCCTTTTGCCCTGACCGATTCGCCCATTGAAGTCACCTCCTATTAATACATGGCGTCCTCTGACTACTTCCTTGTCCATGGTCCGTTGTAGTTGTGCATAGAATTTCTCCTTATCTAGTACATTGGAATCTTCCGTTGGTGCATACACTTGAATATAGGACACTTCCAATTCCAAATCCAAATTGACAAGTATTATTATTGAATTAACTGGTTCCCATCCACTCACTCTCATTTCCAACTGCTCGCTGGTTATTATTCCTACTGGAGACAGGGTGCCCCAGATGTTCAGGGTTTGGGAAGGCATTTCCTCCTTACCCACTAAGTTATGGTTTTTCCGCCAATACTCGGGTGGCTGATTTCAGTGGTTTCCCACTGGGCGATGGAGCCGCCACATCCCTACGCCAAAGAGCGATTTTTAACGCTCTTAAAATATCCGATGACTTCGGCCGGGTTTGAACCCGCGATCTTGGGCATAGACGCTCTTTATACTGTAATTACTTGTTAATAATGTACAATTTGCTTTATTAATCATTTCATGAATATTCTTTGCTATACTTCTGTTGCTGCAATTACAATGTTTTAGATGACTTACAAGGCCACCTGATGGTGTTGTGGATAGCATTCTTGGCTCCCAGCCCTGAGGTTTTGGGATCTGGCCTGGTTCGGGGTATCCCAGTCTTGTGATATCAAATGAGGACCTGCCAGATATTTGGCAGGAGGAGTGGACATTTACTGGTTACGAGTAGTGCTGTAATGGGGGTTCTGCTTCACAGCCTACTTCCTACGAACTTTGCCGATATCTGGCGAACGCATGATCGTATTTTAACGAATGAGGTGTTGTTGGCGTTGGGGTGACGTCCTCTTTGCTAATAATGTGTGTTGGTATTTTTAAAAACTTGTTTTGAAAATTCTTGATTTTGAAATTGGCACTATTTTAGAAACGGTGAAGATTAGAAAAAAGTTTGTTTGACGTTAATGAAAGGTGGCTATGCCCTCTAGGCGGACAGAAAGTTTCAAGTGTGTAGGAGGGAAAAAATGATAGCCTACTTTCTCGCGAACATTGGCGATAATTGGCGAACATCCGTCGGATTTTAACGAATGAGGTATTGTTGGCGTTGGGATGACGTCCTCTTTGCTAAGAATGTGTGTTGGTATTTAAAAAAATGAAAATTCTTGTTTTTGGATTTTTTATTATTTTAGAAACTATGAATTTTGTGAAAACGTTTGTTTGACGTTAATGTAAGGTGTCTATGACCTCTAGGTGGACAGCAAGTTTCAAGTGTTTATGATTTTAAAAAATGATAGCCTACTTTCTCGCGAACATTGGCGATAATTGGCGAACAGATGGCGTTGGGGTGACGTCCTCTTTGCAAAGAATGTGTGTTGGTATTTAAAAAAAATGAAAATTCTTGTTTTTGGATTTTTGATTATTTTGGAAACGGTGAATTTTGTGAAAAAGTTTGTTTGACGTTAATGAAAGGTGGCTATGCCCTCTAGGAGGACAGCAAGTTTCAAGTGTGTAGGCCAAAAGAAAATGAATTTTGAAAAATGCTGACTATTTTGGAAACGGTGAACTTGACGAAAAAAGTTTGTTTTTGATGAATGGTTGCTATTTACTCCCTCTACCCGCACCATAAATTTCAAGTCGCTAGGTGAAAACCTATGCACGTTTTGGGGGATTTTTAGCCTATGTGTTTGTCATATTTGAGATATTTTTGGAAAACGGGAAAAGGGGGTTTAGTGAAATTAAATAAATAAATAGGATTTTATTACAAAAAATAATGTTTATTTACCCATGAATTAAACGTGGAAGGAAACCCTAACCTCTTTACAAAATATTTTGCACCTTTGACTTTAATTACTCGTTCAATGAGATAATCGTTGGGATATAATGTTGTTTGCACTTCTTCATAATAGAATCGTCCTTTGATGGGTTGACCGCGTTGATCTTCTAAGAGATACGGCACTGGTTGACCTAGCTTGACTTGTCGAATTTTTAAAATTAAAAAAAATTCTGTCGACCACTGTGGAGTGTACGATTTTGAAAACACACTTCTATGTTTACTGATGCGAACAAAATCTCAATTTTAAGGTGATGTCGCCTCGGGTCAACCCTTTTTATAGGGTTAAACAGTCTATTGAGTCTGGGTAGGTTCTTGGTGACGAGACATGGTTTCTTGCCAATAGTGGAATGAATCGTGTTGTTGTATCGTGACACAAGTAGAGTTAACCAGTCTATCAATCGATAGGAGCCATATATTGTAAACTCTTTCCACATATAACTTTTTAATGTTCGATTGAAGCGTTCAACTACGCTAGCTTTGAGATTGCTATAGGTGGTGTAATGGTGAATATCCTTAGATTTGAGAAAACTGGAGAAATCCTTGTTGAAAAATTCTTTCCCCTGGTCGGTTTGTAACAAGTGAGGTTGACGTTTTGATTGTTCAATAATATGTTGAAAGGCCTTTGTGACTAGACACCAGTTTTATTTTTTACTGGTTGAACAAAAGCCATTTTGGAATAGTCATCAATGACGGTCAACATATATCGTAAACCATCGTTAACGTTAGAATAAGGTATCATCTCAACCAAGTCTGCCTGCCAAAGTTCATCCATTCCTTTGGAAATGACACGACGGCGTTCATAAATGCGTCGGGCAGGTTTATGCAATTCATGAGCGATGCCCACTTTGATGGAGGATGGCTTAAGATAATTTTAGCATCTCGGAGTTGTTGTTCGATGTGGGCGATTTCTGCCTCATGTCCAGTGTGATCAGCTTGTTTTGATGCATGAAGCAAGTATAAGCTCTCTACTAATTGATATGGATTATTCCAAAAGGTTATATCTATGTAGGGTTTTAATTTCTTAAACCTGACAGCAGAGGCAGAGTGATGTTTTTGCTTACCAAACATGTTTGCAATGATGGTTTTATATTTTTGGGATATATTGGCATTGAGCTGCTGAGAGGATTTATAGTTTCTTTTGTGAGTGTTGATGTCTAATTTATTTATTTATTTATTTATTTATTTATTTATTTATTTATCGTATGGCTTTTAGTGCCGGGAGTGTCCGAGGACATGTTCGGCTCGCCTGAGTCTGTAGCTGCTTCCAGCGGACACCCTAAAGGGTGAGTTCCGTTCAATTTCAAGTAGTTCCAACTTTCGCCACCAGATATCAATGATACCTAGTGGTGAACGTTGGAACTTTTGATAGAGCGTTCTGACGAAATCTAAACTAACAATTTTGCTTTACACAAGTTTAGTCTGTGAAAGGATCTTTTACATGCCATAAATCTATGACATGGGACAGCCGGCTTTACTTCCCCTCCGAAGGAAGGCATACTGAAGGATTTTAACGCTCTTGAAAAATCCGACGACTTCGGCCGGGTTTGAATCCGCTATCTTGGGCACAGCAGTTCAGCATGCTACCGACTACGCCACCGAAGCCGCTTTGGTGTCTAATAAAATGGATTTATATTTAGCATGGTCCTCGGGCGTAAAATCTTGTAGAGAGGGGGTGCGAGAAAATAGCAGCTTTAACAGACTTGGTGTTAATTTATAGTTGATCTTTTTAATGACAGCTTTCGTACGAGCAAATTTAATGGATGAATCCCCAATTTTAAAACTATCATTCTCATAGCGAACACCATACCTATTCCAATAAATAGAAGGGTCAGATACGGTTCCAGTGTTGCCCCATAATGCTTGATTAAAATGTTTTTGAGTTGAGCTTTATTTTGAGGGGTTGCCAAGACTTGTGAAAACGGAGACGATGTGGAGGAAGACGGTGTTGCCGCTATGACGGATGATTTTTGATTTGTTTTAGAAACTGTTGAAGGGGTGAGGATTTTTTTTTTCTTTCAGGACTAAATACGGTTTCGCTTTCACTTTGTTCATGATGTTGTTGTTCTTCTTCTTATTATTATTATTAATGTTCTTCTTCATGTTCTTGTTCACTAACATTAGAGGAGGAGGAGGATTTTACCTGTCGTGTGGAATCTGTATGAGTAAAATTTGAACTTGTTAAGGGTTTGGTTTGAGAGGTAGCAGCAGTAGCAGCAGATGCATTTGGTTTGAACCTCATGGGATCAACTGATGATGATGGAGCATGTTTTATCATGGGTAAAGGATTGACGTTTTTTTAAACGTTGTAATTCACGAAATTTATGTCGAATCGTATTTCGTGCCTCAATAATACGCTGCATGATTTGAACATGTTTCTTGTACCCTATGGCGTTCGCCATGGTGAAGGTAAAGACACACTAACAGGAAATGTCAAACCCTAGGTCTTTTTAAACAGAAATAAAATGATCAAAACCCAAGCGATAACGTCCCTCACATCGTTCACTCTGTTTATTTATGATCAAACAGGCATGGGGATGATGGTTCCAACACGAGGCACACAATTGTGTGAAAGCTGTAAAGGACATATCTGGATTCACATGATCTTGAAAAATATGATAGAGATTTCTAGAGTCTTGGCGGAAGAGAACGATGAGATTGGCATTGTCACGAATCAACTGTTTGGGAATTTTAGAATAGGTCTGAGCCAGATAAAAACAATCCACTTGTTTATGGCGTCCAATACTAAAATACTCTTGAATAACGGCATGTCGTTGAGTTGCAATATCATCAAAAATTTTAATGGAATCTGGTTGAATGTGGTCTGGTTGAATGACATCTTGAGGTGACGTGAATGTAAAATAGCCCATGGCTTCTTTATTTAACGAAGACATAATTTGTTCCAGATACACGTACAGAGTTTGGTACAAGGATTTGGCAAAAATATAAATATTTTGAAATCGTAGGCCATGAGGCGCGGTAATAATGTTCAGCAAAACATTGGTCTTTCCCCAACCCGAAGGCCCTACCATAATACATCTAACGGTAGATGGGAATAGGGTGCCATGACGTTTAGGTTCGCACACGGACAGTGATAGCTATGAAACCAAATCAGAGACGGGCAAAGCATGGGGTTGTTTCATTAATTCCATATTGTTGACGACTGAGGTTTTTTTCATGTGTGTATAAGGTTTATATATATATGGCAAGCGGTGAGTAGGATAGGTTAGTTAACGTCTATCACCATGGACGTATTTGGGCGGGCTCGTGTAACTATGGCCACGGCCGCCTCTTTGTCAAAACAGTCTCGAGAGGTGGCTACAAAAAGCTTTGTCGATCGCAAAGTGCAAAGTGTCTATCACATGGCCCCGAGACTAACCGCTGAGGGCTATTCAGCCAATCATTATCGTATTATTGATGTGCAAGAGCCTCGAGACGAAAATGATGTCTGCACGAAACGTTATGTGACCTATCAAATGAAAAGGCTTTATAAATTTGTCCCATCAGTATTTTTAGTGTATCTGTCAAATTAAAAACTGAACAATGACAGAAACCATTCCCCACCACCACTGGGGAATGATGGACTTACCTATATGCTTGCTTCTGGTTTAAGTCATTATCGATTGCAATATGATAGCGTGATTCATATTAAATATGCCATGCCTGATGAGAAACATTTAAAAATACAAATAAACGGTGATAGCCTGTTGGTCCAAAACCATCAAAGAGTAAATGTTGGAGATGAATTATCCTTTCATCTTATGCTTACGTTTGAGGAAAAGGAAGCTGGAAAAACGGTGAATGATTTTCCGCTTTATATAGAAATGGAATATACTGCTATGAAATAAGGTTCTCTACGTTAGTTGTTATCGAATGTTTGCTGTGAAAGGTTCACCAAGTAGCACCATGGTGAAAAAAGATATGCAATGAACATGAAAAAAAAACTCAAAAAGAGAAAAAAGCCAGGTCGGAAACCAAGTCGATCTGCCTCACACCCACTGTTAAAACCTAAATACATATAATCAGTGGCTATCGAAAAAGCTTTACAAGCGGTGCGATTGTCTACAGCTCCGAGATCGCACCATAATGCATCGATAAAAGGAAAAGAAAGAAAGAAAGAAAGAAAAATAGAAAAAACGTGGGCGAGTCATTCCTGTTGCTAAGCGTGGGTTTTTTGCCGGCTTTATTTGCAGGGTTGGCAGCTTTGGGGTCCCTTTTGGGTGGTGCCAGTGCTGTAGCGAAAACCATAAAAGCCGTAGAGCAAGGCAAGCAACAACTCAAAGAAAGCGAGCGACACAATAAAACGTTAGAATCCATTGCTACGGGAGCTAGAAATGGCAATCCTTTAAGGCCAGCCTTTTATCAACAAGGTAGTGGCCTATCGTCTAAGAAAAAAATGTGCATCTTCGATAAGCGCTTAAGGCAACTGCCTCGTCATGCTATGACCCATGAAAAGTGGAAAGCTATGCCAAACAACTAAAGATTTCTCATTTTCGAGGTGTATTTATGCGAAATTAATTACCCAAAGCACCGTGGAAAGAAGAAGGAGCCATGATCAATTTAGATGATGATGCAGGCCCAGGAACCCATTTTGTAGCCTATGTGAAACAAGATTCCACAGTATGGTACTTTGACAGTTATGGAAATTTACCACCCCCGATCGAGTTGCTACGTTATTTGGGAGACTGGGTAAAGATATTCTATAATTTGAATCGTCAACAAACCTTTGACAGTTAAGAGTGTGGACGTTTGTGTTTACATTTTTTATAAAAGAGGTCGTGTTAAGCCAGCAGTCTCATCGTTATGAATGTCAACGCCAAGACCTTTACCGTGCACAGCCGCGGGCCTGAAGTGTCACTGGATTTTTCTCCCCCATTGAATTGCATCCCGAACAATACTATGTGCTAGGATTAATTTCTTTGGAAAGTTAAAACAGAATTTACAATATACAACTGGATATTAATGACAAATTTTATTATGATGATTATATGTTGAGACTACCCCCTGGAGGTTATACCATAGACGATGTGCATGAAGTCATTAGCGTATCGATGATAAAACAATTTGGTGTCAAACCATTTGCGGATGGGACACACAAATTTGAACTTACAGCCAATACGATTAATCATCGCTGTCGTATTTTCTCTACGTTTGACATTGACTTTGAAACACAACTTCATTCTTTTGGTCCTTTACTAGTTAGTTAGTTAGTTATTGTTGTTTTAAGGGGCGGAACTACGAGGTCATCTGCCCCTCTTAACACAGATTAAAGAATACAAATTTTGAATTGAATTTAAAATTTTGAGGTGGACATCTAAATTTAAAAAGACCAAAAATTAATAAAACAAAAACAAACAATTAAATAAAAAATAAAAATTATAAAAATAAACAAAAATTACGGAAAAAACAAAACATTATCATTCAAAAACGAACAAGTCGTTGAGTCAATGTTCACTGGAAAATTTAGATTGCTGGCCCTAACCCACTCTCACTTATAAAGCGGATAACGCGATCAGCAGCCACCGCGTCATCGGCTAATATAAGTTTGAGTGTCGTCTGCAAACCAAGGTTTCTTCGTAAGTCAGCAAGATCCACACACTGGGTGTCCTTTACTAGGATTTAAACCAAGAGTGTTGGCAGCTCACCAACCCCATGATTCAGATTATCCAGTGAAATTCATCGAGGACCATCACATTTCTGTGACTTGCAATATTATTAGAGACGTATTTACGAATCAAGAACAAAGCCAGTCCCTGTATGATTTTATTGTCACCTCCGCTTGTGGTTATATTATTCGTGAAAACCCTTCAGTGGTTCTATATCATCCTGTGTGTGTCAGCGATATTAGTAATATTACCTTACGCTTCGTGAATAGAAAGCAACAACTGATTACTTTGGACGCCAACACCCCTGTGACCTACAAGTTGGTTTTAAAGACGCTATGAAATGTATCTATAAAGCAACAACAACGTCTACGAGGTCGGTTAGTTGCCCGCCATGTATGAAACGGTTGACACGAGTAAACCGACAACGTTTACAACGCATTGGTTATACGTTACACCCCAATCATGAACAAGGAGCTGTTGCAAGTGTTAAATCCCATACATGTGGAAGATGGCATCGTGCGCATTGATATGCATTCCTATGAACCTCACGCAACAGGACTGAATAACAATGATGAGATTCAATTCATCATTAACAATCAAGATATTTTTACGCTACATCATGAAAGTGTTCTTCAAATTGAGGGTAAATTGATAAAAGCAACCACAACGTCTGCGTTGGCTTTTCTGTTTTCTGAAGTACGTTCTGTGATAAATTATATTGTCATAGATATGACTCGAAATGTGGGCATGACTAGTCTTATGAAATTATATCCTTCCTATAGCGAGGAGAAAAGTAAAACGCTTTCTATGGCAGGATGGTGTCCCAACAGTAGCAATGACTGGCTAGTTCATAGCGATGGCACTTTTACAGGCTTCCTACCCTTAAAATTACTCCTTGGCTTTGCCGAAGATCACAGGCGTATAATTTTAAACGCAAGACAAGTTTGTATCTGGTGAGAGACCGCAGTGATTATTATGCACTAAAAAGAGCTTCCGACCAAGTGATAGACTCAAAAATTCAACTGCTTCGATTACTATGGAAAGTGCCCCACGTGACGCTATCGGATCGTAAAAAGCTAAGCATGTTAAATTTGGTGCAAAAAGATAAAGCCTTACATATCGCCTTTCGAAGTTGAAGTCTACATGAGTACCCCTTGCTACCTACCACAGACACTCACAGTTGGAGTGTCAAATCGGCTCGCTCTACTGAGAGACCCCTCTATGTTACTATTGGTTTTCAAACCAATAGAAAATACCTACAAAGCAAAGATGTCACCCTATCTGATCACATTCACTTGAGAAATATACGACTATTTTTAAATAATGTTTGTTTTTTCAAAAAATAAGTTTGGCCCCCTTTATGATATGTTTGCTAAATTTCAATCGTCTTATTATGAAAAACAGGATTGCCCTATGTTGACGCCACAAGGGTTTAAAGCAAAAGCACCACTGATTGTTTTCGACTGTTCATATCTAGAAGAATCTATGAAAATCACCACCATTGATTTAAGAGTATATTTTGAAACACAAGAAAATGTACCAGACCATACCAGTGCCTACTGTTTGATTATTCATGCCAGACAAGTGAAATATCATCCTTTGTCCAATTATGTGACCAGCATGTAAGCCACCTGTGGTTAGGTGAAAAAAAAACACATCATTCATAGGATTGATGATAAGCGTCTGCATGCACACTATCTGTTCCGCTCTGGCACTGTGCACACATACAACAACAACAAACAGGATGTGTCCCTCAATAAGCAACAACAACAACAACAACAACAACAACAACAACGTGACAGACAAACCATAGAATTTTAAATGTGAATTTAATCGTCTCAAACCTTTTGAAACATGGACAGTTCCCTTTATGGATTATGGAGAATTGGCTGCGAGTGGATTTTATTACTTAAATTGTGGGGATGTGGTCAGGTGTATTCTTTGCAACGTTGAAATTGCAAACTGGGAAATAGGGGATCGACCATTTAGTGATCATCAGCGATGGAGTCCATCCTGTCCTTACCTCAATCGCTATGATGTGGGCAATATTCCATGGAGTTTGAATTACCCTGTCATTGTACCAGACCCTGCAAAACTAGGAGATACCTGTGGACCGTATGCGCAAACTATTCATTTGAACGCTGTTCCAGATTAAACAAACAAACAAACTTTGTAATAAAATTCGTAAGTGTTTTTATGTTATGTGAATAAAACCTTTGTTCCTTTTTTTCCTGAAGTCCTTTGACTTTTGCAATGTTAAAAACATGACATGGGTTAGTTGTTGATTAGACGTCAACGAGATAACAAGAAAATAAATAAATAAATAAAAAAACATCATGCGTACACTCAACATGGATTGTCAGGGGTTTAAAATTGCAGACAACAAATTTATATTTAAGGAAGTAGCTTTTATCGATTGTAGTACGTTTTGGGTGTCCAACCCAAACCATTTGGTGTTTAAACCTCCCTATGCATTTGAGTTGCTTAGTAAAGAAGATAAAAAGCAGAGCCAATGGATTGAAAATAATTTGCAATTAGTATGGAAAAAGGGCGATATTTCTTACAAGTATCTTGACATAGTCATGAAAGCCCATTTGTCCTCGGCCAATGTCGTATTTGTTAAAGGGGGTGAAAAAGGCCAGTGGCTTTAACCATTTTTACCCTCGCACTGTCAATGAATTGACCTTTTAGATCTGGGTTTCCATCCCTGCAAACGCTCATGGACACTTGTCCTTGAAACAATATTCAGAATAAAGCCTTAGCGCATGCATGGCAATTGTTTCATTGGCTCACCACCAGCGCTTGTTGGGAGTTGTTAAATAAAATTAAAACTGAAAGTTTATCGTCCAATGATAGCAGTGAGAGTTGTACACGTGAGGTGATAACATCAACGTTATAAACATGGACGCCACTACAATCGACAAGGCTATTGGAAAGTTCTTTGTGTGCAAGAAAAAACTGATTAGCTTTACACATCATGAATTATTAGCGCTACCTAAATAATTTCTTTTTATGTTGCTGCCAACGCTGTGAAAGAAATTTGGGAAAAGGCGCCTGCTGAGTGGACTACAGACCCTGCATTGAGTGAACTACAACCATGCAATCATTTTTCCCATCACAAGCAATTAACCATGGCAAAAATACCTTCCATTCGACAGTGTGCCACATGTCAATTGATGAAATTATATCATGGTCATAAAACTCACGGTAAAGACATTGTTTCATCATTCCATGGCTGTCATGCGGAAAACAACCACCTACCATGCTCGTCAGCAGCCACCGACAAACAACAACAACAACCACAACAACAGCAAGACAAGAAGAAGAACAAGAAGAACAACAAAAAAAAGTGTTTTTCACCTATTGAAACCTCTATGTCCCAGGTGTACTGGCCGTGGAATTATTGATAACATCATTAAAAACTTACCATTCGAAGCTCACTTACATGCTTACAGCTTTTGCGGCCCTGCTACTCGTCTTGAAGATCGTTTGAGGAGAGGAGATATGGGAATTAATGCTTTGGATCATGCATGCCTTAATCATGATATAGCCTATGAAAACAGTGATTCCACACTAAGACGCATTGCCGACAAAGTCTTGTTAAGCATTGCCAAGCAACGATTAACAGCTCCAGATGCCAGTCTATCTGAACGAATGGCAGCATTTATGGTGATTGGTGCTATGAAGAGCAAATTACTTTTATCTAGATATGGACTTTAACATCATGAATTTATTTTAAAAAATGTATAGTATCACTGTTATCATTTTGAAAAAATAAATAAATAAATAAACACGAGACCATGTTGTTTTTTCCATTATTGTTGACTAATAGTATCAAATTTCATAATTATAAACAAAAAATATAAATGGTGTTTGAATTTAAAATTATAAACAATAAAAAAGGACGACAGTATATTATTATTAACTAATAGTTTCAAATATAATAATTATAAACAATAATATAAATGGTGTTTGAATTTAAAATTATAAACAATAAAAAGGACTATAATGTATTATTATTAACGAATAGTTTCAATATAATAATTATAAACAATAATATAAATGGTGTTTCAGATAAAATTATAAAGAATAAAAAGAAATTACAATGCATTATTATTGACTAATAGTTTCAAATTTCATAATTATAAACAAGAATATAAATGGTGTTTGTACTAAATAATAAAATAAGTTGAAACGTTATGGGCTTAAGGGTCGCTTGTTTATTAAACACCCTCCTGATGCACTGCAAGCACAGGTTTAAAAAAAATGTTTTAAATGTAGTCATAGTAGCTTATAAAATAATTAACAAGTTTTTCGGAGTATGTTTTTATTATTATTATTATTATTATTATTATTTTGTAATAAAACATGTCATTATGATTTTGTTTGTACAAAACCATGTGACCGTTAAAATAAAGTTTATTTTTATTTTGTAATAAAACATGTCAGTATGATTATGTTCTACAAAACCATGTGACCGTTAAAAAGTAATGTTTTTTTAAATTATTATTATTATTGTTATTATTATTATATTATTTTGTAATAAAACATGTCATTATGATTTTGTTTGTACAAAACCATGTGACAATTTAACACAATGTAACGTTAACTTTAAATTATTTATTTATTTATTTATTTATGTATTTATTTATTTATTTATTTAATTAGGAAATAGTGTTGATTGTTTTTGTTTTGTTTTTACTTATGGTTGCATTGCATGAGTGTGTGTGCTAAATGAACAAGCTATCCTTAAGCGCATGACGTTTCAACTTATTTTAAAAACTGTACATGACATTAAAAGAAACAAATCATAGGCAATGTTTGTATTCACGTAGCCCTAAAGGCTAAAAAAAATTATCTCATTAAAGAGTGAACTTACAAAAAAATAACCATTTTTACCTATAGTCATTATAGATATCATTGTATTAAATGTAGCCCTAAAAGCTAAAAACAAACATAAAAAGTTAAGAAAATTATTATTATTATTATTATTATTATTATTATTATTATTATTATTATTATTATTATTATTATTTACCATTATAAACCATGAGCAACAATTAATAAACGTCAAAACGGTTGAGCACCAATAAAAAATATTTTTTTGTTTTAGTAAGACATCAATAAACAAATAAAAGTCTTGGCTTGCGTACAATGATGATTCGTTTTCTAGTTTTACAAAACGAATCATGCAACTATTATTTTTTTCACCCTCATAGATTAAATACACAGGGTGAATACTGGAATTGACATCTTCCATGACATCAGGTAGATTATTAAATCGTGTGGGTAGAAATGTCTCAAAGTTTTGACAAACGCAAAGAGCTCGTTCTCCAAATTTGGTTTTTAATTTTTGATTTTTATGACTGCGAAAGGGTGTTTGTGTAGGCAATTCACTCATTTTCTTGCGTGCAAAGCCGCAATCTTGGCCAATACCGTTCAAGGCGTCCATGCTTGGCTATAAGGAAAGAGAAGTGTGTTATTTTTAAACACTCTTATTCTTATATAACAACAACAACAACAACATTGTCAATACATTAATGCGTGTTGTTTTTAAGCCTGAGCGTTTAATGCCTAAAGTTGTAGATAGTATTGGATAAATTGACAAAAATATAATAATGTTTGTTAGAGGTATGCGATAACTGTTGAACCAACATCGGCAGCCAATTTTTTTTTTTTTGTGTTTCATGGTCCACATGACGTAAATAGGTGTACTGCTGTAAATGACAATCATCATCGATAAGAAAAATATGTGTTTTAGTGCTTATGACGTCCATCAATAGTGCTTGATGAATTTCTTGCCACGGACTGCGTCCGTCAAAACAAGTGGTTTTTAACACTGGAAGAAGCAACAACTGTGTTTGCTGAATATAAACTAGGCTGTCTGCAATATGGTGATTCATATTATAATACATGTTCATGTTTTCTAAAAGAAAGAAAGAAAGAAAGAAAGAAAGAAAGAAACCAAGCTATCATTTTAAACTATTTTTAAAGCTAAAAATAAACCAAAACCTTTGTTTTAAATTTTGTTTTAAATTGAAAGAAAAAAACAATAGTTAATATCTACCATAGGGTAGAGAGTGGTTGTTAAATGACATTAATAACGTGCTAAAGCATCATTAGACAAATCAATTAAAATGTATTTATAGGTATAGGGTTCAATGACTTGCGCATCTGCTAATGAAGTGGCGCAAAACACTAACCATTGCCACTGTCGAAACGTATTTTCAAAATTTGGTAAATATGTAAATGGTGTTAAATCACCACTATTTTTATTAAAAATAGTGGGCTCTGACATCTATAAAATCTAAAATAAGGTTTTGGTTTAAAGGTTTACTACCACCTACACCTGTTTTTTGTATGGGTACAACTAAGACTTGTTTATGTTGTATCATCAGTAACTGATCTTCAACTTCTGAGCAAAGGGCTTCATACATTTTTTTCTAAAAAGATAAATAACAAATTTCAAAATTATTATTATTATTATTATTATTATTATTATTATTATTATTATTAACATGTCATGATTCATATTATTTGTTATATGGGTGGTTCAACAATTTGTGGCAACAGTTTCTTTGACAGATTAAAGAAAACGTAGTCATGTGAACAATGTTCGCATGACCATTGTATTACCTTTCGGTAAAACGCATGTAAAACAAACAAATCATTGTTCCACACTGTGTAGCCTACTTCTAAAAGTTGACATTCATTTTCATCGTTTTCAGCCAAAACATGAATTTGAAAATTATTTAATAGAAAATGTTTTATGAAAATTAAGTGTGAATCATTTTCAACATCGTTTGGAGGTAAATGTATGCCTCTGTTGTCAATAGGTATTAGAATATAATCTCCTTGTTCAATCAGTCGTATACGATTCCCGTGTCGACGTGCAAATTCGCACTGCATATTGTTAAAAAATACTATGTACAGATACTATAAACAAACTACTGCATACTAATGGATGCCTATAAAGGTAAAGTTAACATACCATGCAATTTATTAACCATGTCTGTATCCAAGAAACAAAACAAAAACAATACAAATTTAAACTGGAGTATGTGTTTTCCATAAACATGAATACACTATAAACTAAAACAAAATTAGCCAAATGCCTTTTTGAAAGCAAAGTATGTTCCTAAAAGCCGAATCCAACAAAAAAACAACAACATATGCATCACATATTGTTGTTGTTGTTAGTTTCTAATAGACCGTATTCAATGTGGTGAATATTGATTCATAGATAACGTAAAATTAAGTTGACGAAATGCTTGTTGACGGTATGAAGTGGTTCCTTCCTCAGCAGGGAATTTATAAAAGTGAAAACAAAACATATTTGACGTTACTGGAAAATAGACATTAAACAAGGGGTTTGTACATAGCGTACGCCAAAAAACTGGAAAATCATCCTCATCCGCTAATTTAACAATCACTTGTTTCATCGTTAAACCATACCATGATTTATGAATTACTTCTGTAAATACATTATTTTGAAAACCAAAATTTAGCATACAAGATTTGCAATAGTGATGACTTGGATCATGAAACAAAACATCATCTTCATCATCATCATCATTAATGATGCTCTTATAAAAAGTGGTATCAATGCGCACTTTAGTGTTTTTATACTCTAAAGGATACGCCACACGTTGTGGATTATAATTTACCATCGTTGCATATTCATTAAACGTAGTGTGTTTGATAACAATAAAACAAACTTCATCATAGTTCATCATTGAATCTTAAAAGTAGTTATAGGCGTTTTACTAAGTAAATAAAAGGCAATTTTTTATACACTGTCTGTCCCCTAAGTAAATAGCAAAAAGAAAATAAAAATAAGCAAAACACAAAATAAATAACCATAAGTCTGTTGAAGTTTTTAACCTGTAGACCACTTGAATAACATGAATTAGGTTTAAAAAAAAATTGTTGAGATATTTGACTGGTATTGTATTTCAAATATACCATCACTCGTAACACTCGTCATAAAGTGACATTGTCCTAAGTAAGGCAACAAATTATTTTTTTTGTTCTTGCATCAGGTCTATTAACCTAGTGAGGATTTTAAGCTACATATCTACTGAGGGTGGTTGATCACTTTGCTCAAATATGAGGCTTATTAAGCCCCCAACCTAGTGAGGCCTATTAAGCTACATGTCTACTGAGGATGGGTGGACAGTTTGCTGAAACATGAGGCTTATTAAGCCTGCACCCAAGTGAGGCCTATTAATCCGCATGTCTACTAAGGGTCGGTGGTCACTTTGCTTAAACATAAGGCTTATTAAGCCACAACCTAGTCAAGCCTATTTAGCCATTAGCTAAAATAAAAATTAAAAAAAGGCCAACATGTTTTAATCTAGCCTGTGCACAGTGAGCTATGCAAACATTGATGCATGCCTCTCTTTATGCGTTGACAGGCAAATAGCACAAGAAAAAAAATCCACAGCCTGCTTCCAGTCTCCGACCGGGTCAGGAATGGAATGAATGAAGCCCCCATCTAGCGGCGAGGATAGGAACTGTGTCGGCTGCCGAGGCCTGACGCACTCCTCTGGGGCAATGATTAAATGAATGACAGATGAAATGAAATGACAGTGGATAGTGTTGCTGGAATGAAACGTTGACAGGGAAAACCGTTGTACCCGGAGAAAAACCTGTCTGCCTCCGTTTTGTCCAGCACAGATCTCACATGGAGTGACCGGGATTTGAACCACGGACCCAGCGGTGAGAGGCTGGCGTGCTGCCGCCTAAGCCACGGAGGCTGTCCAAATAGCACAAGACATACAGTTTATATACATCTATTTACACACATTCACACATCCTTGCATTCATCCATGCACACAGGTTTAAAAAAAAAAATATGATACACTACAATTTTTTATTTTTATTCCGAGGCTCAACATGGCATCACGCACTTGATAGAAACCAAACCAAACACTTGCCGTATTGTACAATAACAATAGCAACAACCATTACTGGTTGTAACCAAAGGGAACGCTTGTCATCATATCCTGACATCACTGCCTTTATCATCCAACAAAGCAAGTGTTTGTTTCCGTTGGTTCATTAAAAATAAATTATGGTTTTTAGACATAATTCTAAACTGACTATGCGTCATGCCTGTGTGGGTTTGAAGGATATGTAAATAATCATCCACACAAAGCCTTTTCACTACGTGTTGACTAATTCCTTTGGCTCGCATAGATTCACATTCATTCATCTGTCGAAAACTATACATTTTCGGAGTGAGCCCAAAAAACTCTAACATCATGGTGTCTGAACACACATCTTTCATTTAACCAATTTGTATTTCAGACGGGGGATATTGAACACGTTCTTTTCACTAAACGAGGACGTGTCAAACCATTTTGGGCTTTCTTTTATAACGACATACGGATCGCAGTCACGGTTATGGTAAGTAAAACTATCTGTGTCTGTATATAACAAGGAAATGGTACCAAATTGCCGCATTGCAAAACCATAATGAATTTTATACATGTACAATTTTGAAAAATCTAAAATAACTTGGTTTAAATAGATAGGTTTATTCATGACCACTTTAGTTTTTGAAAGTTCAATAGTAACTAAATCATCATCAATAACGTTCAAAGATTTAAAATTAGGTTTTGAAATGCATTTTTGAGCGCCCCATCTGCCATGCCATGTGTTCACCAATTTTATGTCCCTATACTGCCGCACATTTTCAAGACTCTTGCCATAAATACAATTATTCATCCGTTTAAAAAAATTGAAATGGCTGAGTGGCACTTTGTTTGTGACCGGTATTTAAATCCATGTAAGGTTTCAACCACGGTTTCTGACAAAAAGAAATACCTCTATGGATTTTTTCAGGGTTAAGCCCTGGGCTATACATTCTACCAGCATGTCAATGTGCAATACATAGTGAATTTTGTCATACAAGGTGCCCATCAATTTTTTATGATTACCCTTACTCTCGGGTGGCACCATTTTCTCTATACAAAAGGGGAAATCACCATGTCGCTGTCTGAGATCGGGGGGATAAGCTAAGTCAACGTCAAGGACATATCCCACGTCCTGTTGCTTGCTGGCGCTATGCACATTAAAATCTTTAATTTCATCCTCAGACTGCCAGACCAAGTTTTTGTACGGTAGCGGTCTGCTCATAGCAAAACCATATAAATTATTTACATCGAAATCTTCGGGACAATAATCAGGCATGTAATGATTATTTGCCTTGGCATGTCGCCGATTGAGCGATACAACCCCCCACGAATGCCATTTTTCATCATTAGTACCATATCGGGATCTGTCAGTAAATCAAGCTCTATTTGGGTGTATTTCAATGCTGCGTCCCAACTTAACCCAGGACTGGTACAGTAGTGGGCGGGATCGAGCCCGTATATTGAATGACATAGCTGATGAAACATCTCAAACACGTCAGTCAACAACAACACGTCTAATTTTAAATAGTGCATAGCATATTGACCCTTGTTTTCTATGGCAAAAGCACGCCAAACATGTTGTGCGTGGGCATACTCTTCTTCACTGATGGTGCTTTGGGTTAACTGAGATTTTTTTTTCTCTAGGGGGCAAAGTCGTTTCTTTAAGCACCTCGTAACTTACTATATGGTCATAAGGAAAATAACCTTTACGAACACACAATTTAAATTGTTTTGTATTCGTAAAGTGGGATTGAGTATGTTTCAACTTATCCTCGCTTAAACCTTTCACAAGGCTATCCAGCGAACTAGACATAAACTTGAATGAGTCGAGAAAACGAATGCTCATAGTTCCTTTTTTCCATGAAAGTGAGGTAAAGATCTCATGGTTCTGAGCTAAAAAGCTGAATTTGCTCTTATCTATATGAGCAAATTCTTTAACAATGAAGTGCAGATCGTAGCGTGAGAAATTGTGTAAGAAGACAGGAAGGAAGCGAGGTGTAGAATACTTTAAATTGCATTCTCTATGAGCGGCACCTCTAAAATTTCCTGTCCTGTGGCAGTGATCTCTTACTTTTCTTTCCCCGGCTAGAATAGGCTATGTGACAGGTGGTGGCTTGATCATATTCTCTTTGCTGTACGTCATTCATCTGAATTGGTACAGGGTTGTTCAAAATTGTTTCTACTTTGTTTGCCAAAACTGCCATTTGATTAACGAACCACCGCGCACAATCCGGACCATTGTGACTTGCATACTCACATTGGGATTTATCGTAGTGACAGACAACATAATAGCCTACAGCAAATGGTTCATGTTTCTGCACTGAATAGGTTGAGCTTGTATGGGGGCTTGGTTCACATCCCTGAAGGGGAACGGTGAGGGCCTCGAAATCAGCGTAAACAGTAAATGGTGTCATCTCTTGTTTATTTGTGGCCTTAAATTTTAAGACTGCGTCATTCCCTTCAGGCAAGAGTAACTTTACTGCCGTCTGCCCTTCACCGTCTTCAGTATGTCGTTTCAAAAGTTAATCAGTTGTAAAATACTGAAGGCAGCGCTCGCAAATATGTTTTGCACACTTATGGTTCGACGCTTGGCTGCTAACCAATCTACTTAAATTCTTTACCCAACATTAATGGCTTTTACCCCCATGAGACAATAAAAGTAATTGAATATGATATTGTTCTGTCTCTTTAGTGGCATACAAGGGGCCGACAATGTTGCTTCCTTCAACGCCATATACCATGAATGAGAAATTTGGATTATCTTTCTCAAATAAATGAATTTTATCTACAGACATGGGAAACGAAACACGCTGTAGATTCAGAATTTGCTTTAAGTGGTTGAACATAGCTTTGTACTTCCCTGATCTATGAGCATATCTGTCTTGAGAGGGTTGCAGACAACTAGCTACACTCCATAAAAAGCAATAATCGTCTGTGTTGCATACATTTATAATTGCCTTTCTCGAAGCGATAAAGCTCGGTGTGGGAATATAGCTACTTCCTGCATTCAATGGATTGTATTTACAAATATTAATTTGCAAATATTCAATGCTATTCAGAGCCAGGCCACTAGGTCCGTCTTGTAACTTATCAAATTTACTGACAAGTCCATCAATAGCATTTATCTGATACCATGTTTCTAAATTATCGGCCATCAGTACTTTCTCCGTTTTTGTACAAAGATTAAACCTATGATTTCCTTCAACATTATATTTAATCAAAAGAAATTCGCATAGTAACTCAAAATTGATTTTTAGGGCGTGATGCGTTGTTAAGCCTTGTTTGCTTTCATTCAGAAAAATAGATAAACACGATTCAACAAATTCTTTAGGGGATAGTTTTTCACATTATGAATTCGGCCTGAACATATCCTACTTTTAAAACATTTGGCTAATGGTTGCCATTCTAAGTCTTGACACATGGACGTAGACATAATTAAAAAAGTACAATAAATGGAATGTTAACTCACCTTATAAATAGGTTAATCCTAAACCAGCGAATACAAATGTCTTCTAAGGCACTGACACACACACACTCGCACACACAAACACCAGTCGCACAACTGTTGGTCTTCAACACTAGGTGGGGGGCTCCAGCAGACAGCCTAATTAGTTGCAATGTGGTAATGCAATTTTCTAAATAAAAGCAGAGCAATAAAACCCTTTATTAGTTATGGTTATATATTCAGTAAACATGCGCAGTTATAGCACATCATAAAAAAAGGTTTAGGAAGAGTGCAATAGGCTTAATCATACGATCGCACATACAATAAAACACACACTCGGGAAATACAAAAGTAATTTTGCACAAATAAAAAATATTTTTATAACGTACCTTTTCAATATCAGGATCGTAGCTTACTGGTTAAGCGGCTACTCCTGCTTGTGTGTTCACACAGTTTAATTCTGCAACCAATAAATAAAATAGCATTCATTCATTTTAGCCTAAGTCATAAACAAAATGACTATACCTTTTACAAATTAATAATATTTTTTTCAAGCTGATGTTCCACAGCTGCTGCTTTACTCTATCTCTCTCTCTTTCTCTCTCTCCCTCGAGTTGTTGTTTTATCTACGACAAAAGAACATTCATAGCATTAAGTTATTGAATCATCATCTTCCAAATAATGTGTAAAATAAGAATAAATTTATTCCATGACATTATTATAAAAACAAATCACATACATACCTTTTTCTTTACTGTGTTCTTGTACTTTGTACTTCTACTTGTTTTTATCAAGTAATTTAATTAATTACATAGTTAATTAATTAATTATTAAACGAAACTCTTGCAATGAACGCTCATCCAGCTGCATGAAAGAATATCTTGTGAGTAATGAAGCATGCTAGTTCGTCACACTAGTTTATATCTAATATATAAAAGTGAAAGTCTGTATGTAGGTATGTATGTATGTATGTATGTATGTATGTATGTATGTGTCTATGCATGTGGGTTGGTTCCGTATACAAATCTACACCGTTCCACCAATCTCAACCATATTTTGCATACACATAGTTTAGGACCCAGAAGGAACCGCTGGCTACATGAATTTTCGATAGTCTTTCTCATTCTTCTGATTTCGGTCCCTTTGTACTCAAGCAAATGCTAATATAAAGTCATAAAATATACTCATGAAGGAATGGCAAGGCAGATAGTTTCCATGGCAACATAGCTCAAGTCGAGACATGCCCGACTGGATGCAAGTTGCACTCTGCACTTCGGTATAGAAAATGAGGATCTTTACTTGAAATCCCGTTAGTTACTCAACTGCTCACACAGCACTGTCAACCGAGTATAGCATAACAAAGACTTGACACTATCTACTATATATTTGTCAAATACCACTCACTCACTCACTCACTCATTCATTCATCACGAAATCTCAAAAACCACCGAATGGATTGGAGTGAAATTTGGTATGCAGCTTCCTCAAGGGCCGCAAACGCCCGCTAAGAAAGGATTTTCTGATATTCAGGTTCTAAAGGGGTGCTAAAGGGGTAGACCTGCATTTCATTGAATAGCAATATCTCCCGATTGGTTTCTTTGGGGATGTGATACTCGGCATATAAACTCATCATTAAAAATAAGAAGACACGTGTCTGAGGTTTTTCGATGTGGTGTATATTATGAGGTGAAATGAGTGAAAAGTGGGGGTTGAAAGATACATAACGGAGCGTGTATCTCTTAAACGACATAGGTGAGGAGTTTGAAACTCAGCGAAAAAAAAACAGCATAAAAATAAGTAAATAGGTGTTTGACCGTTTTTTCATAAATCCAATTTAAGGGGCCCATGGGGAGGGGTGAAATTCTGGGGGGAAAAACAGGAAAGAAAGTGTCCTAACTGATTGAGTGACTGACTCACTCATCGAACTCAGGGGGGAAAACTGCTTTAAAGTAAGTAAATAGCTGTTCGACAGTTTTTTTTTTCATAAATCAAATTTAAGGGGTTCATGAGGAGGGGTGAAATTCTGAAAAAAGAAAATTGAAAGAAAATGTCTTGACTCACTCACCACTCATCATCGCCCAGCCAAAATTATTGAAGTTAGAAACATGACAGTTTGGGGAAATGTTCATTGCATGTCAAAACCGTCTACTAAAGGAGAATTTTCGGATATCCAGGTTCTAAAGGGGTCTTAAGGGGGTTAAACCTGCATTTCATTGAATAACAATATCTCCCGATTGGTTTCATTGGGGGATTTGATACACGGCATATAAACTCATAATTAAAAGATAAGAAGACACGTGTCTGAGGGTTTCTCGATGTGGTGTATATTATGTGGTGAAAGGGGTGAAAGAGGGGGGTTTAAGGATTCCTAACGGAGCGTGTATCTCTTTAACGCGACATAGGCGAGGAATTTGAAACTCAGCGAAAAAAACAGCTTAAAAATACGTAAATAGGTGTTCGACCGTTTTCTTTTTCATAAATCCAATTTAAGGGGCCCATGTGGAGGGGTGAACTTCTGGGGGGAAAAACCGGAAAGAAAGTGTCCTAACCGATTGACTCACTCACTCTTCAAACTCAGGGGGAAAAACTGCTTATAAACAAGTAAATATGTGTTCGACAGGTTTTTTTTTTGATAAATCAAATTTAAGGGGTTCATCGGGAGGGGTGAAAACCTGAAGAAAAAAAAATGAAAGAATATGTCCTGACTCATTCACTCACTCATCATCGCCCAGACAAAAATATTGAAGTTGGAAACATGGCATTTTGTGTATATGTTCGTTGTATGTCAAAACCGTACACTAAGGAAGGATTTTTGGATATTCAGTTTCTAAAGGGATCTTGAGGGGGTTAAACCTGCATTTCATTGAATAACAATATCTCACGAGTGGTTTCATTTGTGGATGTGATACTCGGCATATAAACTAATCATTAGAAATAAGCAGACATGTGTCGAAGGGTTTTTCGATGTGGTGTATTATTATGAGGTGAAAGGGGTGAAAAGTGGGGGGATGAAGGATTCCTAACGGAGCGTGTAGGCCTAACTCTTAAACGACATAGGCGAGAAATTTGAAACTCAGCGAAAAAAAAAATCATCTTAAAAATAAGTAAATCGGTCTTCAACCGTTTTTTCATAAATTAATTTAAGGGGCCAATGGAGTGTGGTGAAATTCTGGGGGGGAAAAGGAGAGAAAGTGTCCTGACTAACTTACTCACTCATGAAACTCAGGGGGAAAAGACAGATTAAAAAATAAGTTAATAGGTGTTCAAGCGTTTTTTCATCAATCCAATTTAGGGGGCCCATGGGGAGGGGTAAAATTCTGGTAAAAATAATTGAAAGAAAATGTCGCGTCTGACTCACTCACTCATCACGCCCAGCGAAAACTATTTAAGTTGGAAACATGAAATTTTGGGATATGTTCGCTGTATGTCGAAAACGTCAACTAAGGGATGATTTTTGTTTATTCGAGTGTTAAGGAGGTGTTAAGGAGGTAAACGTGCATTTCATTGAATAACGATATCTCATGAGTTGTTTCTTTGGGGATGTGATATTCGGTATATAAACTAATCATTAAAAATAATCATACATGTCTAAGGGTTTATCGATGTGGTGTATATTATGAGGTGAAAGGGGTGAAAATTGGGGATTGAGGGATTCTTAACGGAGCGTGTATCTCTTAAACGACATAGGCGAGAAGTTTGAAATTCGGCGAAAAAACCAGCTTAAAATATAAGTAAATAGGTGTTGGACCGTTTTTTCATAAATCCAATTTAAGGGGCCCTTGGAGAGGGGTGAATTTCTGGGGGGAAACAGGAAAGAAAGTGTCCTAACTCACTCACTCACTCATCAAACTAAGGGGGGAAGAACAGCTCAAAAATAAGTAAATAGGTGTTCGACCGTTTTTTTTTTCACAAATCCAATTTAAGGGGTTAAGGAGAGTGGTGAAATTCTGAAAAATAAATGAAATAAAATGTCCTGACTTACTCACTCACTCATCATCGCCCAGCCAAATTATTGAAATTAGAAACATGACATTTTGGGGCTATGTTCGTTGTATGTCGAAAACGTCCACAAAGGAAGGATTTTTGGATATTCAGATTCCCCATGGGCCCCTTAAATTGGATTGATGAAAAACACTTGAACACCTATTAACTTATTTTTTAAGCTGTATTTTCCCCCTGAGTTTCATGAGTGAGTGAGTTAGTCAGTTAGGACACTATCTCTCCTTTTACCCCCCAGAATTTCACCACACTCCTTTGGCCCCTTAAATTAATTTATGAAAATACGGTTGAAGACCGATTTACTTATTTTTAAGCTGATTTTTTTTTTCTGAGTTTCAAATTTCTCGCCTATGTCGTTTAAGAGATAGGCCTACACGCTCCGTTAGGAATCCTTCATCCCCCCACTTTTCACTCCTTTCACCTCATAATAATACACCACATCGAAAAACCCTTCGACACATGTCTGCTTATTTCTAATGATTCAGGGGTATTAAGGAGGTCGACTTGCATTTAATTGAATAACAATATCTCCCGATTGGTTTCCTTGGGGATGGGATACTCGGCATATAAACTCATCATTAAGAATAAGCAGACATAGGTCTAAGTGTTTATCGATATTGTGTATATTATGAGGTGAAAGGGGTGAAAATTGGGGGTTGAAAGATTCCTAACGGAGCGTGTATCTCTTAAACGACATAGGCGAGGAGTTTGAAACTCGGAGGAAATCAATCGGCTTAAAAATAAATAAATAAATAAATAAATAAATAAATAATATAAATAGGTGATCGACCGTTTTTTCATAAATCCAATTTAAGGGGCCTATGGGGAGGGGTGAAATTCTGGAAGAAAAACGTCCACTAAGGAAGGATTTTTGGATGTTCACTCTCATCGACCAACCAAAACTATTAAAGTTAGAAGAATGATATTTTGGGGATATGTTTGCTGTATGTCGAAAACGTCTACTAAGAAGGAATTTTTGGATATTTAGATTCTAAAGGGGTGTTAACGGGGTTAAACCTGCATTTCATTGATTAACAATATGACATGACTATGACGCGAGCGACGAGACTAAAAATGAGATGGTGTGTGTCTGTGTATTACTCAATCACGCAAGTACCAATGGTCCGATATACATGAATTTTACATGGAAGTAGCTGATTTACCTGGTTAACATATAGGCTACTTTTGATTTCAATACTTTGCACTATTTAAAAATGGCGACCATTTTAGTGACGTCACTACACCCTTTGGTTTCAAACTTTCATATTTCCATTTCAAATAAAAAGAGAACGCTAGGAAATTGCAAACCTTTGATGGCTTATACGAGGTTTAAAATTACATTTTCTATCCGAAAGGTATCTCCAACGGTTAGCGAGTAAAACCTAAATTTGTGCTATAAAACACGGTCAACGCCGAGCGGTGTAGTTGGACAAAATATTCCATCCTTAATCTCCCTCTGCGCAGCACCTCGCCTATCCCCTGTTTTAACTGTCACCTTCATATTTTAATTTATTTATGACGCGTAGCGAAGCACGGGTACTTCAGCTAGTGTCTTAATAAATTGTAAACGCCTTACTTCTCACCGGTAACCAAACACATTTGCAACTATTCACTGAGTGAGTGAGAGAACTTTTGACTGCATCGCTTCACACATACTGTGTGCGTACATAGCGTTCCCACTCTACACCCCTATGAGAACTACAACATCAACATTTTCGAAACAATGTTCAGAGTGCGTGCTAACCTTGAGCAAAAGTATTGAGTTACCATACCTAGCAATAGCTCGCCTCGTTATCTAACTTTGTTTCCCAACAACAAACTTGCAGTGCCAGCCAGCCAGGCTTCCTACACATGTGCACCTACGCACATTCTTATTTTGCGATAAGGAGCTGTGGTCTCTCATGCTGGGACCCCAAACACACATTCACTTCTGTTAGCAAACTATTTTCAATGTCTGTAAGGCTCACTATGATCAAATCATATATGTATGTTTTAGCAACATTCATAGCGCATAACATGGTAAGCCAACGTCACTTCAAATCTGATTTCAAAATATCTCTAAATAACAAAATAACAAAAAACATAGGTTAAACCCCTCCCTCCCCCAAAACTTGCATAGGTTTTTCACATAGAGACTTGAAATTTATGGTGCGGATAGACGACGTAAATACCAACCATTCATGTCAAACAAACTTTTTCCTTATCTTCACCGTTTCCAAAAATAATCAAAAATTCAAAATCAAGAATTTCAAAAAAAATATTAAATACCAACACACATTCTTAGCCAAGAGGACGTCACCCCCAACTCCAACAACATCTCATTCGTTAAAATCAGACCATGCATTCGGGAGATATTGACAAAGTACGTAGGAAAGTAGGCTATCATTTTTTTTTGTCATAAACACTTGAAACTTGCTGTCCACCTAGAGGGTATAGACACCTTTCATTAATGTCAAACAAACTTTTTTACAAAATTCAGCGTTTCCAAAATAATCAAAAATTCAAAAACAAGAATTTAATTTTCAATTTAAAAAAAATATCAACACACATTCTTAGCAAAGAGGACGTCATCCCAACACCAACAATACCTCATTCGTTAAAATCCGACCATCCGTTCGTGAGAAAGTAGGCTATCAATTTTTTCCTCCTATACACTTGAAACTTTCTGTCCACCTAGAGGGCGTAGCCACCTTTCATTAACGTCAAACAAACTTTTTTCTCATCTTCACCGTTACCAAAATAGCGCCAATTTCAAAATCAAGAATTTTCAATTTAAAAAAAAAATACCAACACACATTCTTAGCAAAGAGGACGTCACCCCAACGCCAACAACACCTCGTTCGTTAAAATCCGATCATGCGTTCGGCAGATATCGGCAAAGTTCGTAGGAAAGTAGGCTCTGAAGCAGAACCCCCATTACAGCACTACTGTTACGTGTCAACTCTGGCTCAGGATGTCTAATTTTGATTAGTGATCTCTTGTCATAGCCAAGGACTCTGATCAGGTCGTCTACATCCCTAGTTGATATGGCACTCAGGATGCCTCGTTAGTGATATTTTGTCATAGAAGGGATGCCTACATCGTCTATATTCCTAGTGGAAATGGCAATTAGGATGCCTGATTAGTGAACCCATGCCATAGTCAGGTTGCCTACACCACTTGTGGATATGACACGTGATGCCTCGTTAGCGAGCCTTGTCATAGCCAAGGACGCTGATCGGGTCATCTACGTCCCTAGTGGAAATACTCAAGATGGTTGGTTAGTGATCCATGCCCGTAGAATTGAAATTGACTACTGGACTGCTTTATATTTACAATAAATACGATGCTATTGTACAGAGATTTATCCCTTACCTATGTAAACGAAGATCAGGCCTCTCTTTATCCCAGCGATTTGTAGATCCGACTGCGGCATAAGAAATGACCGTTTTCGATTAAATGCTGCCCGCCTTTCACACATTACATACCGTTGGACAGCTGACGGACAACAGAGCTACCAGTAACTCTAGGGGAATGTAGCCGATCATCCTGGACACACTATTTTGTGCGGCCGATGCGACGAGTGCGACATCCTATGGTAATATGGATATCAATGGCAACAACCGTACGACTCAAAATCGTCCATATTTACGAGTGTTTGAAGTTAGAGACTACGCTCCCTCACTTTTAAACATCTACTGTACTTACTCGTTCAAATAATAAAGGATGAATGGTTTAGTTTTCATGAGATCAAGACGAAGTAGTGGAGTACTAGGAGTTCTAACTCACCCCACCACTACTCCCAATGCGAGCCGATAACTCCCGAACCCTTGGTCGGAGATTCACGAATGAGGTGTCGTTGGACTCGGGCTGACGGGGGCTTTGCTATGGACCACTCATTTCAACCCCTAAATAAAACCTACCCCTACTAGGGGGTGAAATTGTAATTTTTAGTGAAAGTCTCTTTTCAAATACGACATGTATAAGGTGCGCTGCTAAAATGAACTTAAATGTTGTTGCTCATATCGCGCATGTATTTTTCTGGCTGCCGCTATGGATGAACATTTTTGTTTTTGTTTTTTACGCATGCGCACTTGGGATTTTTGTAAGAGGGCGAGCTCTTTGAAAAAAATGATTGATAAGAAGAGGTTTTGGTGGTGAGGAGAGAGCCAGATAGTCGCCTACTTTCCTACGAAGTTTGTCGATATCTCTCAAACGCAAGGTCGGATTTGGACGTGTGACGTGTCAAATCGATTGTCTCGAAGCCCTATACATGTTATTAATAGGTTAAAGTTTTGAGAATGAGGGAAACAGGCTTTTTGGGGGTAAAACCGTGATTTTAGACTTTTTCCGATATTTCACGAATGCATGGTCGGATTTGGTCCTATGACGTGTCAAATGGCTTGTCTCTAAACCCTGTGTATTTTGGTAATAGGTTAAAGTTTTTGAGAATGATGGAAACAGAATATTTTGGGGTAAAAACGTGATTTTAGACTTTTTGCTATATCTCGCGAACCAAGTATGCTAGAGGCGTGTACGACGGGTCCAAGGACTCGGGCTGACGTCCTCTTTGCTATGGACCACTCGTTATATTTTTTTAAAAAAATTGGAAACTCGATTTTGAGGTAAACACTTTTTTTTGTGATTTTTGCCGATATGTCACGAATAATAACGCTAGGGACGTGTACGAGGTGTCCTAGGACTCGGGCTAACGCCCCCTTTCAAATGTGGTAGATATTTTTTTCGAAAAAATAATTCACAAAGGGCCTAACGCCGTACATGTTGAAAAAAAAACATTACCGTTACCTGTTTATAATGTCCATGAAGCGTGGCGGTTGAGAGAGACGATACGGCTGGGTGTGTGTGTGTTTCAACGAACCTGTCGCTGACCACGGTGGCTGTGTTCAATAGATCAATCGCTATTTCGACGGGTCGGTGTATGACAGAGCGAGGGTACGTTTTTTCACACCTTTTACCTTTAACGTGTAAACGGTGATGAGAACTTGGTTCTATGTTGATCGAAGCGAGTACAGAAAACAAACTTACAGGAGGTGAATGTCATTTGAGCTTATTGAAAGGCTCCGATCTGACTTGACAACAGGTGCAATGGAAAAAATGACCAAGACGCTTAAAGGTGAAATAATCTGACCATTGTGCTGGCAGGGAAGTGCGAAAGGCGTGCACACATGTGTGAAACCACAGGCACGCTAAACCAGTGACATCCTGTCTTGCTTCGTACGTGACAAAATGCAAGTCCATGTGAAATTTGATCTACCGCAGGTGTTCACTTTCGACGTTATCTGTCCACGTGCATGATAACTGTTAACAAGTCACATCCTGTTTTGCTTCGTACGTGACAAAATGCAAGTTCAGGTGAAATTTGATTCGGCACAGGTGTTCGCCTGGGACGTTAGCTGCCCACGTGCACGATAAGAGAATGTTCAAAGCGTGGGAAAAAAAAAGATTATACATGCAATGTGATATATAAAGACACGTCGCTGACATTTCCACTCGCACTTATGTGACTACTTTTGAACACGCTACAGCGTTGTGTGAAACACTTGGCCTTGTTTAACAGTTTTGGTGTTGGTGGAAAATACTTATTCTTGTTGTGAGGTAGGTATATATTTATTCATTTATACATTTATTGATTTATATATAAATACATGCAATTATTTATTGATTAGGTAATTAATGATTTTATTTATTTATTTGTTTGCAGATAACCGGCATACCTTACATGTCTGAGGGAGAAGAAACCATTGCATTTTTGAGCCCACTAGAAGGGAAAAGCAACAAGTCACTGCAAGTAAAGGTGAGATGATTTTTTTAAACTAACTTGTTTCATTTTTGTTTGTTTTATGTTTTATTTTATGAAATGTATGTATTAACCTGAATTTAGGTATTTATAGCGGTTTATTTTATTTATTTTTTAGAAACTTGGAAAGAATAGCCTTACCGCCGTAGCAGTCGCTGAAAAAAACCAGAAACGCACTAAAGCGAAACCACTGCCAAAGAGTGAACTGTTTAAAACTCAGGTAAGTCCAACTTAAAAATGCTATTCCATTTTACCACTACTGAAAACTCGTAGACAAAAAAAATTCATTACCTGTACATGACTGGGACAATGATTGCTTTCTTGATTAATGGCTATGTTGTTGTTGTTGACTGGGAAAAGTACAAGGCCATGTTGGATTTTCTAAAAATAAAAATAATAAATTTAATTTATGGGTGGTTCCCTATGGACTCAACGAATATTCACAGGTTTGAACATGATAATGTGAACAAAATGACATGACATTCATTTTTGTTTATTTATTGGTTAAAGGGAGGGTGGGGGAATGTAAATGACTGTAGCTTTATAAAAAAGAAAATAAGTACATGAGTTACTGTTAGTGCCAACATACAGTTTATTTTTAATGGTGTTTTGATATATTAATGCCAATTAACGTTAACGTTTTATTTACAAGTATTGATTGATTGATTGATTGATTGATTGAGTGATGGGTTATTTTGTTTGCTTTTAGGTGTCGTCATGTGCCATTAACGTAATGAACAGACAGTGAACAAGCATGCATTATGCTTTAAAGTACTCTGTGCTCTTGTGCAATATTAATAACTTACAATAAGAAAAAGTTTTATTATAACACATGGCGTTAGTACCAAATACAACAAGTGAGCAAGTTGGTTTACCACGTGGGATAAATTTAAAATCTGAACATGATCGATGGTTAACATTTGAATCCTGGCCTGTAGGCTTTTTGTCGACGCATGAACTTGCAAAAGCCGGTTTTTTTTACTTGAACCGAGAAGATGTGGTGCGCTGTGTGTTTTGTCGTATTGAACTTTCACACTGGGAAGAAGGGGATGATCCCTTTAGAGACCATTTGCGATGGTCTCCTCACTGTCCTTACATGCTTGGAAAGCAAGTGGGTAACCTACCCGTGCATTCATTTTACCGAACCACAAGGCCTTTGGCTGCTACTTACGTTGCTGAATCACAAATAAATAATAATAATGATGTATTACCAGTCAACGGTAGTGTCGATATATGTGGTCCATATGCCATAGACAGTGTTGAATTGGCGTGTGCTTTTGAAAAATTGGGAGTTTGCAAGACTAAAGCACTAGCACACCCAGAGTACAGCTCTGTTGAAAAACGTTTCGAATCTTATAAAAATGTTTGGCCATTAATATTAAAACACCTTACCAAACAGCTAAGTGAAGCTGGATTTTTTTATACTGGTGAAGGGGATAAAACAATATGTTTTTATTGCGGATTTGCTTTAAAGGATTGGCAAATGACTGATGACCCTTTAGTGCAACATGCTCGTTGGTTACCAAACTGTAAATACATGGTGTTGCTTAAAGGTCAGGAATTTGTGAACACTATTCGTAAAGAAAAAGTGATTGCAGCACAAGACATAAAAGTGCCTTTAGAGTTAGAGCACGCGGAGCAAATACATAAGGCTGAAAGAAAAGACTTGTCTCACGAACAGATACAAAAGTGTGACCAACAATTATGTAAAATTTGTTATCAAGATGAACTAGGTGTTGAATATTTACCCTGTGGACACATGATAGCCTGTGTCAAATGTGCATTAAAACTTAACACTTGTGCTATATGCAGAAAAGTAGTATCTGCTACAGTTAGGGCATTTCTTGCATAACTAGTATAATTTATTCGCCATGCATAGTGCAAAATCCCTAATTGCACAATATTATTAAAACTGTTTTAGAGTGTAATAGATATGCTTTTGTTTTGTTTATAGACTACTACAATGAATGTTTTGAATGCTGTGGGACAATCATGTGGGTTAGAGACAAAGAAGCTCAGCGAATTGCCAACGCATATTCCATTCCGCATTATCAAGATTCGGAAATTGAAAACAGCATATGGTGATCGTGTACTTTGTGTATGTGAAAACTTTGAGACATTTCTGCCTATACGGTTTAATGATATGTCGGAAAGTGTTTTTGATGAAGTCAATAATGCTGTGCAACCTGTACACTTAATTTATGAAGGTTTTAAAAACAATAGGTGCATGATTCGTTTTAATTAAATAAAAAAAGTCAAATAATAATGGAAGATATAAGTCATGACAATGGACTGAAAGAAAAAATATGTGTATAGAATAATAATGTCTTAGTGTTTAGTATTGTCTTAAAAATATTATCATGAAACCAAAAAATGTATATAAAGTTTGTAAATAAATGAAAATAATGGTACAATGTTGTTTTATTTTCTATAGAAGTCAGAATATTTAACATTGCAGAGTATACATGATTATGACAATAAAAAGCACACTTAATACAAGTCTTTGCCTTTACGATAGTGTGTTATAGTTTTAAAAACAAAGCTTGTTGTAGATCTTTTTTCTTCCACGGTAAACAATAGGCATGAAAACGTTATTGTCCTGTTTTGGATCATTATCACTATCATAATCATAAGCTGCATGATCTATATCACTATTATTATAATCACTATAATTATCCTCAACATTATCCTCAACATTACTAAAACCAGTTAAATATTCCTGGTCCTCTTCCTGTTCCTCTTCCTCTTCCTCTACAGTGTCCTCGTGTAGAGTCTGCGTGGCTTTTGATAATGTTAAGGGTATTTTGAACATTGAATTATTTTCAATAGTAGTATTGTTTTGTAGCACTTGCTTTTTAACATTTTCATGATTTTCTGTTGACAGCAACAGTGTTTCATGCAGTACACTACATTGATGATCACTGACACTTAAAACCACACTATTTTTGCTTTTTAGCTCACTGCGACATTGTTTTGAACGTTGTTTTGTACAACGCCAAATAACAGTTCCATTTTTATTGGTTCGTTTCACAATATATGAATATCCTTTATAGAATGCATGAGGCTTACCATACCTAGTCACAGATACTTCCATATCAACTGTCAAGCTTAGACTAAGCTCTAGTAAAGACAACTTGGTAATAAGAACAATAGATTAATGTGCGAGCATATATGGGTGCAAATGTGGGAGCAAAAAAAAAGTGGGAGCAAAAAGTGGGAGCAAGAATTGGGAGCAAAAAAGTGGGAGCAAAAAGTGGGAGCAAAAATTGGGAGCAAAAAGTGGGAGCAAAAAGTGGGAGCAAAAAGTGGGAGCAAAAGTGGGAGCAAAAGTGAGTGTAAAAGTGAGTGCAAACGTGGGTTCAAAAGTGAGTGCAAAAGTGAATGTAGAAGTGAATGTAAAAGTGGGTGCAAAAGTGGGTGCAAGAGTGGGTGCAAAAGTGGGTGCAAAAGTGGGCGAAAAAGTGGGTGCAAAAGTGGGTGCACGAGTGGGTGCAAAAGTGGGTGAAAAAGTGGGTGCGAAAGTGGGTGCAAAAGTGAATGCAAATGTGGGTGCAAAAGTGGGAGCAAAAACTGGGAGCAAAAAGTCGAGCAAAAAGTGGGATCTGAAGAAAGTAGGAGCAATTATGAGAGTAAATGTGAAAGGAAAAGTGGGAGCAAGTATGGGAGCAAATGTGAAAGCAAAAGGGGGAGAAAAAAATGAGAGAAAAAGTGGGACCAAAAAGTGTAAGCAAAAGTGGGAGCAAATATGAGAGCAAAAAAATGTGGGAGCAAAAAGTGGGAGCAAAACGTGTAAGCAGAAGTGGGAGCAAACAAGTGTGAGCAAATATGGGAGCAGAAAGTGGGAGCAAATGTGAAAGCAAAAGTGGGAGCAAAAAGAGCGAGCAAAAGTGAGTGCACAAAGGGGGAGCAAAATGTGTGAGTAAAAAGTGGGGTCAAATGTGGTGTTTTACTAAAACAATCCCCCCTAACCTAACCTAACCTAACTTTACTCAACCTAATTTCACCTAACCTAACTTCACCTAACCTAACCTTCCAACTCTCAGATCAAAAATTAAATTCTGGCTATAGTCGCGTTGGAATCCAAAACCTCTGGGATAACACCCAAGTATACTAGCCACTACACCGCGAAATGGGCAAATTATCATGCAACACAACACAAAAATAAAAAGTTTTCTGTAGTGTAACTCATTGGCTGACAATCATAGTTGAGAATTCAAACCCAAGACCTCAGGACTTTAGTTTTGAACATTATCAGAAATATTATTCCATTTACATTTTGCTGTTGCTTATAGTTATAAGAGTTGGCATTAATATGGGAGCAAAAGTGAAAGCAAAAAGTGGGTGCAAGCATGGCTGGTTGTAGAGACTTTCATATCAACTAATACACATAAATTAAATTTTAGTAAAGTGACTTGGCTAATAATAATAATAATAATATTAACAGTTTTAAAAAAAATCAAGGGGATTGATATTTTTCAGGGTGTAATTTCCAAAGTACTGTCAAGAATAATAATTACATGAACAGATTCCAAGAACTCTAGAGTGCTTTTAAGGTTAATGATTGGCTAGGAGTGAGATAGAGCTAGCTAACCTAAGTTAACCTCAGCTCAGTAAACCTAACCTTGTCACATGGCATGTTCTACAAGTATAGACTTGCTTTGAGACTGGCTATGACGTCACAGATGAATGGCGGTGGGAGGCTGGACACGACTTTTTATTACCCAAAAACATTGTCCTTTTTGCCAGCCTCCCACCGCCATTCATCTGTGACATCATAGCCAGTCTCAAAGCAAGTCTATACTTGTAGAACATGCCATGTGACAAGGTTAGGTTTACTGAGCTGAGGTTAACTTAGGTTAGCTAGCTCTATCTCACTCCTAGCCAATCATTAACCTTAAAAGCACTCTAGAGTTCTTGGAATCTGTTCATGTAATTATTATTCTTGACAGTACTTTGGAAATTACACCCTGAAAAATATCAATCCCCTTGATTTTTTTTTAAACTGTTAATATTATTATTATTATTATTAGCCAAGTCACTTTACTAAAATTTAATTTATGTGTATTAGATGATATGAAAGTCTCTACAACCAGCCATGCTTGCACCCACTTTTTGCTTTCACTTTTGCTCCCATATTAATGCCAACTCTTATAACTATAAGCAACAGCAAAATGTAAATGGAATAATATTTCTGATAATGTTCAAAACTAAAGTCCTGAGGTCTTGGGTTTGAATTCTCAACTATGATTGTCAGCCAATGAGTTACACTACAGAAAACTTTTTATTTTTGTGTTGTGTTGCATGATAATTTGCCCATTTCGCGGTGTAGTGGCTAGTATACTTGGGTGTTATCCCAGAGGTTTTGGATTCCAACGCGACTATAGCCAGAATTTAATTTTTGATCTGAGAGTTGGAAGGTTAGGTTAGGTGAAGTTAGGTTAGGTGAAATTAGGTTGAGTAAAGTTAGGTTAGGTTAGGTTAGGGGGGATTGTTTTAGTAAAACACCACATTTGACCCCACTTTTTACTCACACATTTTGCTCCCCCTTTGTGCACTCACTTTTGCTCGCTCTTTTTGCTCCCACTTTTGCTTTCACATTTGCTCCCACTTTCTGCTCCCATATTTGCTCACACTTGTTTGCTCCCACTTCTGCTTACACGTTTTGCTCCCACTTTTTGCTCCCACATTTTTTTGCTCTCATATTTGCTCCCACTTTTGCTTACACTTTTTGGTCCCACTTTTTCTCTCATTTTTTTCTCCCCCTTTTGCTTTCACATTTGCTCCCATACTTGCTCCCACTTTTCCTTTCACATTTACTCTCATAATTGCTCCTACTTTCTTCAGATCCCACTTTTTGCTCGACTTTTTGCTCCCAGTTTTTGCTCCCACTTTTGCACCCACATTTGCATTCACTTTTGCACCCACTTTCGCACCCACTTTTGCACCCACTCGTGCACCCACTTTTTCGCCCACTTTTGCACCCACTTTTGCACCCACTCTTGCACCCACTTTTGCACCCACTTTTACATTCACTTTTACATTCACTTTTGCACTCACTTTTGAACCCACGTTTGCACTCACTTTTACACTCACTTTTGCTCCCACTTTTGCTCCCACTTTTTGCTCCCACTTTTTGCTCCCACTTTTTGCTCCCACTTTTTGCTCCCACTTTTTGCTCCCAATTCTTGCTCCCACTTTTTGCTCCCAGTTTTTTTTTGCTCCCACATTTGCACCCATATATGCTCGCACATTAATCTATTGTTCTTAATACCAAGTTGTCTTTACTAGAGCTTAGTCTAAGCTTGACAGTTGATATGGAAGTATCTGTGACTAGGTATGGTAAGCCTCATGCATTCTATAAAGGATATTCATATATTGTGAAACGAACCAATAAAAATGGAACTGTTATTTGGCGTTGTACAAAACAACGTTCAAAACAATGTCGCAGTGAGCTAAAAAGCAAAAATAGTGTGGTTTTAAGTGTCAGTGATCATCAATGTAGTGTACTGCATGAAACACTGTTGCTGTCAACAGAAAATCATGAAAATGTTAAAAAGCAAGTGCTACAAAACAATACTACTATTGAAAATAATTCAATGTTCAAAAAACCCTTAACATTATCAAAAGCCACGCAGACTCTACACGAGGACACTGTAGAGGAAGAGGAAGAGGAACAGGAAGAGGACCAGGAATATTTAACTGGTTTTAGTAATGTTGAGGATAATGTTGAGGATAATTATAGTGATTATAATAATAGTGATATAGATCATATGATAGTGATAATGATCCAAAACAGGACAATAACGTTTTCATGCCTATTGTTTACCGTGGAAGAAAAAAGATCTACAACAAGCTTTGTTTTTAAAACTATAACACACTATCGTAAAGGCAAAGACTTGTATTAAGTGTGCTTTTTATTGTCATAATCATGTATACTCTGCAATGTTAAATATTCTGACTTCTATAGAAAATAAAACAACATTGTACCATTATTTTCATTTATTTACAAACTTTATATACATTTTTTGGTTTCATGATAATATTTTTAAGACAATACTAAACACTAAGACATTATTATTCTATACACATATTTTTTCTTTCAGTCCATTGTCATGACTTATATCTTCCATTATTATTTGACTTTTTTTATTTAATTAAAACGAATCATGCACCTATTGTTTTTAAAACCTTCATAAATTAAGTGTACAGGTTGCACAGCATTATTGACTTCATCAAAAACACTTTCCGACATATCATTAAACCGTATAGGCAGAAATGTCTCAAAGTTTTCACATACACAAAGTACACGATCACCATATGCTGTTTTCAATTTCCGAATCTTGATAATGCGGAATGGAATATGCGTTGGCAATTCGCTGAGCTTCTTTGTCTCTAAGCCACATGATTGTCCCACAGCATTCAAAACATTCATTGTAGTAGTCTATAAACAAAACAAAGGCATATCTATTACACTCTAAAACAGTTTTAATAATATTGTGCAATTAGGGATTTTGCACTATGCATGGCGAATAAATTATACTAGTTATGCAAGAAATGCCCTAACTGTAGCAGATACTACTTTTCTGCATATAGCACAAGTGTTAAGTTTTAATGCACATTTGACACAGGCTATCATGTGTCCACAGGGTAAAAATACAACACCTAGTTCATCTTGATAACAAATTTTACATAATTGTTGGACACACTTTTGTATCTGTTCGTGAGACAAGTCTTTTCTTTCAGCCTTATGTATTTGCTCCGCGTGCTCTAACTCTAAAGGCACTTTTATGTCTTGTGCTGCAATCACTTTTTCTTTACGAATAGTGTTCACAAATTCCTGACCTTTAAGCAACACCATGTATTTACAGTTTGGTAACCAACGAGCATGTTGCACTAAAGGGTCATCAGTCATTTGCCAATCCTTTAAAGCAAATCCGCAATAAAAACATATTGTTTTATCCCCTTCACCAGTATAAAAAAATCCAGCTTCACTTAGCTGTTTGGTAAGGTGTTTTAATATTAATGGCCAAACATTTTTATAAGATTCGAAACGTTTTTCAACAGAGCTGTACTCTGGGTGTGCTAGTGCTTTAGTCTTGCAAACTCCCAATTTTTCAAAAGCACACGCCAATTCAACACTGTCTATGGCATATGGACCACATATATCGACACTACCGTTGACTGGTAATACATCATTATTATTATTTATTTGTGATTCAGCAACGTAAGTAGCAGCCAAAGGCCTTGTGGTTCGGTAAAATGAATGCACGGGTAGGTTACCCACTTGCTTTCCAAGCATGTAAGGACAGTGAGGAGACCATCGCAAATGGTCTCTAAAGGGATCATCCCCTTCTTCCCAGTGTGAAAGTTCAATACGACAAAACACACAGCGCACCACATCTTCTCGGTTCAAGTAAAAAAAAACGGCTTTTGCAAGTTCATGCGTCGACAAAAAGCCTACAGGCCAGGATTCAAATGTTAACCATCGATCATGTTCAGATTTTAAATTTATCCCACGTGGTAAACCAACTTGCTCACTTGTTGTATTTGGTACTAACGCCATGTGTTATAATAAAACTTTTTCTTATTGTAAGTTATTAACATTGCACAAGAGCACAGAGTACTTTAAAGCATAATGCATGCTTGTTCACTGTCTGTTCATTACGTTAATGGCACATGACGACACCTAAAAGCAAACAAAATAACCCATCACTCAATCAATCAATCAATCAATCAATACTTGTAAATAAAACGTTAACGTTAATTGGCATTAATATATCAAAACACCATTAAAAATAAACTGTATGTTGGCACTAACAGTAACTCATGTACTTATTTTCTTTTTTATAAAGCTACAGTCATTTACATTCCCCCACCCTCCCTTTAACCAATAAATAAACAAAAATGAATGTCATGTCATTTTGTTCACATTATCATGTTCAAACCTGTGAATATTCGTTGAGTCCATAGGGAACCACCCATAAATTAAATTTATTATTTTTATTTTTAGAAAATCCAACATGGCCTTGTACTTTTCCCAGTCAACAACAACAACATAGCCATTAATCAAGAAAGCAATCATTGTCCCAGTCATGTACAGGTAATGAATTTTTTTTGTCTACGAGTTTTCAGTAGTGGTAAAATGGAATAGCATTTTTAAGTTGGACGTACCTGAGTTTTAAACAGTTCACTCTTTGGCAGTGGTTTCGCTTTAGTGCGTTTCTGGTTTTTTTCAGCGACTGCTACGGCGGTAAGGCTATTCTTTCCAAGTTTCTAAAAAATAAATAAAATAAACCGCTATAAATACCTAAATTCAGGTTAATACATACATTTCATAAAATAAAACATAAAACAAACAAAAATGAAACAAGTTAGTTTAAAAAAATCATCTCACCTTTACTTGCAGTGACTTGTTGCTTTTCCCTTCTAGTGGGCTCAAAAATGCAATGGTTTCTTCTCCCTCAGACATGTAAGGTATGCCGGTTATCTGCAAACAAATAAATAAATAAAATCATTAATTACCTAATCAATAAATAATTTCATGTATTTATATATAAATCAATAAATGTATAAATGAATAAATATATACCTACCTCACAACAAGAATAAGTATTTTCCACCAACACCAAAACTGTTAAACAAGGCCAAGTGTTTCACACAACGCTGTAGCGTGTTCAAAAGTAGTCACATAAATGCGAGTGGAAATGTCAGCGACGTGTCTTTATATATCACATTGCATGTATAATCTTTTTTTTTCCCACGCTTTGAACATTCTCTTATCGTGCACGTGGGCAGCTAACGTCCCAGGCGAACACCTGTGCCGAATCAAATTTCACCTGAACTTGCATTTTGTCACGTACGAAGCAAAACAGGATGTGACTTGTTAACAGTTATCATGCACGTGGACAGATAACGTCGAAAGTGAACACCTGCGGTAGATCAAATTTCACATGGACTTGCATTTTGTCACGTACGAAGCAAGACAGGATGTCACTGGTTTAGCGTGCCTGTGGTTTCACACATGTGTGCACGCCTTTCGCACTTCCCTGCCAGCACAATGGTCAGATTATTTCACCTTTAAGCGTCTTGGTCATTTTTTCCATTGCACCTGTTGTCAAGTCAGATCGGAGCCTTTCAATAAGCTCAAATGACATTCACCTCCTGTAAGTTTGTTTTCTGTACTCGCTTCGATCAACATAGAACCAAGTTCTCATCACCGTTTACACGTTAAAGGTAAAAGGTGTGAAAACGCACCCTCGCTCTGTCATACACCGACCCGTCGAAATAGCGATTGATCTATTGAACACAGCCACCGTGGTCAGCGACAGGTTCGTTGAAACACACACACACCCAGCCGTATCGTCTCTCTCAACCGCCACGCTTCATGGACATTATAAACAGGTAACGGTAATGATTTTTTTTTCAACATGTACGGCGTTAGGCCCTTTGTGAATTATTTTTTCGAAAAAAATATCTACCACATTTGAAAGGGGGCGTTAGCCCGAGTCCTAGGACACCTCGTACACGTCTCTAGCGTTATTATTCGTGACATATCGGCAAAAATCACAAAAAAAAGTGTTTACCTCAAAATCGAGTTTCCAATTTTTTTAAAAAAATATAACGAGTGGTCCATAGCAAAGAGGACGTCAGCCCGAGTCCTTGGACCCGTCGTACACGCCTCTAGCATACTTGGTTCGCGAGATATAGCAAAAAGTCTAAAATCACGTTTTTACCCCAAAATATTCTGTTTCCATCATTCTCAAAAACTTTAACCTATTACCAAAATACACAGGGTTTCGAGACAAGCCATTTGACACGTCATAGGACCAAATCCGACCATGCATTCGTGAAATATCGGAAAAAGTCTAAAATCACGGTTTTACCCCCAAAAAGCCTGTTTCCCTCATTCTCAAAACTTTAACCTATTAATAACATGTATAGGGCTTCGAGACAATCGATTTGACACGTCACACGTCCAAATCCGACCTTGCGTTTGAGAGATATCGACAAACTTCGTAGGAAAGTAGGCGACTATCTGGCTCTCTCCTCACCACCAAAACCTCTTCTTATCAATCATTTTTTTCAAAGAGCTCGCCCTCTTACAAAAATCCCAAGTGCGCATGCGTAAAAAACAAAAACAAAAATGTTCATCCATAGCGGCAGCCAGAAAAACACATGCGCGATATGAGCAACAACATTTAAGTTCATTTTAGCAGCGCACCTTATACATGTCGTATTTGAAAAGAGACTTTCACTAAAAATTACAATTTCACCCCCTAGTAGGGGTAGGTTTTATTTAGGGGTTGAAATGAGTGGTCCATAGCAAAGCCCCCGTCTGCCCGAGTCCAACGACACCTCATTCGTGAATCTCCGACCAAGGGTTCGGGAGTTATCGGCTCGCATTGGGAGTAGTGGTGGGGTGAGTTAGAACTCCTAGTACTCCACTACTAGACGATAACATAGGTTTCTGCCCAAATAGAGTTGAATGGTGATTTGTCTAACTGTGGACGAGGCGTCACTCGATATCTAAGGGCCCCGCGGCGTAGCCATGAGCGTTAAATAGGTCACCACGACCACGACGGGGAGTTGCAGCAAGTCCAGAGATCGGAGGTTCGAATCCCGACGCTGTCAGTAGCTAACCTGAGTGAGATTTTCCCCGGAATGTTCCACATTCACTCCAGGAAAATGCCAGGATAGTACCTTAGATCAAATTCCGGAGCACCTACATCATCCCCGACCCTAATAATTACAGCTGCAATCACCACAGAAACACAGGTTATCAGGCAAATTGGTCACACACCCATGTACATGGGGCTGAAGACCAAAAATGGCTCAAGCCCCTAATACGAAATAAGAACACCAACAACAATGTTGAATTAAAATTCAATTGCGTTTTACATTGAGTATACATGTTTCTTCAACTACGACCTTCAGTTTATTCTTGAGAGTCTGATCGAAGCGTTCTGTTTGACCATCAGTTGCTGGATTGCCGTGTACTAATGTTTTGCCGAAGCCTATTTCTTGAGGAAAGGCATTGAAATTCTTGCGATGAGAATATTGTAGCATTGTCAGAAACCAGAATTTGAAGGATACCATTGTGGCTATATACTTCTTTCTGCATGAAAATTGAAGCGTATGCGGGAACAGACGTCTATGTTCCATTTACACAAAATAACTTAACGCTTGTACACATAACAACCAAATAACAAAAGTAAAATATAAAATAAAATTTAACAAATCTCCAAACAAAACAAGTCAAGAGCCGGCGAAATGACGTTGTTCGTAGCCGACTAGCCGTGTCGTGAATGGCCAAGATGGCAGTTCTAAATACAGTTTAAGTTCTCGTTCATCTGCGTCAGGAAGACCTCTTGTTTGTGGATAGGTCCAGCTCGCGTTTACTTGCAATGCTATTATACAGTGATGATATGCTGTTTTGGAAGGATCTTTGGATTATGAAATGTTTAGTGTGTGGAATGTGAGAATACCTTTGAATCTGGTAGAACGGGAAGGGGCTCTTAGTTTGAAAAGTGACAGCAGGTGATCCGAACGGTAATGGCCATTTACAATAGAATGTAGGAAGGACAGGTCAGTTACCTGTCGTGTCGTGTTGAGGTGAGGGATGTTTATGTCTGAAATTACCTGCTTAGTGGTGAAGTGTCTAAACTTTGGCATTCAGTTCCTTACAATGGCAGCAAAGAAGGATTGGATTCTGTTTAATTTTGCTATGTTTGACGGGCAAGAAATTGTCCAAATGGGAGAGCAGTAGTTTGCAATGGGCTGGATTATCCAGAGATAATAGAGGCGAAGAGCTGTGGGATTTGATATTTCTGAGAAGCGGTAGAGTATGCCAAGGAATTTCATGGCTTTGGATAAAGAATGTTGTATGTGTTCTTTAAATCTTAGCTGGTTGTCGAATATGACCCCGAGATCTCAGGCGCAACTGCGGTAATGGGCCTGTCAAGTAAGGAATATGTTGTAGGTACTGGGGATTTGCGTAGAGTAATTGTTAAAAAGCTGCATTTATCTGGGTTTGGTTTCAACTTCCAAGTTCGGCACCGGTCAGATAGAGCGTTAAGTGAGGACTGAAGGAGTGCGGCGTCGGCTGGTGTCTTAATTTCCATTAAAATCTTGCAGTCATCTGCGAAGACTAGGGTATCGGCTGTGTCAGAGAGTTTGGATGGTAAGTCGTCCAAAAATAATGAAAATAACATTGGCCCACTGCCTTGTGGGACGCCGGAGAGCACCGATAGCCAAGGGGATGAAGTGCCTGATATTACGACTCTCTGTTGTCGGTTCTGTGGAAAGCCGGCGAGGAGAGTTAGGAAATTGCCGTGTAAATTGAACCGTTGAGCGATTTTGTGGAGTAGTAGGGTATGGTCTATTGAATCAAATGCTTTCGATATATCTACGTAGCAGATATCGAGCTGGGATCTTCTGCAATGGCATGTGTTGCATAGCTGTGTATAGTGGCCAAGTTAGTAAGGCACGAGCCTCCAGGATGGAAGCCATGATGACTGGTTGAAATATACGGTAAGGATTGTGCGTTTGTTGTTGTGCACAACATACATTAAACTAATACACGCGCAGGCGTCTTCCAAGCACTACGGCGATCAGGGAGTGGCGACGGGGGCAGGATTGTGAGGTCTGGAAGCTCCTAGTTACAAACCGGCACGTAGATGGCGGATATGTAATCAGTCGCTTTGTTCTGGGAATTCGGAGACTGCAGAGCAACTCGGCTGCTGCATCCATGACTGAGCAGCCCTATTTAAGATCCACTCTGCTCACCCCGAATGGGGAGGGGGCTAGAAAAGATGATCTAAACATAGTCATTCTCATCTATTTAACTGGCTTGAAAGCCTCATCCAGTGGCTTTCACCAATCTGCGGTTGAAAAGTGTATTTTACAACTTGGTACATAAGGACATTACAAGACAATCCCGAAAGTGACAGACCAGAGCGTCGAACAGCTTCAATTGCTCGTGAACTTCAAAGATATACGAGTAACATTGATATAGCAGCACTATCTGAAACTCGATTTGCAGGTGAAGCACAGAGAACAGAAATGGGTGGTGGATTTACATTCTTTTAAACAGGAAAGCCTCCAGATGCGCCGCGCCTCCATGGTGTAGGTTTTGCAATTAAGCATACCTTACTATATATCCTCTCTGAAATCCCCACAGGCATTAATGAACGTCTTTTGACGCTGAGACTTAGAATTAATAACTGCCAACACGTTTCAATTATCAGTGTCTATGCTCCTACTCTCCACGCAGAAGTTGATGTCAAAGAGCAATTTTACGCAGATCTTGATTCCATTCTGTCACACATCCCCAGGCAAGACAAAATAATACTCCTGGGTGATTTTAATGCCAGGGTAGGGAGAGACTACCAGCTTTGGAATGGTACAATCGGGAGGCATGGTATTGGAACATCAAACTCTAATGGGACTCTGCTCTTAACTAAATGTACCGAGCATGATTTAGTGATATCTAATACCCTATTTCGTCAAAAAGATCGATATAAAACTTCATGGCAGCATCCCAGGTCCAAGCATTGGCATCTGATTGATTATATCATCGTTCGGAAGGTGATCAGAAGGACGTCCACATAACTAAAGTTATGACTGGAGCCGACGATTGCTGGACGGACCACCGACTTATACGATCCATAATGAACTTATCCTTCAGAGCCAAGAATAGGGTACAACACATGAAAATCAAAAAAAAACTTTGATACTGATAAGCTGAAGAACCCTGAAGTACAACAACAATTTCAACAGATTGATAACCTTCCTCATGAATACCCTCAAAAGCCCGTTGAACATTGGGAGAAATGAAGGATGTCGTTCTTTTCACCTGTAAGCAAACAATTGGATATAAATTAAAGAAAAATCATGATTGGTTTGACGAGAATGATAGCCCCATCAAGCTTCATATAGATAAGAAAATAAATGCCTTCATCTCCTGGAAAAGAGATGTAAATTGTCGGACAAATAAGAAAATCTTTCAGGAACTCAAGGCGGAGGTGCAAAGACAAACCCGTCAGCTTAAAAATGACTGGTGGAAATCCAAATCAAAGGAAATGCAGCTTTTTGCAGACACAAATAATACGTACGCGCTTTTTCGAGGCAACTAAGGCTATATATGGACCACCAACTCATGGCAGGACCCCTCTTAGATCAAAAGATGGAGCAATTCTTCTTAAAGACAATGACTCGATTAGTAGAAGAGAACATTTCCAGGATTTATTAAATATAGAATCGGAAATTGACGAACACGTATTTAAAGTAATTATTTGGGCACCAGTTCAGGAACAACTTGCCCTTCCCCCAACTCTCGGGGTGGTCCAGAAGGCCATTAAACAGTCTTAGGCGAACAAAGCTACTGGTCCAGACAACATCCCGGTAGAAAACTTTAAGGAAGGTGGATACTTTTTAATCACCCACTTGCATGACCTTATAGTCAAGATATGGAACACTGAGGAGATCCCACCAGATTTTCAAAACTCACTGCTCGTCGCCATCTTCAAGAAGGGCAGAGCAGACTGTGGGAACTATCATGGAATTTCACTCTTATCGATTGCTGGAAAGATCATAACTCGGATACTAACAAATCGTAGCACACCACTGGCATAAGACATTCTACCTGAAACCCAATGTGGATTTAGGCCAAACAGAAGCCGGCAGAAATAATCTTCACAGCACAACTACAAGAGAAATGTCATGAATAGAGCAAACCCCTTTACGTGGCCTTTATAGATCTTGTGAAGGCATTTTATTCTGTAGACCGTGAACTCTTTGGAAAATCCTTGCCCTTCATGGTTGTCCATCAAAGTTCATAACGATTTTAAGACTACTACATGACAATATGACAGCTAAAGTGTTCACAAATTGAAGTACAGGAGAACTTTTCGAAGTTAGGACTAGTGTGAAACAGGGCTGCGGGTTAGCGCCAACTCTCTTCTCCATATACATATCAACAATACTGCAGCTGGACAGATTCCACCTGGTATACAAATCACATATCGCATGGATGGCAAGCTATTCAATCTATCCAGGCTCAAAGCTAGAACAAGAACATCAATAACATCCGTTTTAGAGCTTCAGTATGCAGATGATAATGCTATATTTTCACAATCAGAGGAAGATCTTCAATCTATCCTGAATTCCTTCACTGAGGCATATCGCAAATTAGGGCTCAGACTGAACTTTCAGAAAAGAAACCTGCTCCTGGCAACATTGTAGAAGCCCCTAATATAATAGTCAACAGACAACCTCTTCAGAATGTTAATTGCTTCCCGTATCTTGGAAGTTAATATTGATTCAGAGTTCCTTCGTCTGCAATGCGCTGGATCAGCATTTGGAAAGCTTCGTTCGAGAGTATTCGACAATCACGACATCAATTATTGTTCTACCAAGATATTCGTTTACAAATCTGTTGTACTGTCGACTCGCTTGTATGGCTGTGAGTCGTGGACAACCTACAGGCATCACAAAATAATGCTTGAGAAAATCCACCAAAGATGCCTCAGACATATCTTGAAAGTCATTTGGAGAGATAAACGCACAAATACTAGCGTTCTGGATGACGTCAGTATTACGAGCACAGAAGCAATATTAGTCCAACACCAACTCAGACGGGTGGGTCACGTGATCCGAATGCGAATCATCGCAATCCAAAACAAGTACTTTACTCTGAACTTCGTGAGGGCGCTCGGCGCTATCGAGGTCAGAGAAAGAAGTATTCACAGTGCCTCAAATCCACCCTGAAGAAATGTAACATCAATGATGGTAACTGGAAAATGCACGAGCTGGATCGTCCAACATGGAGAAGCACTATTCATGAAGGGATTGCTGTTTTGGAAGCGTAGAGGCGTAGCACTGCAGCAGAACTGCGCACGAGGAGAAAACAGCGTGTGATCCTTAGGCGGAATGGTTATTTGCCAGCTGGCTGCTCAATATATGTGTCATCACTGCTGTAGAGTGTGTAGCTCACGGATTGGACTGATCATTCATCTGAGGAAACATCAGTAGGAAGACTAATTCATGCTCTCTCGCGAGTGAATGCAAATATAAAGACTGGTTGGTAGGATGATACGTTTGTGTCGTCCCCAAATTTGAATATAGGGGCAATGACCAATATCATCGGGACCGGTTGCTTTGTTGGTGTGCAGAGATTGAAGTAGACTGAGGACTTCATTTGGTGTTGTTATTACATTGAAGAAAATGGAAATTGCAACACCAAGTAGGAGTGGTGCTACATTGCTGCAATTGAACATGCAGGACGAGTATTCGGTTGTGATTCGATGATTACAATTTCAGGTCCCTCTGACCGCAAGTTTGGACAACAATCAATACAGGATGTGCCCACCACGAGCTGCAATACATTGATGAATTCTGCGAGGCATGGAGTCAATAAGGCCCTGGATCGCTTCCTGAGGAATTGAGGCCCATGTTTGCTGCACTGGACGGGCCAGTTGTTCCAGAGTTGTGGGAGGCTGAGGACGGTTGGCCAGTTGTCGACGCATCATGTCCCACACATGCTCAATAGGACTGAGGTCCGGGGATCTAGCGGGCCATTCTAAAGGTTGTGATGTCGTGGAGAGCTTCTCTGGAGATGCGTGCAGTGTGCACCCGGGCATTGTCCTGCTGAAACATCCCATTAGCAATGTTCGCCATCATGGGGACAACCACTGGATTGAGTACCCTATCAACGTACTGTCGAGCAGTCATAGTGCCCTCAACAAGCACTAATTGTGATTTCACATTAAAGCCAATAGCTCCCCAGACCATAATGCTTGGTGTTGGCCCTGTGTGCCTCTCGACAATAAGGTCTGGGCGGCACCCTCTCCCCGGTACGTCGGCGCACACGATTCCGGCGATCAATGCGAGCAAGACAGAAGAGCGATTCATCACTAAAGACGACCCTATGCCATTCGTCGACCCACGTCGACCGTTCTCGACACCAGGCCATCCTTACACGTCGCTGTTGTGGGGTCAATGGAACAACTTCTGCAGGGACACGGGATCGTAAGCCAGCTGCACGCAGGCGATTACCAACTGTTTGTTGTGTAACGTGGGGTGCCACAGCTGCTCGAATTTGCACTGCTGTTGCATGGGGTTCCATCCAGGCCATCCGAATGATGCGGCGATCCTCTCTCTCACAGTTGTCTGTCACGCTGGGCCTGTGCCAGGTCTACGAGTGTGGGTACCTTCATTTGACCACTGCTGCCATACACGTTGTACCGTAGTTACATGTCGGCCAACACGTGCAGCGACAGTCCTTAGCGATAATCCAGCCTCACACAGCCCAATTATCCGAGCCTTCTCAAACGGCGACAGTTGTTGATAGCGTGCTCTTCTCTGTCGTGGAGGCATGTTTGACGGGGAACACTTCACTGCATAGACTGCAAGTCAACTACGCTACACCAGAGTCCGTATACTGGAGTTGATTGCTCCGCGACCAATCACGTGGGGAGACCTGTAGCAACAATTCGATGGGTCTGGAACTTTGATCGTTTACATACCTACATGGCTTCGTTCCATATCTTGAAAATCAATACAAACGACCAATGCCTTCATGGTGTTGCAATTTCCATTTTCTTCAGTGTATTTTCGATAAAATTGCAATTAGCTGATGTTTCTACAGGTGGAAGGGGTTGAATTTGGGTGGGAGTGGACAAATTTTCAAAGAAATACCTGTTGAATAGTCCATTGCGATCTGGTCCCTCCGCTGTGGTTCCCTGCTGGTTTACGCTGGCAGGAATCCTTTCAGTCCTCCTCCTCGGGTTGATGACGGACCAGTAGTGCTTGGGGTTTTCCCAGACGTTCACAGCGATATAGTTCGGAAGGAATGTCGTGGCGCTTCAAGGTCGAGCAGCAGGAGGAGGCCATACAACTTTCCAGCCACGTATTAAGGATGGGCGGAGAAGCAGTCCCAGTGGATTTAGGTTCGTCGTGCTGTTAACTTCGGAAGTGTGTGTGCTGTATACTCGCAAGTGCAACTATTTTGAATGTGGTTTAACTATTTGTCATGATGTATAATACTTTTTAGAATAATTGTGTTATCGTGGAATATTTTTGTAATGCCGTATAGGCCTATCTATTCTTTAGTCAGAAACATGGCAGCAAGAAAGATTGGTGAGAAGATCATTCACAGCCAGGCAAGAGAGCTTATTTGCAATATATATGACTTCATGAAACGAGAAGCAGAAGAAGGGCCAATTTTATTGAATGAAGTGCAAAAACGAGTTGCTGAAGCAACCGGAATATCCCGCAGAAGTGTTCAGAGAATTTTAAAAGAAAACCAAACTAATTTGGAGGTCGAACTACCTTTTTCAACGCCGCGTATAAACCGCCATAAGAAAAAGTTAAAACGGAAATAGATGACTTTGACAAATGCGTAATTCGAAGAACTATTAATGAATGCCATGTAACACATGGTCAACGTCAAACGTTACGAGCTTTATGGCCAATTTTAAAGGAGAAAATTGACTTTAAAGTTTCGAAATGGGTCCTTAGTCAAGGAATGGAAACCTGAGGTTTTAGGTGGAAGAAATCGCAACAGGAAAAATCTGACATTAGGAAAAAGAGACTAGCCTATTTCAGTTCAATCAAACAGTACCGGAGTGACAAACGACCTATAGTGTATATGGATGAAACATAATTATATACACTCCTCACACACAAAACCACATTCTTGGTCTGATAATTCAAATGCTGGTGTGCATGCTCACATATCCAAGGGTCAATGTGCTATTATTGTACATGCTCAGGCCCGACGAGAGGGGGGGACAGGCAGGGCTGGTGCCCCGGGGCCCGACCCTCCCAGGGGGGCCCGGCGTCCTAGGAGGATGTGCAAAGCACTTATTTTTCAGGACGCGAAGATATATTTTCCCTTGCGAATCAAGCCCTTTCGTGATACGCTTTAACGTATCAGTACCTTTAAACATAAAATTAATTGCCCTCTTTATCTACGAATTAGAAATGACCCCGGTTCCTGACGAAGCTGCGGCAGGACTGCAGGATTTGGCTTCCCGACTGCGGTGATATTCGTAGTCTTACTCAACAGGCAATAAAAAGGCCCGTTTGTCGTTACAGATGTTCATTCATTTAGGGGCTTGCAACATTCAACCCGTGTACTTGGTAGCTATAGAGCATCCAGCGTTTAGAAAAGACTGTGGGTCTTATGGGCTTTTACTTTTAATGGACCCCCCCCCCCCCTTACTCTGGTTTTGTTACCCCACGTTTTATCATGAAGGAACTCTGAACATACCATTTTTCGTCATAATAGCTTCCTACGATTATCTGCCAATTGATTACCTTTGTTATTGCTTACAAGTATCGTTTATATTACGTCTTAGTTATTTAAAAATTTGCAGGGTTAGCACGCTGGAAAGAAGAGCCTCGTCCTGTGCTGCATGCTCGCTCGGAGTGGAGCACGTGCTCAGTTCCGCCGGCAACATAAGTTCTGAAGCACTATCCGTCATTGGAGTTATTGTTGTGTGTCTGTTTTATTTTCTGTTCGATCGAATCAAGGCTGCCGACAGTTGGGTTCGAACCACTATCTACCGAATGCAAGCTCACAGCTGCGTGCCCCTAACCGCATGGCTAACTCACTATAATATTACAAATATTAATCTAAACAAAACAATAAGAATAAAATTGAAGGAAACTAAATTACAGCCTAACTAATAACTGAAGAGGTGATGGATGATCAACAGTATCGCTGACGTAAAAATTGTTAGTGTCGTCAGCATACATCCGAGAAGGAAGGAAGGGTTGTGCTCTCGACATTTTGTCAATCAGTAATGCGTCCTATCACAACGAAATGAATATCGTTATTGGTTCTCTTCGCGTACGGTATCCTTAATACTGGTCCAATCCGTTAACACCTGCAAAACTGCTCCTTCCTGGGCGTATTCTATTTCAGGTAGCTGCTGGTGTTGTGTTGTCTCGCTAACTTATGGAAGCCAGTACTCGAAGCGGGTGAACATAACGTATGACGTCAGCGCTACCTGTGCCTAGAGTTAGCAACACTGTCGCCATAAGGCTCCACAGTCTTTTCTAAACGCTGGATGCTCTATAGTAGGTATATTATCACTGGCGGGCAATGAACTATTGGCGCTCGGTTGGGAATGGTTTGCATCAAATAGTACAAAAAAAAAAAAAAGTCAACCCCTGGCACTATCCAGCCCATGACGGGCTAAGGCCGACCAAGCGACCGCTGCCCAGCCATTTGGCCTGCAGATATTGGGGTGACGCGTGATCAGCGCGTCGGGTCCCCTCGGCCGTTAATCTTGGTATTCGTGATCGGGGCGCTGTCTCACTGTCAGACAGCTACTCAATTGTCCTCACGAGGCTGAGTGCACCCCGTTCCAACCCTCACGTCAGTCTTAAAATTCCTGACGGAGCCGGGGATCGAACCCGGGGCCTCCGGGTGAGAGGCAGGCGCGCTACCCCAACACCACGGGGCCGGCTATCAAATAGTACTGTAGATATAATTCAGTATTTGCTGACGCGTTAGTTTTACGGTTTGTTTCTGAAGGCCTCCACGTTATTGAATGAAGTTGACTGTAAAGCAGTAGTTTTCACAAATATTAATGAAGCGAACAAAATAGAAAACCAAAAAAATGTGCGAATTGTGTTGACTGAAGGGGAGGCTAGTGGTTGTTGTATAATAAGTGAGGTGTATTGGCAACATTGTTGTAACTATTTGTCTTGGAGAGTAAAAACTTAGACCCTCTTAAAACCATCAACTGCTGGACGAAAAGCGGGGTATACACTGTGCTGTGCTATAGCCTCTGTGACATGATAAATCGCATGTCGTATTCTTAGTTGCCAACTGGGAATGTGTTGGCCGTTGTGACTTTTACTGTAATTATTAGGGATAAGAGTAGGGTAGGTGTCCCTGGACTTGAAATAAGGTACTGCCCCGTCATTGGTCTGGAGGGAGTGTGAAAAAGCATACTCAGGATAGCCGCTGTCAGCGCCCGGATTCGAACCTCCGATCTGTAGACTTGCTGTAGGCCCCAATCACGGTCATTGGTGAGCTACACCGCGGGGTCTTACTTGAAGATGTGAGAGCTTTTACTTCAATATCGGAGAGTCTTTACTATAGCCACTTGTCAATGGTCACCAAATTTTTACTCCAAAATATCCCAAAAATAATCACCCAAATGGCCTATCCTATAACTCAATAATTTGGACCTAATTTTTGCAAACTCTTCCGGAGGAGGGCCCCCGGACCCCACTCTCAGCTTCCATACCCCAAGATCCTCGGTGTGTCCACTCTCCCATAATCTTGGCTTAAATCCACCCATGATGGTCACCAGTCATAGATAGGATTCAGGATTTTTAGGAGAACCTGGCTCTAGTTTTGCTTACTGCAAAGCAATATTAAATTATAAGAAATTCACTGACCGCCAATTACAAAATATAGTTAAAATTCACAGTTTCTTCTTTTGTGAAAACAATCTACTGATAGCACATAATAACTTGAGTTAAGTATGAGTACTGTACACCTGTGGTTAATTATGAAAATATATTTTGTTTAATGTACAAAGATGTCTGATCGCCGTTCAAGACTTACCACTGTTTAGGCTTAGACCCAAGGGCGTGACTCTTCAAGGGCAGCAAATTTCAAGAATGTCAACATAAAGACACTATATGTAAAACGTATTTTAAAATACGTCATGACGTTTTGTAAAAATCATGTTTTCGTTATGAAAAGAGATCACGTCATATGTCACAGAGGCCGTAGTATTGCACAGTGTACAGTATACCCTTTCCACGTCTTTTAACATGCAGTTCAGTGACCTGAAATTCCTGTTGATTAATGGGTCTTATGACGTAGCGGTGGTGATAGAATTGAGGAGAAAATGAATGTACGGGTTAAAACGATGACTCATGGAAAATAAGCATAGAATCACCGACGGTGGAATTCCATCCCACCTGTTACCGAGTTAATGGACAACAGCTGTTTTCGATGTGAGTATTTTCGCAAAGTTAAATACTGTAAAAGCCATGCAATTATTGGTCCGGTAAATGCAACTTTTTTTCAAATTTGTGTAAGACAAACGAGCATATTGCTTTTGCGAGTATCACTGAAGTTGTTAAGTTATTGATATCAAAGAGGATCTGCAGAACTTTAAATCTGAACATTGTGTATGCTTACAGTGCTACATTTGTCAAACGCCAAAACCGTATACAATAGTGAATTTTGAAAATTATTTACGGTACCTAGTTTTCGATAGCTTTAATCTGATATTATTTTTTGTTAATTGAAAATAATGCAATATTACGCGCTTGTCAGGTATAAACATTGAATTTGCAAATAATTTTGGATGCATTCATCCACTTTCAATGTTGTAAATTTTACATACCAGCATTAACTTATTTATATTGATAGTAATTCACGCTCTGCTTATGATAATAAATATAGCCTGGATTTAGTGGAATATATCATTGAAATATTATTATTATATATGAATTGTAGCCAATTATCATATCAGGACATTTCAATTGAACACCCGTAGGCTACCCAACAAGTTCAATTTCAAGTAGTTCCAACTTTGGCTACCAGACGCCACTGTCACTGACACCCAGCGGGGAACGTTGGAACTTTATAGAGCGTTTCTAACCAAATAACCTACAAATTTTGGCTACACACTACCAATATTGTAGTGGTAGGTTCTTTTACATACCATAAATCTAAGACATGGACCCGCTGGCTTTACTTCCCCTCCGAATAAAGGCACACTGGAGGATTTTAACGCTCTTAAAAGTCCGACGACTTGTATCTTGTAGTTCAGCATGCTTCAATTATTATTATTATTATTATTATTATTACTATTGCTTGCTTGTTGGCTCTTTATGCTCTTGTAATTGATTTCGTAATGAACATTTAGTGCAAATAAAAAATTTGCAAAATCAGTTTCTGCAAATTTGCGAGGATTTTACAGAATTTGGTTTTAGAGGGGGGCCCGGGAGATTCCAGCCCCAGGGCCCGTCGTCGCTCTCCACGGCCCTGTACATGCTGGAGGCGAACAAGGTTTTGTCCATAATGCGCTGTTAATTTTTAAATCTCGGCAGAAGAGTGGCGATTACCATAACGCTATGAATTATGAAAACTATGAAAAGTGGTTAAAGGAAATGTTAATCCCCAACCTCCCTGATAAGTGTGTCTTGGTTGTTTACAACGCGTCCTACCACAATAAACAGCCAAACTCAGCACCAACTTAATCAGCTAAAAAATGCTGCATGATTTCCTGGCTTACAGAAAATAATTTGCCATTTTGTGAAAATATGCTGAAACCGGACCTGCATGGGCTCATTAAAATGCAGAAAGGCGACACTAAAATGTATAAAATAGACGCCCTTCTGTCAGAACATGGTCATAGTACGCTGAGACTTCCACCGTATCATCCTGATCTAAATCCCATTGAGATGATTTGGGCAACTGTTAAGGACTACGTAGCATTGCATACTACTACCTTCAAACAGAGGATTGTAACAAGTTGGCAAAATAAAAAGTTCAAATGATCACTGAAGAGGATTGGCAGCCATATTGTCAACATGTCCAGAAAGGTGAAGATGATTATTCATCTATGGAACCGGTAATTGACGAACTGACAGAAAGGATAGTGATTACTGTAGGAGATGTCAGCAGCAGCAGTGCAAGTGAAGGCGATGATAATGGCACCGATTCTATCGGGGAGATGAGCGGTCGGGAGCCTTTGTAAACAGTAAGAAATCGAAATAGTACGTACAATAATATACGGCATCTTGTTTAACATATGGGCTTGCAATTGTCGAACTTTTTCCTATCAATAATTTTAAACATCTGCAATAAGTATTATCAATAAATGATAAAAATGGTCCGGTTAGCTCAAACAATGCCAGCGTTTCACCCCAGTGTGCCGTTGGGCTCGTCAGTTGGTACAGACACACCTACCAATACGCGTGGCTAGCACATACTGAGAAGGCCATGCAAGACACAAAATACAAGCAGTATTGACGTCACGAGCATGCCAATGTGCTACGGGAGTCAAACTCCCTTTCATAAAAATAAAAGCCTTACCTTGGCAATCCAATATAAGGTTTTGAATATTCCCAAAGGGAATATGATGTAGTTTCCATTTGAGCGGATGAATTATCAATAAATGATAACAAGATGTTCAGTAAAGAACATATAGCTTACTTTCTCCTAAATGCATGGGTATTGTTATAACTCTTTGTCCTTTTCAAGGAGTATGATTGAATGTTGGTTGTAGTAGCTTGTTGAAATACAACGTGCTATAGGGATATTAAACATGAATATGAGGTGCTTTTGCTAGTGCTACCTCTGTACCAAATTTCGTTCAATTCGGTTTCACCGTGTTTGAATTGATAGGGGAATCGATTTGCACACATACTTGGCCACCATCTGCAAACTATTGGGCTGATGTTCTTGCAGTTTGGTCTGAATATGTTTCTCACATAAAGATATGGTGTTGCAAAATTTGGTAGAGACTAGATTATTAGGTTGGTCGTAATTACATTTTAGCTTTTAACATTTGGGTGGCCGCGATTACGTTTCCGTCAAGATAGCGGTGATATAAAACATGACACTGAGGTGCCCTTTGCTAGTGCTACCTCTGTACCAAATATCGTTCCATTCGGTTTCACCGTGTTCGAATTGATAGGGGGAATCGATTTTCACTCAAAGATGGCCGCCATCCGCAAAATATTAGGCTGATGACCTATTAGTTTGGTCGAAGGATGCTCCCTCCATAAACGTATGTTGTTGCTAAATTTGCTAGAGATCGGATGATTAGGCTAATCGTAATTTGATTTAAGCTTTGAACATTTGTGTGGCCGCCATTACGTTTCCGTCCAGATGGCGGCGATATAAAACATGACACTGAGGTGCCCTTTGCTAGTGCTACCTCTGTACCAAATTTCGTTCATTCGGTTCCACCGTGTTCGAATTAATGGGGGGAATCAATTTTGACATAAAGATGGCCGCCATCCGCAAACTATTAGGCTAATGGCCTATTAGATTGGTCAAAGGATGCTCGCTCCATAAAGGTATGTTGTTGCAAAGTTTGGTAGAGATCGGATGGTTATGTTAGTCGTAATTTGATTTAAGCTTAAAACATTTGTGTGGCCGCCATTACGTTTCTGTCAATATGGCGGCGATATAAATCATGACACTGAGATGCTCTTTGCTAGTGCTATCTCTGTACCAAATTTCGTTCCATTCGGTTTCACCGTATTTGAATTAATAGGGGGAATCGATTTTGACACAAAGATGGCCGCCATCCGCAAACTATTAGGCGAATGACCTATTAGATTGGTCAAAGGATGCTCCCTCCATAAAGGTATGTAGTTGCAAAATTTGGTAGAGATCGGATGATTAGGTTAATCGTAATTTGATTTAAGATTTGAACATTCGTGTGGCCGCCATTACGTTTCAGTCAAGATGGCGGTGATATAAAACATGACACTGAGGTGCCCTTTGCTAGTGCTACCTCTGTACCAAATTTCGTTCCATTCGGTTCCACCGTGTTCGAATTAATACGGGGAATCAATTTTGACATAAATATGGCCGCCACCTTCAAACTATTAGGCTAATAACCTATTAGATTGGTCAAAGGATGCTCCCTCCATAAAGGAATGTTGTTGCAAAGTTTGGTAGAGATCGGATGGTTATGTTAGTCGTAATTTAAGTTAAGCGTTGAACATTTGTGTGGCCGCCATTACGTTTCTGTCAATATGGCGGCGATATAAAACATGACACTGAGATGCCCTTTGCTAGTGCTACCTCTGTACCAAATTTCGTTCCATTCGATTTCACCGTGTTTGAATTAATAGGGGGAATCGATTTTCACACAAAGATGGCCGCCATCCGCAAACTATTAGGCTAATGACCTAGTCATTTAGTCAAAGGATGCTCCCCCCATAAAGGTATGTTGTTGCAAAATTTGGTAGAGATCGGATGATTAGGTTAGTCGTAATTTGATTTAAGCTTTGAACATTTGTGTGGCCGCCATTACGTTTCCGTCAAGATGGCGGCGATATAAAACATGACACTGAGGTTCCTTTTGTTAGTACTTCCTCTGTACCAAATTTCGTTCCATTCGGTTCCACCGTGTTCGAATTAATAGGGGCAATCGATTTTCACACAAAGATGGCCGCCATCCGCAAACTATTACGCTGATGGCCTATTGGTTTGGTCAAAGGATGCTCCCCCCATAGAGGTATGTTGTTGCAAAATTTGGTAGAGATCGGATGATTAGGTTAGTCGTAATTTGATTTAAGCTTTGAACATTTGTGTGGCCGCCATTACGTTTCCGTCAAGATGGCGGCGATATAAAACATGACACTGAGGTGTCCTTTGCTAGTGCTACTTTTGTACCAAATTTCGTTCAATTCACATTCACCGTGTTCGAATTGATAGGGGGGGACAGACATTCAGAGTACACACACTCACAGACACACACACACACACACACAGACTCACACACATACACACACACACAGACTCACACACACACACAGACAGACACACTTTTTTCGCCCTGTGTTGATCTCATAAGTCTACTTTCATTTTTTGCAAAAATCGAAAGTAGGCTAAAAATGGTCCGGACCATTTTTATCATTTATTGATAATTCATCCGCTCAAATGGAAACTACATCATATTCCCTTTGGGAATATTCAAAACCTTATATTGCAATAAGTATGTTCAAAATGTAACAGAATTTATTTCGCAGAGAAACGGGAAATTTTGAAGTTGTTGTTGGTATACCTGTGCGTCTCGTAGGAGTGGGGGACAGAAGTCATGACGCCAAGTAGTAACGGACATTTAGTTGAGATGGAGCAGTGGAGTGGTGCGGAGCGCGCAGTCGCTGTGAGAGCGTACTACAAAAATGGCGACAGTGCAACAGCTGCACAACGAGTGTTCCGACGCCATTATGATATTCCTCCCCGCGGTCGAGTTCCTTCTTCACATGCCATATCAACATGGGTTCGGAATTTTGAAGAGACTGGTTCGGCCTTAAAGAAGAAACCTCGTGGGCGTGTAGTGACTGTTCGAACCCCAGAAAACGTTGAAGCAGTGCGAGTCGCAGTGGAAAGGAGTCCGCGTCGTTCTGTACGAAAAATCGCCTCATCATTGCAACTTGGCCGTCGGAGCGTGCAAAGAATATTGCACGGCCTCCACTTTCATCCTTACAAGCTTCAGATTGTTCAAGCTCTAAAACCAAATGACGGTGAGTTACGCTTGCAGTTTTGTGAACAGCTACTGACTAAAATCAATGAAGACGCAAACTTCATTGAAAATGTTTGGATGTCTGATGAGGCCCACTTTCATTTAAATGGACATGTCAATAAGCAGAACATGCGTTACTGGGCTCACAGAAATCCCGCTGAACTTCATCAACGTCCGTTACACAGCCCCAAAGTTACTGTATGGTGTGCAGTGTCTTGTCGTGGGGTGATTGGACCTTACTTTTTTGAAGATAAAAATGGTTCCACTGTAACTGTCACATCTCAACGTTACATTCAAATGCTGGAGACATTTTTTGCTCCACGGCTTCATGCTTTTCCAGATATTGACATTCAGCAAACCTGGTTTCAACAAGATGGAGCCACCCCACACACTGCCAGGCTGTCAATGGTTGCATTGAGACGTTTGTTTGGAGAGCGCATAATTGCAAGGAACGCTAACATCGCTTGGCCTCCACGGTCTCCAGACCTTTCATGCGACTTCTTTCTATGGGGACATCTAAAGAGCGTTGTGTACCAGACTAGGCCAAGAACACGTCGCCAACATCCCAGTGGACACATTGCGTCGCACAATATTAATGATAAGTCTTCAAAACCGATTGAATGAATGTGTTAGAAATAATGGACAGCACTTAAATGATGTGATTTTTAAAAAGTGATTTTTAACTTAACGAGTATTGTAATTTCCACTCTTGCCTTACACATTTTCAGCATTAAAAAATTTTGTTTTCAATTAATTGGTTAATTATGATTATTTCAAAATTTCCCGTTTCTCTGCGCCACCCTGTATATGTCACTACTTTATATTAAAATAATATATATTAAGTTATATTCTTTACTAGCAACCCGACTCGGCTTCGCCCGGGAGAATGCATTGCGTGATAAGCGCTTTTTTTTTCTCCAGTGTCAATGAACAACGACCAATTTACGTCTCGGCATGATGGGTTAAATTCACTGACTGGACTATTAGTTATATTATCATGGAGATGCATGCAGGCGCGGATTCAAGGGGGGGGGGTCACGGGGGTCATGACCCCCCCCCCCCCCAAACGGAGACCAAATTTTTTTGCAAATTCAAAAAACGAAAACACAATTACCAGACAAATAAAACTTAATGAATTTTAACTGAAAAACAGGTTTTTTTTTTTCATTTTATTCAATACTGAATTATCTTTATTGGAATTATTATGTTCTGTTACAACTGTACATATTTACAACTTCAAACCTCTTGTATAAAAACTATTAGTTATACAACAAAATCAACTCGTCTATTTTGTTTAGCAAACCTTGTGATTACCGAATCGATGTTTATAGTGATGTCACGATGAATGTGCAGCAATGCACGGGTAGGAAACTGGGGCTTTTTTGGCACCAAACATTTTTGCCGACGTCCAAACTGCAAGCTTGGTTGGCAATTTAAGCTGTGACTTTCTCCCTTTGTCGGTATCAACTCGACTTGCCGAAACTGTAACGTACCTTGATCCTTTTCTCGAAGCTCGATGTAAGAGTCGCAAAACAAGCCGTAGCAATTTGTACGAATATTTTTGGTGCGCTAAACGCATCAAATTTCTATCCATGAAGCTTGCAAAAAATTTGGTCTGGTTTTGTACGTTTGGTTATTTTGTGATTGCGTTTTTAGTGATACCATTTTTCTTAACAATTTCAATTCTCTGACCCCCCCCCCCCCCCAAAGCCAAACTCTAGATCGAATCTCTGACCCCCCCCAAAACCAAACTCTAGATCCGCGCCTGGATGCATGTGCAACACATTCTTGTCAGACGTAATTTAAGAATGGCGACGTGCATGAAACACAAATCCCCCTTCTGTCCAATCTTAACTTGGCTGTGAATTTTGCGGAACGAAAAGTTTACAGGCGAAATGAAGAAAACCCGAGTTGCACTTCCAGGGAAACTCCAAACACAACCACCCTCTCAGAAGTCTTAACTCAACACGACTCAACGGTTTGCTGCTGGCTGTATCTGGGGCAATAGGTTCGCCCGCTAGCTAGGCTGTAACAGGGATGATAGATTCGCCCTTAGATAGGTCGTAAACTGTTGCTTCAGTATTTGAATGGACATGGTTGGAAGAAATTAAAACGTATAAACATTCATAGTGGGCGATATATTGAAGATAGACATATGCTCTCGCGGACTTTTTTGTAGAACGTTTCATGCTGAACAATTTTACACTCATAGTATTTAGATATATTTAACAATTTGCCCAGCATATGCCTACAAAGCGCTCGGACGCCAGGTTTTTCTTCGACTTTTCCACTGAAATCATTACTGCTCGACTTCCTTTGATCACAAATAAATTATTTTCTACAGAAATCATCCTCGAGATATCCTTTACAGAATGGTGAAAACCGCATGAAAATCCATCCAGTGATTCTCGAGTTTACCCGTAACAAACACAAATCGGGGACTTTGTTTTATACTAAGTAGAGATTATACGCCAGTGGAGCCTCCGTGGCTTAGGCGGCAGCGCGCCGGCCTCTCACCGCTGAGTCCGTGGTTCAAATCCCGGTCACTCCATGTGAGATCTGTGCTGGACAAAACGGAGGCAGACAGGTTTTTCTCCGGGTACTCCGGTTTTCCCTGTCAAAAAATTTCATTCCAGCAACACTCTCCACTATCATTTCATTTCATCTGTCATTCTTTTAATCATTGCCCCAGAGGAGTGCGTCAGGCCTCGGCAGCCGGCACAGTTCAAATCCTCGCCGCTAGATCGGGGCTTCATTCATTCCATTCCTGACCCGGTCGGAGACTGGAAGCAGGCTGTGGATTTTCATTTTTTTTCAGAGATTATACGCCAATCAGTATAATTTAATAATATAATATAATCCTCCTTCCGTCCAATCTAAATGGACTGGGAATTTTGCGGAACGAAAAGTTCACAGGCGAAATGAGAGTTGCACTTCCAGGGAATGGTGAGGTGAATGAAACTCAAATCCCCCTTCCGTCCAATCTTAACTTGACTGTGTTTCACAGGCGAAATGAAGAAAACCCGAGTTACACTTCCAGGGAAACTCCAAACACAACCACCCTTCTCAGGAGTATTAACTCAACACGACTGGATGGTTTGCTGCTGGCTTCTATCTGGGGCAATAGGTTCGCCCGCTAGCTAGGCTGTAACAGAGATGATAGACCCGCCCTTAGCTAGCTCGTACTCTGTCGCCTCAGTAGTTGAATGGACATGTTTGGAAGAAATTAAAACGTAAAAACACTTAAAGTGGGCGATGTATTGAAGATAGACATATGTTCTCCCGGACTTTTTTGTAGAACGTTTCATGCTGAACAATTCTTACACTCACAGTATTGAGATATTTTTAATGGTTTGCCCTGCGTAAGCTTACAAAGCGCTCGGACGCCGGTTTTTTTTTACCTTTCCACTGAAATCGTTACTGCTCGGCTTCCTTTGATCATAAATAAATTATTTTCTACCGGAGTAATCCTCGAGATATCCTTTATAGAATGGTGGAAACCGCATCCAAATCCATCCAGTGGTTCTCGAGTTTACCCGTAACAAACACAAATCGGGGACTTTGTTTTATACTAAGTAGAGCGTAGAGATATATTCTTTGCCGATATATTGTTGCAACAAATACGTACATGTCATTTAAGATACAGTATTTTATACATGTCCGATGAATGACTGATTACACGGGACGGCGAAAACAAGCAGTGACCAGTTGCGCACTGACTGCTATTTTTCTTTTCTGTTTAGCACCCCGCAGACAGAAATCTATTCGTCTCACAAACAAAAACTTTCTCTAACATTAAAATTCAACTCATTGCCTCAAACTTTTACGCTTACACAATTTAATTGGCCCAAAAATACGAAAACTTACCGCGCACTAACTTTTTTATGCCATTTAGATTATTTTATGAGTAGGATCAACTTTTAAAGCATCATTACATGTTCATAAATTATTAAATATAGCATTTTTTCATATTTTGCATCCCAGATTCCAGTTCTATAAATTTGCGAAGTTTCAAAATTATATTTTCATTTTAAGTGGTCTAATTCTTGGTGTAACCGAAGTGCTCAACTGGCGCACTTACTCTGTAGTTCTTTCGGAACAGCTATAACCTACCAGCTCCCCGCTCCCTGTTCGGCAACCACCACCACGTACGCTGCAACTTGACCTTGAAGCGTCACGACATTCCTTCCGAACTATTGACGTCAGAAAAGTTGGATGGCGCAGCCACGCGGCAGAATGTTGAAGCTGTAACATTGTGACTGGTGAGATTTATTTAGATGGTGAAGCATTGACGTCGTGATGGAAACAGAAAGAAATTTGTCAAATTCGAGGAGGTACTGCTCTGTATACGGTTGCAAAACGTATAAAACGGCTACGAAATATCTTCACTACTTTCCTGTACAAAAAGTTCAGAGAGAAAGATGGGCTTCGGCGCTGTCAATTGGATAACGTGTTACATATTACATGACAGTGTGCAGACTGCATTTTTGTGAAGACGACTTCTTTCCACCGGTACTGTTGATTATTGATAGTTATTGTCTCTAATTTGTATTCACATGGATTATGCTACATCAAAAATACTGATAAACTTATAGCCTATTAGGCCTACTTCTGTGCCGTACAAAGAATGTAATCCGCTCTTCGTAAACTTATTTTAGGGGTTCTTCCGATTGACAATAGCCGAATGGTTAGAAAACTTAAGAAAAATGCTGTTCCTAGCCTTAATTTGCCAGAGAATTTATATTCTTGCCTTTGAACAGCAAGTATGTAGGTTATTGAAGTATGATTTGGCTTAAATTGTGTTTTTCGCTATGATCTCCCTACTGTTGAATTTAGTTAATTAAAATGTAAAATCTTAGTTTTAAGTATCGGTTTGGTGACCCATCATCCCAGGCAGGCCGGTAACACCTATACTACTCAGGCAGATAGGTCACTTAGTCGTAATTTTAAAGTTATAGTGATGTTAAGTATAGGCTACATATGCGGTAATGTAGCGGGAAACCGGATCGGCCTAGGCTATTCTAACTTTAATTAGTTCTCATTTCAGGGTTTTACAGTTTTGAGTGCGAATAGTTGGTTTGAAAGCTGTACAACAGTAAGGAGAGTACCGGTATGTTTTGTATAGGTTTTAATTGGTATTATGGTTTATGTCGAGCTGAGGAGTGAATTTGGTTTGGCTTTTAGTGTAGTTTTTGATCTGTTCCGTTTGCTTATGACAAGTTCAAATGGAGACTCCAGCTTTGATAAATATCTGTATTTTAAATATTTAATTAAATATATTGATAAAGAGGATGTCTCCATTTTAACTTGCCTGTGGCAAGAGATTAATAAATTAACATTCTTGCCTTTGAACAGCAAGTATGTAGGTCAATATTTGCAATATTGAAGTATGATTTGAGCATCCCAAGTAACACTTCTTTGAACCCAAAACATTCATGCAAATTCAGGGTTGCTTGATTCAATTTATTATCAGGGAGTCATCCTTTGTGTTATGTGAGATATATATATATTGTGAAATTAATTTAAAAAAAACATCGATACCGCTAGGCTCCCAAGTACAGGCTTCATATATGTAACAGCAGACAGTAAATTAACTATCTACATGTGGGTAATATTTTTAACTGGTAGTATTTAGGCACTGCATTTAAATTGATTATAAAAATATTTCTATCAATGAAAGGAAATATGTAGTATTTTGCCATCATAAATTAGAAGCCATAACAAACGCACACCCAATTACTTCACGTCACTATATCGCCGCCATATTGCAAACAGCTGACCGTAAGCTCCTCCCCCGTTTCGGACGTCAATAGCTTCTATATGTCCCGTGTAGTCTCTCCTGAGCAGACGTCTTGCGTGTCGACGAATGTAATCGAAAGTATTTCGAGTGTGAGGGTTGGGGAAGTCCTTCCAATGGCTTCATGTCTCTCATTGCCAGGCGCGGATCTAGAGTTTGGTTTTTGGGGGGTCAGAGAATCGATCTAGAGTTTGGCTTTGCGGGAGGGGGGGGGGGGGGGGGGGGGGGGGGGGGTCAGAGAATCGAAATTGTTAAGAAAAATTGTATCACTAAAAACGCAATCACAAAATAACCAAAGGTACAAAACCAGACCATTTTTTTTTTGCAAGCTACATGGATAGAAATTTGATGCGTTTAGCGCACCAAAAATATTCGTACAAATTGCAACGGCGTGTTTTGCGACGTTTACATCGAGCTTCGAGAAAAGGATCAAGGTACGTTACAGTTTCGGCAAGTCGAGTTGGTACCGACAAATGGAGAGAGTCACAGCTTAAATTGCCAACCAAGCTTGCGGTTTGGACGTCGGCAAAAATTTTTGGTGCGAAAAAAGCCCCAGTTTCCTATCCGTGCATTGCTGCACATTCATCGTGTCATCACTGTAAACATCGATTCGGTGATCACAAGGTTTGCTAAACAAAATAGACGAGTTGATTTTGTTGTATAACTAATAGTTTTTATACAAGAGGTTTGAAGTTGTAAATATGTACAGTTGTAACAGAACATAATCATTCCAATAAAGATAATTCAGTATTGAATAAAATGAAAAAAAAACCTGTTTTTCAGTTAAAATTCGTTAAGTTTTATTTGTCTGGTAATTGTGTTTTCGTTTTTTGAGTTTGCAAAAAAATTTGGTCTCCGTTTGGGGGGGGGGTCATGACCCCCGTGACCCCCCCCCCTTGAATCCACGCCTGCTCATTGCCAGCCGAGTTTCATAAGAAATCTGGAACGGGTACTTGCTGTTGGTAGGATGTCGTACCGGCACGAAGTCATTGATGCTAGCAAGTAGCCAGTGGTACAGCAGGGCGATTGCCGACTCCACATGAGGTGTTTCGAGGAGGGTCCAGGACAGGCTCGGCACCAGTTGAAGGTCGGGCGCGAGGGTGGCTCCTTGACTACTTTTAAGTGTGGGGTGTGGAAGAACAGAGTGGTGCCGAGGGACTGATGGTCAGATAAAAAGATGTTTCTACCAGCAGTGTTGGATTTCAGTTGTAGTGAAGATAATATGAAGTCCAGAACGTTGGAGCCCCTCGTTGGGTACACGTTATGCTGCTGTAATCTGAGGCCAGTAATAAAGTTATCTACAAAGAAGGAGTCATCATCATTGTCAGGTGCAGGACCGGATTTACCGTAAGGCAAAATAGGCACGTCCCTAGGGGCGCCGCAGTCCAAGGGGCGCCGCAAGGCACCCCTTCGGTTAAGCAACCGGCAATTATATGTACTGGAGGCGCCCCGAAGGGCACCGCCGTCAGGCGCCCTCTTTGCTACGGCTTTAAATGTGCTAAGTTAGGATTATAGCAGTATACATGCTAAACTAAATATTGAGAAATGTGCAGAGACATTTAGAAATAATATCGTGTCTTTGTCGCATGCCCGCCCATGCCCTTCCACTTCGCTCTGCGTTATGGCGTTCGACGCCCTTTTGTCCCGATAAGTGTGAGATGGGTGGGGAGGCGGGCGAGCGGAGCTGTGCAGCGCGCGCTGTTGTTGCGGTAGCTGGGTTTGCTTGCATTTTAGTAGCATCGAAGTGCCCCGCGCCTCACCCCCCCGCCCCCCCCCCCCCTTTCCTGTCCTGTGTGTGAGTTCGAACTTGCGCTGTGTTGTGATTTGATCTGCAAGTAAATGTTTTAAACTATGGGCAGCAAAAAGTTGTCTGGTTACCAAAACCATGTCCGCAAAGCTGAAGAGGATAAGAAAGCCGAGGTTACACTATCAAAATGTCGGAAAATAAAATGAGATGTTTAGTGCGCGTGTGAATCCTACACCTTCAAAGGAAACTTCGGGTAACAATAACAATTCTTGCTCTGCGGTTCACGACATTGAGCGATGGTGTTCAGCAACTTGAGGTAAGCTACCGTACACGAATTACTTTACGCAAAGTAGGCTTTTCCCAATAGGCGATTCCTTGATACACTGTTGCACTAAGTGACATACGTAAAAACTCAGACTGGCCTCGAAACCGTACCGTGCCTGCAGAGTATATTAAAAGTTGTTCTTTTTAAATTTACTATGTTTGAAGTGCTCTAATTAATACGGGATTTTCCATTTCAGCTCCAACAAGCCAAAATTGATGAAAAAGAGAATGAAAATTCTACATTTAATTCAAATGACACCTTAGGGGGAGAAGGCAACGAAAATTTAAATTTGCCTCAGCGGACAAACAACACTCTGCAAGGACCGTCACATAGTGATGACATTGTTGAAGGAACCGGTGACGGTGACAACAATGAAGTAGAGGTGAGTTCGATATTTTCAACACTCAACAATGGTAGGGAGGAAGACAGCGCAACGCCTAAGCCTGTGCACCATTTTTTTTTTCACTGCTGTGGCGCGTTTATGTTGCCAACTTTTGAACAATATATACAATACAATACAGTGATGCAGTAGCGCTTCTTTGTGATGTGGGCGCGGAGGTTCCGGACCAAAATGTTTCTCGCATAAGTTGGTTTAAATATTGGTGAACACTTTTTGTTTCTTTGATTATTAAAGAAACTAAATTTGATAATCACTATTTTTCTTCCAATCCTTTCTAACGCAGACAAAAGCTCTAGCAAACCTATCGTAATGACATAAATAGATAAAAAATAATGGTACCATAAAGAATACAGTTACAAATAACCAAAAATACAGGCCACTGCCTCATGGCCTCGAAACCTTCTCAATAACACCCGAACTACTACTAAAAAAAATATAACATGCATTTATTATGATTTTTAAAAGACTGTAAATGTAGTACGGTAGACTCCTGGGATAAAGAAAATATTGATGTATTCGAAACATTATTTTGTTGCAGTGTCCAATATCTGAAGTACGACCAGTGTCGCCCAACCAAGATGCGTGATCATGTAGCAACTCACGGAGTTCAGCAGAACATCAATAATGGTTTTGGTGCTTCTAAGAGAGTTTTAGCGACAAAACTAGGTATCTGACAAAAACATGTTTGTTCGTACAATGAAAAATGGAGAGACTCAAGATCGGTGGTGGCTTGTTTACTCACTAAGTACAGGCTGTGGGTTATGCGTGGCTTGCTTACTATATTCCTCGTCTAAAGAGTCATCATTAACTCGAGGATTTAATGATTGGAAAAATGCTAACTGTCACTTAGAGGCTCATGAAAACTCACTCTCACATAAGGACTGCGTTGCAAGTTTTAAGAACAGGAAAAGCGCGTCGAGTCGTGTAGATATGGCATTAGTTAGCTCGAGTCTGAAACTTTCTATTGGGGAGAGGTCTTACGTCGTATCTGTGAGGTTATCAAATCATTGGCAACAAGAGGGCTTACATTTCGAGGAGACGACGAACATTTTGGCAGCGATTCCAAGGGCAATGTTTTAGCTACACTTGAACTGTTGGCAAAGTTTGACCCGTTTTTAGCCGCAGACATGGAAAAGTATAGTGAGAAGGGAAGTGGAAGTACATCTTGTCGAAAACAACGTTTGAAGAAATTATCATTGTCATGGGCCGAAATTCAAAAGGCTATTGTTGGAGAAATAAAGCAGGCTAAGTATTTTGGAATAAGTGTTGACTCGACGCCCGATTTCTCCCACACCGATCTGTTGACTTTTATCATTAGATATGTTACGGCCAATGGTGAAACAGAAAAGGGTTTCTAGGTTTTATGGCGAGCATCGGGCACAAATCAGAGCAGCTTTTTGATGCAGTAAAGGCTAAGTTGGAAGATCTGGATTTGAAAGTAGAGGATATTCGAGGCCAATCTTACGATAACGCAAGTAATATGTCCGGCGAATATTCCGGGTTGCAAGCTCGAATGGCGGCCTTGAATCCCTTAGGTCTCTATGCACCATGCTCACCCCATTCACTAAATTTGGTTGGAACTCATGCCGCTGAATCTTGTTCAGAATCTGTAAGGTAGTTTTTAACAGCTCAAGAACTGTACAACTTTTTTAATGCTTCGACCTACCGATGGGAAATTTTAAAGAATTTTATTTGGCGCGTACTAAAAAGCCTGTCAGTGGCTCGGTGGTCGGCACGATATGACGCTTATCAGGCTCTGAGGGAAGGCTGGTGTGGCATCGAGGCAGCTCTTGAGAGTATACACGAAGACAGAAATCAAAAGGCAAACACTCGAAGTGAAGCCAAAGGCATCTTAAGCAATATCCTACAATTAGAAACTGCTTTCCTAGTTGTTTTCTGGAGTACCGTTCTAAAAAGATTTAATACTGTCAGCCAGAAGCTCCAAAAAGTTAGCACTAATTTGAGCTCTGTGGTAGAATGTTACGCTTCGTTAGCGGAATTTGTGCAAAGTTTAAGAGATAATTTCGATGTCTATGAGAAAGAAGCCAAAGAATTAAGCGGTATTGCTCAATATTCCTACAACCTAAAGAGAAGACCGGAACGAAAGACTAGGAATGATGAGACAAAGCAAGGAGAGGGCTCAGAAAATTTTCGCGTCAATGTATTTTATGTAATTCTGGATGTACTAAGTGCTGAGCTTTAGAGGCGAAGTGAGGCTTACAAAGTCCTCCATAAGAGATTTTATTTTCTAGAAAACCTGTTAGACCTAGACGGACCAATGATAAAAAAAATCGCTGACGATCTCTCAGAAATGTATGTGGATGATTTGAAAGTGCACTGGCTGACGAGTGCTTGCATTTAAAGGAACATTTAAAAATTGCAGATTTTAAGGTAAGTCAGCCTCAGAGCTCAGCACTTACCTTCATGAAAAAGATTTACACGATTTGTTCCCGAACGTAAACATTGCTTTACGAATACTTCTCACCATTCCAGTGACCAATTGTTCTGGAGAAAGATCATTTTCGGTACTGAATCGCTTCAAGAACTATTTGCGGTCAGTCACTAAAGAAGAAAGGTTAAACTCTATTGCACTCCTAGCGATTGAAAAAGATATAACGAAAAACTTGAACTGCGATGCCATAATTAATGAATTTGCCGAAAAGAGGGCAAGAAGGAAACTTTTGAAGTAGTTCTCGTTGTGCTTGAGGCAGGCACAATGCCTGCCTCATGTTAAAATTCATGTTTTTAATCTGCACTTTAATTTCTCTAAAAGATATTGCAGGAAGATATGCAGTTGGCCTTATTTGTATTTTAGAGGCGCTTTGATCAATTTAAAATGTCGTTCGTACCACTGCTCTTCATGCGTTCTACAATTTTTTGCTATATTTCGTGCTACCGCAGTTCATTCGGATACAGCAGTAAATAATGATTTTATTTTTGAAGCTACTCTTCTTTTTTTGTTGTATGAATTAAGGCTAAACTTATGCTGTCAGCCATATATCTGTTTATTCCTTTTTTCCGAACCTTACCTCATGCGAGTGGCTATGCCTTATCATAAAAATCGGCGAGGGAGGGGGCTCAAGTGGGGAGGGGCGCTCAATGGAGAGGTGCCTATAGCGTAACTTTGGGTAAATCCGGCCCTGGTCAGGTGTACTAGTTGTTGTGGAGGTCCATTTTAATGTGGGAAGATTGAAGTCACCCATTTACACCACTTCGCCTTGCGATAGAGCTGCAAGCACTGAGTCTAGACACTGATCCAAGCTGTACAGGGGACTGCCCGCTGGCCAGTAGTAGCAACCCACAAATTTGTGGCGACCTGGAAAAAGTAACTCCACCCACACTAACTCACAGTTCCGCTCAAGGTCTGATCTTTTTTTTTTTCTTACGGTAAAGCACTGTTCACTGCTAGCTACACCCCTCCCCCTCTCGTAGCACGATTACTGCGAAATATACTAAAGTTAGCATTGAGAGGCTGTTCACTATCGCTAACCATTTGGGTAATCCATGTCTCAGACAGCCCCACCACGTCTACATGACTTCATTCAGGCAGATGTATTTCACAGTCGGAGAGTTTATTATTGAGGCTACGCAGGTTTTGGTAGTAGATGCTTATTTCTGATTTGGTGTTGTGTTCAGAGAAAGTAGGCCCAGGATTCAGCTGTATGTCTCCAGCCAGCAGCAAGAGGCATAGCAGTCTCATAGCACCCGAGTAACCTGCCCGGGGCTTGGTTGGCCCAGGGTGAATGGACTGGTGGCTGCCTACCGGGAATATGGCGTTACCTGTCGGAGAGAAAGCCGGGATGTAGTAAATTCTCTCAGATAACAGTCACACGAGAGTGACACAGACTTTTTCACTTGCACATGCGGATTCACAATATTGAATATTGTTTCGTGGAGCACAACTTGTCACCATGACTTTTAAAAATACTGCGCAAAGGAAACCAACTGTCGCAGCTCTGTACACTCACGCACTCACTCTTGCCGCCATCTTGATGTCATTTGGTGCTTCCCAGATATGCGGGAGAATTGAATGTGAATTATACGGATATCCGCTGAGGCGTAACAAGACTTTACCAGTCATTCAATGTCATTATCGATGCCCTTCTATTAACCATGGTCTGCGCTAGCTGTTGTCGGGCCCTGTGCAAAACTTGGGTGTGGGGCTCTTGAAGCCGTGTGGCGTTCACAATTTGCACTCGAAAGTTGCTCGCGCTGATCTACTAAGTGTCAGTAAAATTACAAACAAATAAGGAAAAGAAATAATTTTTTTAAAAGTCTAATATTGGCGTGTTAAAAGTTGTAAACTATTTGTTTAATTAAAACAAATATAAATGTTTTGCTTATATTTCTAATAAATTTTAAAAGTAATTTTATTATGGTATCACGATTTTAGACAAGAAAAATCAGTCCATATTCTTTGTTGAATGTGGGACGAAGAATACACGAACACTTTTTTATGTTTTAACAAGTAGTTCCGTGAAGAACTATTTCATATTTTCATATACCGGTACCGGTATCCTACTTATGCTAATAGCCTCTATCAACATACAAAATTTCAGTTTGATTGGTGTGATAGATTCGTAGATGTTGAGAATCGTATAACTATTTCGGATGGACGCCATGTAGGATTTTTAGGCCATAGAGTTATTATTATTATTATTATTTATTTACCATAAATCGTACACGAAGTATGGAAGGCCTAGTGAAAAAGGGCAAGCCCCACATACATATTTCATGCTTCACAGGCACAGCTTACATCTACATTTGTTTTAACAATATTTACAAGTTTTACAAAGATATTTGCAGTATTTACATATTTAGAATATTGACATAGTACATTTTCCTGTTCACTCACTCTCTCACGCACGCACTTTCATAACCTCGATCACGCGATACATACATTCATTCCATTCAGATACTCATTCATTCAGCGAGACAATCAATCACTCATACATACGTTTATTTATACAATGTACTTTTTTACGTACGGCTTGAATTTCCTAAGAGGCAATATCTTGGCATCCCCTGGCAGCGCGTTCCATAACCGCGCAGAGCGGCCGTAGAAACCTGTCAGGTAAGCATTGCTACGTGCGAAGGGCGGAACGAGGGTTACACCTCGTCCTCTCCGAACTGAGCGGTATGCCAATGACAGTCGGCAAAAAGGGTCAATATTAATGGAACCTGTAAGGGATTTTTTAAGAAAAATTAGATCAATTTGTTTGGCTGTTGCCTCTATAGATGGAAATTTTGACAAAGGGGAAGGGGAATAACGAGCTATTAGTCTTTCTGCGCGGCGCTGTACACGCTGGAGCTTGTTCATGTTTTCCGCTGTAGTGGGATGCCAAGCAGGTAAGCCATACGTTAATATCGGACGGACCATGCATGTGTAAGCCATCCTGAAGGCTCTAGGTTTACAACCTCTCATGTTTCTGTACAAGAAACCCAGAACTTTGGTGGCCTTACATCTTGCCTCTTCACTTTGCATGTTCCAATTCAGGGTGTCTGAGATTGTTACCCCTAATAGCTTTAAGTTTGTGCACTGTGGGATGACACTGTTCATAATTTTGTATTCATTCTCAATGGGTTTTTGTGACCTGGTTATTCTTATGTATTTACATTTTTGTACATTTATATTTAAATTATTCACAGAACACCACAGCGATAAGTTGTCCAGATCTGATTTAAGACAGAGGGAATCTTCTTCACATTTAATGCCCCTGTATAGCACGGTGTCATCTGCATATAGTGACATTGATGAGGTGACACAGCCAGGAAGATCGAGCACATATATAGTGAAGAGAAGAGGTCCGATCACAGAGCCCTGAATCACTCCAGAAGTAACTTGAGCAGCCTGCGATCGAGCTCCTCCGTACACCACACACTGTGTTCGACCCTCTAGGAATGACCTCACCCATGCAAGTAAGCTACCCCTTATGTTAAGCTGCTGTAGCGTTAACAAAAGTCTTTCATGAGACACTTGATCGAAGACCTTAGCCCAATCCAGTGCAATACAGTCCACTTGTTTCACTTCTGGCTGATTCAAGTAGAACTGAAACTCATCAATGACTTTTGTCAATAGAGTAGTGCAAGAACGACCCGGAAGAAAACCGTGCTGATTTGGGTCGAGCAGATTGTTCTCCCGTAGGAATTTCAGCACACTGTTTGCTACTAGCCGCTCCATACATTTACAAATTATAGATGTTAGACACACCGGTCTGTAATTTGCAACATCTTCTCTGTCACCTTGCTTATAGATTGGCACCACGTTAGCACATTTCCACCCACACGGCACAGAACCTTGGTTGATAGACAGGTTGAATAACGCACTCAGAGAGGGCGCTAATGCTTCCGCACACTGCAGCAGGATCCGTCCGGGAACATCATCTGGGCCGGTCGCCGCATGTGGTCTAATCTTCCGTAGGCTCTGAATCACCTCAGTTGTTGTGAAGTACAGGTTGGAGAGTGGGAGGGGTGGAAGTGATGACCTTGGCAGAAGCAGGTTCGTGGTCATATCCGGCTTAGAAAAGTTCTGCTTGAAACTGTCACTGAACGCTGTTGCAATATCTTGGGGTGCACTGAGGAATGTACCGTTACAGTGAAATGAGGCTGGCGCAGCGGTGCCGCGTCTTCTGGACAAAAATTTCCACATTTCACTGGTGCTGCTTATTTTGTGAATATAATTGTCGTATGTTTCGCGAATTAATTTCTTTGTTTGGTTCCTGATGTTCTTGTATTTTTCCCACATGATGTCACTTGAGCAACTTTTCCATTTCTTGTATAAAACGTTCCTTTTCCTAATCATTTTAATGACTTCCTTCGTCACCCATGGAGAATTTTTCTTCCCACTAATGGTTATTTTCGGTATAGCTATATCCACACATTCAAAGAAACAATTTCGCCAGGCGTGCTACACTGAGTTGATGTCGCTGGTGTCCAGAATACATGGGGTGGGAAGGTGTTTGAGGTATAAAGATGATAGCAATTTCCAGTCTGCCTTTTTGTAATTGTATACTGTCCTCACTGTGCTCTTGCTGCGTGGTTTGTTGTAATGCAATGTGGTAAAGATGGCTGCGTGATCACTGAAACCGGGTATGACTTCAGCTTTCTGTACGGAGGAAGGAAGGCTTGTTAGGAATAGGTCTATTGTGGAGCGTGTAGTTTGTGTGATTCGAGTTGCTTCGGTTATTAATTGGTCAAGGAATAAACCGTAGAATGCGGTAAGGAATTCTTTAGCAATGGGATCCTTGGGAGTGGGAGGAGAGTTTTGCCAGTCTATTTCTAAATTAAAATCGCCTGTTATGTAAATGGCCTTGTATTTGTGCTGGATGTATTGTACACGACGGAGGGACTCCAAAAGTTCATCATTGATGTGCCGAGTTGAATTTGGAGCACGGTATACAGAGCCTATTAGAAATGTATTGTTCGCACACGTGAATTCCACCCACACAGCCTCAGCATCAGTTTCAAGCTCCCGTTGGCGAACAGGCCTTAACTCTGGTTTCATGGCTATTAGTACCCCTCCCCCTGATGTCCAGGTTCGATCTTTGCGGAACATGGTGTATGTTACCGGAAATATTTCTGGGTCGTTAGTGGATTTTTTCAGCCATGTCTCCCCTGAACACACAATTGACGGATTAAGTGCTGTGAGACAAGAACGCAGGTCCGGTTGTTTGGAGGGACATGTTACACTTCGAGCATTGAAGGAAAAAATGGACAATGCTTTGCTATCCGAGGGTGTTACCTCACTATCTACACTATTTGCACTCTGTGTCGATGTATTAAAAATGAGTTAGAGAACTGAGGTAAAGAACAGTTCCAACACAGCCACGATTGTTTCCCAGAGGTGATTATTTTGTGTTTTGAAGCACTGATTTTTGCACAAGTTCTGTGCGCTTGAGAGTGGCAAGATGTACATGTCACAAATAACTGATTCACACGACCCTTCGAATCACAAATTATACACACCTTATTCGGCCCTGGGTTCATCTCCACATCTCCACTGAGAGCCACAGACAGCACCACGAGATGTAATAATGTAGCGGGCGGTCTGGCAACCCCGCGCAGTGCTGGGCGCCCTCTGCCTGCTGCCGTGACTATCAGCCCCTCGCTTCCACACCATGTGAGAGAAGATAAATTGAGTTTACAAACTACCATGAGGTGTTCCTTCAGGTCCGAGTTCACACACGAGTCTTCAATTGTTAAAGAATGATCGAGGATCTTTTTCGAGGCACCCACTGAGCTTTTTACTAGGTAGAACACGAGGAAAAGTTGGAGCACTCTAACTGCTACACACCTGCTGGCCGCCATCTTGACCATCTTATGTACTATTACATGAAGATTATTGCGTAGGTGCATTATTCAAACTTCAATCGCATGATTAGCACACAAGGAAGCATAGCAACTATCTTGTGCTTATGAAAACAATTGAAATAAATTCGATGTCAGTGGATTAACATTTGGACAGCTCCGTGGTGTTGGGGTAGCGCGCTCGGAGGCCCCGGGTTCAATTCCCTGCTCCGTCAGGAATTTTAGAAACAGACGTGAGGGCTGGAACGGGGTCCACTCAGCCTCGTGAGGACAATTGAGTAGCTGTTTGACAGTGAGGCGGCGCCCCGATCACGAAAACCAAGATTAACAGCCGAGGGGACCCGATGCGCTGAGCACGTGTCACCCCAATATCTGCTGGCCAAATGGCTGGGCAGCAGTCGCTTGGTAGGCCTAGGTCCTCACGGGGTGTAGTGCCAGGGGTTATGTTATTAACATTTCTACTACTTGCTTACAATGAATTCCTTCTTACATTGTAGGTAGGGCATGATCACTTCTCGTAATTCTCCGTCCGTTCCGCACTCATACCGATATCACGTCTTGTAAAATTCGTTTTTTACTTCTTCGCTCAACTTTTACGGTATTAAAGGCAATAAATACGGGCAAATTCCTAGATACAGAATTGTTTTTTTTTTTTTTTGAGCGGGGGGGCCATGACCCCCATGACCCCTCCCTTGCGTACGCCACTGCATACCGGTAAAATGCATTCATTTCCCAAGTGCTATACTATATTTTAGATCGGTATATTGCTCTAGTTTATGTTGTAAAATTTAATGTTTTACGGCAGTTTACATGATTTTCCGAGTGCGATGAAAAGTATTGTGACTGCCGTACACTTCACGCCAGCCAGCAAAGATCAACAAATATTCCTTGATTTCGATCGTTTAACGGCTTCGGTGGCGTAGTTGGTAGCATCTGAGCTTCTATGCCCAAGATCGCGGATTCAATCCCGGCCGAAGTCGTCGGATTTTTTAAGAGTGTTAAACATCCCTCAGAGTGCCTTCCTTCGGAGGGGAAGTAAAGTCGGTGGTCCCATGTCATAGATTTATGGCATGTTAAAGAACCTTCCACTAATTACACCTGCGTGAAGCTAAATTATTTAGGTTAAGAATGTAAATAACGCTCTTAGGATCCTACGTTCGTTGCCAGGAGCCGACTGCGGTAGCGTCTAGTAGCTAAGTTCTAAACTAGTAGTCGTTGACGGAGGCGTTTGGCAGCAAAAGTAGGAACTATTTGAAAAAAATCAAAGTCTGCAGTCTTTACTTGAATTAATAAACAGATAACACACACTAATACAGTCATCACATTTAACACCGGTTATCAGACAGATTCTACACACACCCAATGTACACGGGGCTACGTGACCGCGTTGTTGCAGCCCCTAAGCTGAGGAACCAACCAACCATTCAACCATTTCCATCGTCATATATCTTACAACTTCGTACTATACCTGCACACGAATATTTTACTGGTAGGCCTAATCATACTTAAATCTCACTAATAAATAAGTCTACGGTTCCGTAGGCTCCATTTACACATACGTCTGTAGCCTGAAATGATACTTCACCTGATTGGTCAGAAGAAACTCATTGTCTTGAAATGTGATTGGCCACCTAATATACCCGTTCCATGTGTATTTTACTGTTCCTTTCCGCTGCTTGTGCCTGACAAACATCACGTGACCGTTGCAGTAGAAAGATTTGAAATGCTACGGCTGGCCGCCATTGAAGACTGGTGGTTATTTATTACAAGCAAAAGTAAAAGTATGCTATGCTTTCCAACATGTACTGAACGCTTATTTCATTCATTAGGGTGCGTGTTACAATATTTCCTTTCTTTTCAGACGGATGCAGGAGAGTTTGAGGGGCAGATGATTTCGTAGTTTCGACCATTGAAACCTCAATAACCAACTAGCTAGAGTTTCAGAGGCGAGATTTATACGGAACAGCCTGTAAGTTTTCTTTATGAATACATTTTGCCGATTCGTTCTATCAAACCTTAATTTTTGCCTCATTCCTTGTGTATACAGCATATTATATTAAGCCGAGGTACCGTACTGTATTTGATTTACTGTAAGTGGGCATATGCAAAAATTTTGTTACGATACAATTACTACGTTTACATGGCGAACTCAAATCGATTTGAATACGATCCTGTTTTCAGTACGCTGCCCGTTTACATGAGCAGTTTCAGTTCGTATTGAAATCTATGTATATAACAGGCGCGGGACACTGTTATGGGCGATTCGAATCAAAACAAAGACCGCCATGTGCGTTTTGTTTACTGTTTGGGCCCGCATGCCGACAGCTGTTGCAGTATACTCCATTTTTAGTGACTTAATCTGTATTATGTTGGATCCAATACTAAATTGAATAACAAGTGACTGGCGGTGTGATTAGAAACGGCGACAGCTACGTTTGCTCTAAATGTGGGACAACATAATTGATATGTAGGGTAGGTTTTAATTGCTAAGATGTAAACCTTTGTCATAGTTTCTGTCGGTATAATTATACTGACTAATCAGAATTTATGGATTTACTTTTATTTGTTTGTTTTTCGCGTTCCGTAAAAATCCGAATATAGGTATGATAGTCTTGTACATATTGGACAATATGTAATTTATTCCTGCCAAATGTACCAAACAATTGTTTTCATCTTGCTGAAGACTTTTGTCAAGTCTTTGTGCAGGATCAGCTTTAGTTTAGTTAACGGTAAGCTACTTAAGTAGTTTGATATGCGGTAGGGCCTATCCATGTCCATAATTTTCCTATCTATGCTATTACTTGCATGCATGCAGCTGTCTTAATAAAATACTACAAGTACAGTATTAAAGATACAAAGTGACTTGTGATGGAAGCACCCAGGTTTGGACCCTGGTCCTATGTTGACATACACTCCGCATGGCTGTGACTTCTGGTGTCCTATCCACCAGGGAATAAGGCAAGGATTGATACAATCCTAGGCATGGGCGATGAAGTCGACAAAGAATGTTTGTTGGCTCTAGAAATATATGTTAATATTGTTTGTTTGTGTACTTGCTAGAAGATATTAATACAGATACCCTCCAGCAAAATAATAGTAGGCTTTATTGGCTACTTTGTTATCTTCCCTCTGGTCCTCTTATTATGCTTAGCCTAGAGCCTGCAAGGCGTAGGCCTACTACATTGTTGGATGTAAAAGCCTAGGAGTACAGTAGGGCTTCATTCAGTAGTGCACGTTAGCCCTTAGCTCCTTTTGAGTGCTGCTTCATGGTAGGTTTCAGTCTTACTGTGTTAGTAGTCATCATTTTATGTATGCAGCTTGTCAAATTGTACCTCCCTATTTGATGGTGGAGCCTGCTAACATGCATTTTATAGCTGAGAGAACAAGGGTTGTTCTGGCATCGTAGGGACATTTTTCTTACACTGAGGGTTAAAGTTCTCTTAGCTTGATCACTCGAAATATGTAAGAAAGTTAGCATTGTATTCCTGTGCATGACAATGGAGTTCAGTACCTAGTATTTGTTCTAGGTGCTGAATAGCACCCAAATCTGTAATGGGTTCTTTACAGTCTAGCTGGAAACTGTTCTCAATGAGTGAATGACAGTTTGTAGTTCCAGGAAGTAAGGCTACCATGTTTTCAGCTCCCCTATACCTTGTAGACACACAACTCCCTAGTCTTACCCATTAGGCCTAGATACATGCCTGGACACAATTCTTGTTTGACCACCTCGTGTAGTGGCTAGCATTCTCGGTTCTTTCCCCAGAGGTCTGGGTTCATTTCCTGGCCCTGCCCATAAAAGTAATTCTGATCTGAGGTCTGAAACGGGGTATGCTAAGCCTCATGTGGCAATCCTGAGGCGAGGTGGATTCATTCCCAACTAGGCGATCTTGGAAGTGGTTTACCACGTCTACTGCAGGCAAATGCCACGATGGTTCCTTATTTATGGCCACGGCTGCCTCCCAATCCTCACCTAAAGTACAAAGACACACTAATACAGTCACCATATCAAGAACTATTGCGAGAGCATCAACAGAAGAAAGCAGAGATTTGGAGCGATTTTTACTCTACTGACGCTATGATAAACAGAGAGTGGTCAGTTGCCAATTACGAATTGCGTCTTCTTGTTATCCGATATGCGGTACATGGTTTTCACCACAGAGTTTGCCGCACATTAAAGTTTCACACACCTGATATAAACTGTGTTTGTTCTCTCTGTGAGAAAACATGTGAGCGTTATCACCTTGCTACTTGCATGAAGAGGAATAAGTCCTTGAAGGAAATTTGTTGTGACTAGTTATGTAGTTATATTTCTTATTTTGTTTGCTTTGGCCATTGGCTGTAATAAATATATTATTTACAGTCACCATATTACAACATGTTATCGTAAAAAAATACACACACCTAAGTACATGGGTCTCAATGACCACCATGTCCAAGCCCCTCGAATGATAAAAGCAACAACAAAACAACTTGTGTTAAAAGTGGTCGTGCTACAGTGTTGAAAACTTCTGAACTATAAGAGACCCCTGGCCAAACTTTTCTGTTCACAAATCTGTTTCAGCTTTATCACATTCGTCATTTGAGACCTTCTCTAGCTTCATGAAGATAAGGGGTAATAAATGAAACAAGTATCAGGCGCCCAGCCTACACTAGGACTGGGCAGAAGAGCAACTCACGTGTGCCTCTCCTCTTCACAGTCCTACTGCAAACAAACATTCCCCCACTCTGCCTCTGCTATATTGAAAGGCGGATTACCGACCATTTGCATATATGTGGTGTTGATTTGCAATAATACTACTACATGCATTGCATTTATCTGTGTAGGCCTACATTGAAATTTAATTTTTGCTTCGACTTGTGCTTTGGACATTTGCAGTTTATCTTCCACCCGGGGCTGGTCCAGTTTTCCAAAGAGGGTTTTCGAGGCTGGAGTTGCGGTCGGGTGGCTTAAAACAGCGTGCCATCAACCATCCAAGTAGCTTACTGATCACGTTCAAGATCTCGTGTGTTTCTGTGTTCTCAACGAGCTTAACCATTGGTATTCACATCTCTGAAGGTTGTTTTCAGCTGCACAATCAAATGTAAAAGACAAAATGTAAACATGCAGAAAGCGGTATTCAAATAAATGAAATCTGTCGTTCACAAAGTAATTATCATTCCTCGAAACCTACTCCTCATCCTGAATCCACATTACTGTATAGAATATTGAGGTTATATTGACCTCATTCAGTAGAGGAGGGTGGGGGTAGAATTTATGGGAGAATGAAATATATGAACATAGCATTTCATTGCAGCTACATTACTGGTGAATAAAGTGCAGCATGGTTGGGGGCGAGGAGGGGTTACGAATGTTTTGAGGTTATGATGGTATAATGAAGCAAACTCTAATTACTCGCGATTATATCATTTTTAACAGCTTTTAGTCATTATTAAGAACATTTATATTGTATTAAAAGCACCGGTAGGCTTTCAAATAGGCAAATCAATGGAAAAATAATTCTCGTAGATTTGGAAGTCATACCAACATGTCACATCAAAACTCATCATTGGTATTTCATTTTTGGAACGATATCGCCTCCTGAGGTGCAATAACTAATGCTTTTGATTCAATATCAGACACTAAAAATCGGTTCCGAACGTAGTAATGTGCGTTCGTAATGATCACAGTCAATCGTAGTTACTTTATATGCGAGATTGGTAGCCATTGTAGCCCAAACATTGCCACGTGGACCTGAAATTCTACGAAATTCTAGCCAATATAAGCGTTCAGAAAATTAGCATTGAGTGTCGTCTCTCTTATTACATGCTCCTTGGTATATAATTTATGGTGGCCAACCTGCAGTTATGTTGGCTAACTCGTATTAAACAGCAAAATAAAAGACCCGTACCGTAATTATCATATTACTAGTGCATGAGACAGGACCCTGATTTTCACAGTTTCACTGGACGTGTTAGGCTGTAACCATTGGATTGGACAAAACGAAGGTTAGAATTGTCGAGTGTAGGTGCAGCCTGTGGCCGCGGGATGCTAGCGGGGCGCTCACAGTTTCACTGGACGCGTTAGGCTGTAACCATTGTCAAAACCATTCATCTGGAGACGTTGGGCTGTAACCATTGTCAAAAACCATTGGATTGGACAAAACTAAGGTCAGAATGGTCGGGTGTAGGTGCATTCTATGGCCGCGGGAAGCTAGCGGGGCACTCACAGTTTCACTGGATGGGTTAGGCTGTAACCATTGTCAAAACCATTCATCTCGACGCGTTGGGCTGTAACTATTGTCAAAAACCATTGGATTGGACAAAACGAAGATTAGACGGGTGTAGGTGCAACCTATGGCCGCGGGAAGCTAGCGGGGCACTCACAGTTTCACTGGATGGGTTAGGCTGTAACAGTAGGGGGGTAAGGCGGTTTCCAACCAGTGTCATGGCCGCCACGTGAGTCCAAGCCAATATCTCGCAAACCGATGGTCGGATTTTAATAAACGAGGTGTCGTTGGACTCGGGTTGACGCCCTCTTTCCAATGGACCACTCATTTCAACCCCTAAATAAAACCTACCCCTACTAGGGGGTGAAATTGTAATTTTTTAGTGAAAGTCTCTTTCCAAATGGGACATGTGTAAGCTGCGCTGCTAAAATGAACTTAAACGTGGTTGCTCATATAGTGCATGCGTTTTACGAGATGCCGCTATGGATGAACATTCTTGTTTTTGTTTTTTACGCATGCGCACTGGGGATTTTTGTAAGAGGGCGAGCTCTTTGAAAAAAATGATTGATAAGAAGAGGTTTTGGTGGTGAGGAGAGAATCAGATAGTCGCCTACTTTCCTACGACGTTTGTCGATATCTCTCAAACGCAAGGTCGGATTTGGACGTGTGACGTGTCAAATCGCTTGTCTCGAAGCCCTATACATGTTATTAATAGGTTAGAGTTTTGAGAATGAGGGAAACAGGCTTTTTTGGGGTAAAACCATGATTTTAGACTTTTTCTGATATTTCACGAATGCATGGTCGGATTTGGTCCTATGACGTGTCAAATGGCTTGTCTCGAAACCCTGTGTATTTTGGTAATAGGTTAAAGTTTTTGAGAATGAGGGAAACAGAATTTTTTGTTGTAAAACCGTGATTTTAGACTTTCTGTTATATCTCACAAACCAATAACGCCAGAGACGTATACGAGGGGTCGTAGGACTCGGGGTGACGCCCCTTTCTTCTCCCCTTTTGAATATAGTATTTATGTTTAAAAAATGCGAAAGGGTCTAACGACACTTTTGTTGAAAACATTTTAGTTTTTAAAACTTTTTCTTTTAATCTTTCTAAAATGTTCATGAAGAGTGGTTGCAGATAGAGACGATACCACTGGACACGTGTTTCAACGAAGCTATTACTGGCCACGGTGGTGATATACCAATACAGTATTCGCTATTTCGATGAGACGGCGGGTCGAGGGTTCGTTTTCCGATTTTTCCTATGATGGAATACCTAATACCTAAACCCCCTGAAGGGGGTCTTTAACATGTAAACGATTATGAGTGACATGGCAAATGATAATTCCTTGATCCGATGAAGTTAGCTTTAGATAGAACAAACAGAACTTGGTTATATGGTGCTTGAAGTGAGTATAGAAAACAAACTTGCTGGGGCAGACTGACAGGATGTGGATGTTATTTGAGCTTATTGGAATGCCTTGACTTGACTTGACAACAGGGCAATGAAAAAAGCACAGAGATGCTGAGGACACTTGAAGGTCAAACGATATGGCAACCATGGTGGGAGGGGGAAGCTAGGATGATGTCGCCGATCATGTTCAATGTTCAATGAATGAATTTAAATTTTGCGAAGCATTGTTTGGAGAGGGTCATGGGACGACTTGTTTTAAGGATATTTATTTTTTCGATCTTTCTTATGGTGGTCTCATTGATTGAAATCATCCAAAACTGCTAGGGCATGGCCTTGAGATTTTATAAACTGATAATGGGATTTTGACATACAAGGTCCACTCAGAACTTGACATGATGTCATTCTTTTTATGGCTTATGAATTTCCCCAAAAAAGACCCAAAACAACAAGATCATAGACTTTTGCTTTTCTTAATATATTGCAAACCCATAATGTTAGATGTTTACTGTGAGTGACGAAACCTAGCTAGGTAAAGAAAGAATTATTGTAGGATATATGTATGGTGACTGACACGTCTTTGAACATTGGAACTTGTTTTCAGATCTGAGTGTAGTACATAGGGAGTATAGGTTGTAGGCATGGCTTGACAAACGGTGCACACAAAATTCAATTTATCGATTCAAGAATTATGAGTAGACTATCATTAATTAATTGGTTAAAGAGTGTAGCTAAAAATAAAAAAGTGACTACATTAAACTAAACTGAACCAAGTCGAATCAAACCCAACTGAACCAAACCAAGCCTAAAGCAAACCAAACCTAATCAAGAACAAGCCAAGGGCTTAAGTGTAAAACTTGTGGGGGAATGCAGTCATTGGCAATGTCCAAAGAAAGGGATAACGCTCTACCTTTAGAGGGTGAGGTAAAGCTAGCGCATGGTGCTAATGCATATTCCCAAGTACATGAACCACACACACACACAACTATCCTATGCTGTTTTTATGAGTTGACTGTTAAAACTTACTCAGTGGTTACTGAGCAAGATGGTCGCTACACACAACAAGCTTTAAATACTTGAGGCTAATAATCTATACACACACACGCACTCGCTTGTTCTAAACTAAACTGTCTCGCTGGCAGTGCTCACACAGTAGGCAAATGACAAATGCTTGGCTAACCGAAATACAATCATTTTCGGTTGTCTAATGATACCAGCTAGCCATTACATGCTATAGTGGTGAGCACATGTGCCTCTTGCACTGGAGATCGTAACTCGATTTCTAGCTCTAAGGCCTAGAACGAATCAAACTAAGAAAGAATGGTATGGTGACGCAGTAGTTAAACTGTTAGCCTTTCAATAAGGTAGACTAGGGTTTGATTTTGGGTTAATATACATGTCATAAACAAACAAACAAACAAAAAAAGCGGAGATAATGTTTAAAACTGATTACACTTGTCTCTTTTCAAATTATTACTTAGATTACAAATACAAAGGTGGACTGGGTTTGATATACAGTTAATGCTGCCTATCGCATACTAGCCTGTAAGAAAGCCAAACAAGCAAAAGGCGTAGGTAGAGCAGTGGTAAAATCACTATGTGTAGAGAACTACCTAACGGTTTTATGAACTGGCAATGCTATGTCGCATAAACAGTGCAGGATACAATCCGGCAACCATAATTTTTATCTTGTGGAACAGAGAAAATGCAATTTTACCTTGATGGATAGCAAATGAGTGCAGATGAATGACCTATGCATTAGCCTACCATAGGGTTATAACCACGAGGTGGAGGTGTGACTTTTATATTTTATTGTTTAGAGACATGGCTTTATTGTAACCAGTAGATTTAGTATTTTGTAAATATTCATTTTTGTAATTGTAAATAGTGGAAACATTTTTTTTGTAATAGTAAATGTTAAATGTATAACTAAAAGTTATTTGGGATAAGTGTGCATGTCAAGGATAAATAGCGTGGTTGTATTTGTTTTCAAAGACAGGTATGGTTGTGTGAATGTATGACTATAGATAGAATGATAGAGAGAGAGAGAGAAAGCTTGTGTGTGTGTGTGTGTGTGTGTGGGTAGCATTGATTTTTCAACCAAAGCAAACACGGCAAGGTAGGATGGTGGGGTAATTAATGTATATAGCAAATGGTAAATAGTATACTATATTTTTTAACACTTGTGTTTTTTTAATGCAGCAGTAGATAGGTGTTATTTTGTAAAACAGTCTTACCTACAGTAGTAGTAGTAGTAGTAGTAGTAGTAGTAGTCCTATATGTTTTTGGAAACAAACAGAAAGAGAATGCACTATTGCCATGGCCAAGCACTTCCATTAAAGTGATTTCAAGAACATTTAAATCAGCAAATGTGTGTTTTACAAAACTAAACATTCAGCATGGACTAAATCATAAACGTGTCTTCTGTGATATGGAAAAAATAGGAAATCCATGTTTCCATATCATCACAATTTAAAAACTTAAAACTGACATTTAAAAAATGTAAATGGGAAATTGGCAAATGTGTAAACAACAAAATGGAAAATTCTTGTTTCCATATCATGAAATCCAAAAACTTTAAACTGACATTTTCAAATCGTGTACATGGAAAATTGACAAATGGCAATGTGTGAAATGTGGAAATGAAAAAATATGAACAAATGGCTATCATTATTTAAAAAAAATAAAAAACCGTCGTGTTCTATCGTTAAAGTGTGAATCAAACCACATCTACTTATTTGGATCACCCGAGACTGAGTAGACCTGTTTTAGTCCTAATATACTTTTAAAATTTTATGTTAAAGCTCAATTTGAACTCAAGAGCTTTAGAGTGCCAGCTAACTATTATAACCGTTACGTCACAAAGACAACTTTACACTACTCTTAATAAACAATAATAAGAAAAAGAATAATAAATGTTGATTTTTTTTTAAGGATGAACATGGTGACACCGTTTCTGTTGCACAGTCTGCTAGCTACTAGCCAGCAGCTGGGGTCTTAGAAAACGATACAGTTGACATTTTGTAATGAGATGTGACATGTTTCAAAGTACAGTATTATGGGTTGCTGCTGAGTAAAAACTAATCCTGTACAAGGAAGCAAGGGTTCGAACCCCTTACCTAACATTACTATTGCCTGAACATGGCTTGACGACACTGTATTATTATGATACTCGGTACACAAACCATAGATAGAGTGTATTGTTTAAGATCACTTTCTTTCTGAACATAGGTGGAGACTGTTGATGGTTAACAATGGCATTAATATAGTAGGACGTGGGTATAGCAATTAAGAAAAAAACAGACAATACCCATACAATATTTTTATTTATTTAATATAAGTACTTGTACAATAGTTACATTCAAAATACATTTCTTTTTTCTCTATTACTATTTAGTCCTTTTTGATTCTCTTGCATATGAAGGGTAGATAACCTTGTAGTTCAGCCCCTTAAAACAACAACAACACAACCTTTTGCATAGTCTGTGATGTTGACGACTCTTGAGATGTGGAAGATGGATTAAACATAACTTTTACAGCAGGGGTTAAATGTTGCTCAATAAACACTGCACTATTTTGAGTAGCAAAATTTTTTTCTTGTACTAGCTTTTTAGCATTGTCATGATTATTTGTTGACACCAACAGTGTTTCATCTGGTACACCACATTGATGATCACTCACACTTAAAACCTTACCATTTCTACTTTTTAGATTGCCTCGACATCTTTTTGACCTCTCTTTTGAGCATCGCCAAAATATTATTCCTTTTACATTTTGACGATTATAGTTATAAGAGTAGCCTTTATAGAGTACACGTTGTTTACCTTTGTTAGTTGTAGTAAGTTCCATAGTAGCAACTAACCTGTTAGTATGATTTGCTCACTACAAAGGTTATAACTGTTCTGATAATAAAATCATTTAGCGTTGGCTTTTATATTTAATATGTATAGTTTGAAGTGATAGCAAAAGTGAGAGCAAAATGGTAGCAGAGTGGTAGAAAATATAACATGTATTGTTAAGAAATAGTTTAAGCTGTTATGTGGATCCATTACATAATAATTTTAGCACGACGAAGCTCATTTTCTATATCCAATAGTTCTTCCTCATATTCAGTATAACCAGCCTGTTTATAGACATGCAGTTGCTGAAGCCGCCAGATTAGCTTACTTGGATTGTTCCAGTAGACAAATTTAACAAATGATTTTTTAGTTGTAAACAAAGCATTACCATTATCATTATTATCTTCATCATCAACATCATCATCATCATAACCATTATCATTATCATCATCATCATTATCATCATCATCATGATCATTATAATCCTCATCACTATTACTATATAGTCCTTTTTGATCCTTTTGCAATACCACATTTTGCACAGTCTGTGTTGCTCTTGATAATGTTGGGAGTTTTTCAGACATTGACAACTGTCCTAACACGACTTTCTGAGGAGATGATACATGCTTCTTAACAAACAATGCACTATCTTGAGCTGCAATATCTTTTTCTGGGACAAGTATTTTAGCATTTTGAAGAGTTTTTTTAAACAGCAACGATGTTTTATCTGGTACACTACATTGATGATCACTCATACTTAAGACATTGCTATTTTTACTTTTCAGCTCACCTCGACACTGTTTTGAACGATGTTTTGAACAACGCCAAATAACAGTTCCATTTTTATTGGTTCGTTTTACAATATATTTATATCCTTTATAGAATGCGTATGGCATACCATTGCTATTTGTTGATACTTCCATGTCAATTGTCAAGCATGAACTAATCTCTAGCAAAGTTCACTCGATAATATAAATAATTTCTAAACCCCAGTAGTGAATAGTCAGTTGTTTTTGATCTATGCAAGCGTAAACATGTCACATACACTGGTGATGGATACTCAAGGCTTTAAGGTCAATGAAAACAAGTACAGTATATATTTAAATAGGTGGCTATCATTGATTGCACAACACGCGGGTCACCATATCTTTTTTTTCTTTCGGACTAGTGTTTTAACATTTGAAGAGTGTTTTAAACAGCAACGATGTCTTATCAGTCACACTACATTGATGATCACTCACACTTAAGACCTCGCTATTTTTACTTTTTAACTCACTTTGACACTGTTTTGAACGATGTTTTGAACAACGCCAAATAACAGTTCCATTTTTATTGGTTCGTTTTACAATATACGTATAACCTTTATAGTATGCATATGGCTTACCATAACTATTCGTTGATACTTTCATATCAATTTTCAAGCATGAAATAATCTCCAATAAATTTCGCTCGATAATAGAAATAATAGTTTAAAGTGGGTGCGAAGGTGGGTGCAAAAGTGGGTGCAAAAGTGAGTGTAAAAGTGAGTGTAAAAGTGGGTGCAAAAGTGAGTGCAAAAGTGGGTGCGAAAGTGGGTGCGAAAGTGGGTGCAGTTTATAGTAGGCACTATTTTTACTAGAATGTGATTTGAGTAAATGTAATTTCTAAACCCAAGTAGTGAATAGTCAGTTGGTTTTGATTTATGCAAGCGTAAACATGTCTCATACACTGATGATGGATACTCAAGGCTTCTTGGTCAACAAAAACAAGTATATAGTTAAAGAGGTAGCTATTATTGATTGCACAACACTGAATCTATTTTTGAAATTTTGACAAAGGGTCTAAGTGCACTTTTGTTAATATCTCGCGAACCAATAAGACTACGGCATTGTATGAGGTATTGTTGGACTTTTTGCCGAAGACTGCTGGTAAACACTTATGTTCCCACGACCTTTTTAAAGATGGCGGCTGACCCACGAGGGGTGATTAAAACGTATTCCAAGCGACGCTTGTCGATAAGCAAACCAATAATCAAAGGGGGGTGTGACAGAGCTTGAGGCGATAACCCCTTTTGATTGATCCCTGTTGATTTGCCCCTTTGGACTGGTCCCCGTTGACCAGTCCCTCTGAACGGGTCCTTTTTGAAGGGAGTCATTTATGACGGGCCCCTGCTGACGGGTCACTGTGGACGGATCCCTGTGGACAGGTCCCTGTTGACAGGTCCTTTTGACTAATCCCTATGGACCTGTCAACAGGGACCTGTCCACAGGGATCCGTCCACAGTGACCCGTCAGCAGGGGCCCGTCATAAATGACTCCCTTCAAAAAGGACCCGTTCAGAGGGACTGGTCAACGGGGACCAGTCCAAAGGGGCAAATCAACAGGGATCAATCAAAAGGGGTTATCGCCTCAAGCTCTGTCACACCCCCCTTTGATTATTGGTTTGCTTATCGACAAGCGTCGCTTGGAATACGTTTTAATCACCCCTCGTGGGTCAGCCGCCATCTTTAAAAAGGTCGTGGGAACATAAGTGTTTACCAGCAGTCTTCGGCAAAAAGTCCAACAATACCTCATACAATGCCGTAGTCTTATTGGTTCGCGAGATATTAACAAAAGTGCACTTAGACCCTTTGTCAAAATTTCAAAAATAGATTCAGTGTTGTGCAATCAATAATAGCTACCTCTTTAACTATATACTTGTTTTTGTTGACCAAGAAGCCTTGAGTATCCATCATCAGTGTATGAGACATGTTTACGCTTGCATAAATCAAAACCAACTGACTATTCACTACTTGGGTTTAGAAATTACATTTACTCAAATCACATTCTAGTAAAAATAGTGCCTACTATAAACTGCACCCACTTTCGCACCCACTTTCGCACCCACTTTTGCACTCACTTTTGCACCCACTTTTACACTCACTTTTACACTCACTTTTGCACCCACTTTTGCACCCACCTTCGCACCCACTTTAAACTATTATTTCTATTATCGAGCGAAATTTATTGGAGATTATTTCATGCTTGAAAATTGATATGAAAGTATCAACGAATAGTTATGGTAAGCCATATGCATACTATAAAGGTTATACGTATATTGTAAAACGAACCAATAAAAATGGAACTGTTATTTGGCGTTGTTCAAAACATCGTTCAAAACAGTGTCAAAGTGAGTTAAAAAGTAAAAATAGCGAGGTCTTAAGTGTGAGTGATCATCAATGTAGTGTGACTGATAAGACATCGTTGCTGTTTAAAACACTCTTCAAATGTTAAAACACTAGTCCGAAAGAAAAAAAAGATATGGTGACCCGCGTGTTGTGCAATCAATGATAGCCACCTATTTAAATATATACTGTACTTGTTTTCATTGACCTTAAAGCCTTGAGTATCCATCACCAGTGTATGTGACATGTTTACGCTTGCATAGATCAAAAACAACTGACTATTCACTACTGGGGTTTAGAAATTATTTATATTATCGAGTGAACTTTGCTAGAGATTAGTTCATGCTTGACAATTGACATGGAAGTATCAACAAATAGCAATGGTATGCCATACGCATTCTATAAAGGATATAAATATATTGTAAAACGAACCAATAAAAATGGAACTGTTATTTGGCGTTGTTCAAAACATCGTTCAAAACAGTGTCGAGGTGAGCTGAAAAGTAAAAATAGCAATGTCTTAAGTATGAGTGATCATCAATGTAGTGTACCAGATAAAACATCGTTGCTGTTTAAAAAAACTCTTCAAAATGCTAAAATACTTGTCCCAGAAAAAGATATTGCAGCTCAAGATAGTGCATTGTTTGTTAAGAAGCATGTATCATCTCCTCAGAAAGTCGTGTTAGGACAGTTGTCAATGTCTGAAAAACTCCCAACATTATCAAGAGCAACACAGACTGTGCAAAATGTGGTATTGCAAAAGGATCAAAAAGGACTATATAGTAATAGTGATGAGGATTATAATGATCATGATGATGATGATAATGATGATGATGATAATGATAATGGTTATGATGATGATGATGTTGATGATGAAGATAATAATGATAATGGTAATGCTTTGTTTACAACTAAAAAATCATTTGTTAAATTTGTCTACTGGAACAATCCAAGTAAGCTAATCTGGCGGCTTCAGCAACTGCATGTCTATAAACAGGCTGGTTATACTGAATATGAGGAAGAACTATTGGATATAGAAAATGAGCTTCGTCGTGCTAAAATTATTATGTAATGGATCCACATAACAGCTTAAACTATTTCTTAACAATACATGTTATATTTTCTACCACTCTGCTACCATTTTGCTCTCACTTTTGCTATCACTTCAAACTATACATATTAAATATAAAAGCCAACGCTAAATGATTTTATTATCAGAACAGTTATAACCTTTGTAGTGAGCAAATCATACTAACAGGTTAGTTGCTACTATGGAACTTACTACAACTAACAAAGGTAAACAACGTGTACTCTATAAAGGCTACTCTTATAACTATAATCGTCAAAATGTAAAAGGAATAATATTTTGGCGATGCTCAAAAGAGAGGTCAAAAAGATGTCGAGGCAATCTAAAAAGTAGAAATGGTAAGGTTTTAAGTGTGAGTGATCATCAATGTGGTGTACCAGATGAAACACTGTTGGTGTCAACAAATAATCATGACAATGCTAAAAAGCTAGTACAAGAAAAAAAATTTGCTACTCAAAATAGTGCAGTGTTTATTGAGCAACATTTAACCCCTGCTGTAAAAGTTATGTTTAATCCATCTTCCACATCTCAAGAGTCGTCAACATCACAGACTATGCAAAAGGTTGTGTTGTTGTTGTTTTAAGGGGCTGAACTACAAGGTTATCTACCCTTCATATGCAAGAGAATCAAAAAGGACTAAATAGTAATAGAGAAAAAAGAAATGTATTTTGAATGTAACTATTGTACAAGTACTTATATTAAATAAATAAAAATATTGTATGGGTATTGTCTGTTTTTTTCTTAATTGCTATACCCACGTCCTACTATATTAATGCCATTGTTAACCATCAACAGTCTCCACCTATGTTCAGAAAGAAAGTGATCTTAAACAATACACTCTATCTATGGTTTGTGTACCGAGTATCATAATAATACAGTGTCGTCAAGCCATGTTCAGGCAATAGTAATGTTAGGTAAGGGGTTCGAACCCTTGCTTCCTTGTACAGGATTAGTTTTTACTCAGCAGCAACCCATAATACTGTACTTTGAAACATGTCACATCTCATTACAAAATGTCAACTGTATCGTTTTCTAAGACCCCAGCTGCTGGCTAGTAGCTAGCAGACTGTGCAACAGAAACGGTGTCACCATGTTCATCCTTAAAAAAAAAAATCAACATTTATTATTCTTTTTCTTATTATTGTTTATTAAGAGTAGTGTAAAGTTGTCTTTGTGACGTAACGGTTATAATAGTTAGCTGGCACTCTAAAGCTCTTGAGTTCAAATTGAGCTTTAACATAAAATTTTAAAAGTATATTAGGACTAAAACAGGTCTACTCAGTCTCGGGTGATCCAAATAAGTAGATGTGGTTTGATTCACACTTTAACGATAGAACACGACGGTTTTTTATTTTTTTTAAATAATGATAGCCATTTGTTCATATTTTTTCATTTCCACATTTCACACATTGCCATTTGTCAATTTTCCATGTACACGATTTGAAAATGTCAGTTTAAAGTTTTTGGATTTCATGATATGGAAACAAGAATTTTCCATTTTGTTGTTTACACATTTGCCAATTTCCCATTTACATTTTTTAAATGTCAGTTTTAAGTTTTTAAATTGTGATGATATGGAAACATGGATTTCCTATTTTTTCCATATCACAGAAGACACGTTTATGATTTAGTCCATGCTGAATGTTTAGTTTTGTAAAACACACATTTGCTGATTTAAATGTTCTTGAAATCACTTTAATGGAAGTGCTTGGCCATGGCAATAGTGCATTCTCTTTCTGTTTGTTTCCAAAAACATATAGGACTACTACTACTACTACTACTACTACTACTACTGTAGGTAAGACTGTTTTACAAAATAACACCTATCTACTGCTGCATTAAAAAAACACAAGTGTTAAAAAATATAGTATACTATTTACCATTTGCTATATACATTAATTACCCCACCATCCTACCTTGCCGTGTTTGCTTTGGTTGAAAAATCAATGCTACCCACACACACACACACACACACACACACAAGCTTTCTCTCTCTCTCTCTATCATTCTATCTATAGTCATACATTCACACAACCATACCTGTCTTTGAAAACAAATACAACCACGCTATTTATCCTTGACATGCACACTTATCCCAAATAACTTTTAGTTATACATTTAACATTTACTATTACAAAAAAAATGTTTCCACTATTTACAATTACAAAAATGAATATTTACAAAATACTAAATCTACTGGTTACAAAAAAGCCATGTCTCTAAACAATAAAATATAAAAGTCACACCTCCACCTCGTGGTTATAACCCTATGGTAGGCTAATGCATAGGTCATTCATCTGCACTCATTTGCTATCCATCAAGGTAAAATTGCATTTTCTCTGTTCCACAAGATAAAAATTATGGTTGCCGGATTGTATCCTGCACTGTTTATGCGACATAGCATTGCCAGTTCATAAAACCGTTAGGTAGTTCTCTACACATAGTGATTTTACCACTGCTCTACCTACGCCTTTTGCTTGTTTGGCTTTCTTACAGGCTAGTATGCGATAGGCAGCATTAACTGTATATCAAACCCAGTCCACCTTTGTATTTGTAATCTAAGTAATAATTTGAAAAGAGACAAGTGTAATCAGTTTTAAACATTATCTCCGCTTTTTTTGTTTGTTTGTTTGTTTATGACATGTATATTAACCCAAAATCAAACCCTAGTCTACCTTATTGAAAGGCTAACAGTTTAACTACTGCGTCACCATACCATTCTTTCTTAGTTTGATTCGTTCTAGGCCTTAGAGCTAGAAATCGAGTTACGATCTCCAGTGCAAGAGGCACATGTGCTCACCACTATAGCATGTAATGGCTAGCTGGTATCATTAGACAACCGAAAATGATTGTATTTCGGTTAGCCAAGCATTTGTCATTTGCCTACTGTGTGAGCACTGCCAGCGAGACAGTTTAGTTTAGAACAAGCGAGTGCGTGTGTGTGTATAGATTATTAGCCTCAAGTATTTAAAGCTTGTTGTGTGTAGCGACCATCTTGCTCAGTAACCACTGAGTAAGTTTTAACAGTCAACTCATAAAAACAGCATAGGATAGTTGTGTGTGTGTGTGGTTCATGTACTTGGGAATATGCATTAGCACCATGCGCTAGCTTTACCTCACCCTCTAAAGGTAGAGCGTTATCCCTTTCTTTGGACATTGCCAATGACTGCATTCCCCCACAAGTTTTACACTTAAGCCCTTGGCTTGTTCTTGATTAGGTTTGGTTTGCTTTAGGCTTGGTTTGGTTCAGTTGGGTTTGATTCGACTTGGTTCAGTTTAGTTTAATGTAGTCACTTTTTTATTTTTAGCTACACTCTTTAACCAATTAATTAATGATAGTCTACTCATAATTCTTGAATCGATAAATTGAATTTTGTGTGCACCGTTTGTCAAGCCATGCCTACAACCTATACTCCCTATGTACTACACTCAGATCTGAAAACAAGTTCCAATGTTCAAAGACGTGTCAGTCACCATACATATATCCTACAATAATTCTTTCTTTACCTAGCTAGGTTTCGTCACTCACAGTAAACATCTAACATTATGGGTTTGCAATATATTAAGAAAAGCAAAAGTCTATGATCTTGTTGTTTTGGGTCTTTTTTGGGGAAATTCATAAGCCATAAAAAGAATGACATCATGTCAAGTTCTGAGTGGACCTTGTATGTCAAAATCCCATTATCAGTTTATAAAATCTCAAGGCCATGCGCTAGCAGTTTTGGATGATTTCAATCAATGAGACCACCATAAGAAAGATCGAAAAAATAAATATCCTTAAAACAAGTCGTCCCATGACCCTCTCCAAACAATGCTTCGCAAAATTTAAATTCATTCATTGAACATTGAACATGATCGGCGACATCATCCTAGCTTCCCCCTCCCACCATGGTTGCCATATCGTTTGACCTTCAAGTGTCCTCAGCATCTCTGTGCTTTTTTCATTGCCCTGTTGTCAAGTCAAGTCAAGGCATTCCAATAAGCTCAAATAACATCCACATCCTGTCAGTCTGCCCCAGCAAGTTT